>CM058231.1:5319984-5763940 GCA_030180135.1 Orychophragmus violaceus | reverse complement strand
CATTAAATCTGTTGATACTTAGGTCCAAAAGTTCCAAGTTTATCAAATCTCGAAGTTCTGAAAGGGAATCTAACAAACATAAGAATGATAAAACTTGAATTTAAGACATATAAATTTATAGCTTTATAAATTGAATCGATCAGATAAAATATACCTTTAGCATGAAAAGGACCATCCATGTAGTTATCCCGAACAAAAAGAGTTGTAAGAGATGTGGCGGCACTAAGAAAGGGAAAGATGCTGTTGTTAAATTTATTTGAAGAGAGATCCAAAATCTTTAGGTTTTTTAATCTCCCCAAGCTTTTATGACCTGCAAACAAAGCTTTTCTTTTGGATAAACGCACACAAAATGGATAGTAAATGAACGTGTGATGAGACTGAACATTGGATACAGACATTACGAAGTAAAGGCATAAATAAACAAACAAAATCCATATAGGTTCTTTAGAGAAGTAGACCCCTAACGCAAGGAAAGGATCACAGTTCCTTTGGCAAAATAAAAATGTTAAAATCTAACCCCTAGGGAAATCCTGTTTTACCTTCAACATCATCAAACAAGCCAGCGAATTGGTTGTTTGTCTCTTCATGGAATCTTCTCTCTTCGAGCGGGTATAAAAAACCGAATCTGGACGTGGATAAGTTCAGACTTCGAATTTCTTCAAAGGGATGCAGCAAAGAAAGATTTAGAATAGAACTCTCTTTGAGGTTCAGTGTACCAAAAGCAATTCCGGTCACCCGCTTGCTTGTTTGGTTGCACATAACACCCTCCCACTGGCAGCAGTCTATTATGTCATAAGCCCAAGAAGGGAGAACATAGTCTTCCTTTAGCTCGAACTCCTTTTCTTTAGTAATTGAGATTATGTATTTCTTGAGCTCCAACAAAGCCTTCCTTTCGTTTTCAACACAGCTTTTGTGTCCATATAGCTGCCCCAACAGTAACATCACACATATCAAATATTGGCACAAGAAAAACTTCCCTCCCATCGCAAATAAAACGAAAAGCGAAATGAAAGAAAATCCAAAGCGACTATTTGTTCAATGCAAATAGCTCAACATTTTAAAGATTTTTTTTTTTTTCTTTCAAATTTGTAGTGGAAAACACCAAGTTGAAGTAATAATTGTATAGTTTAAAGTCAATTGAGGTCCCAGTTTTAGCGTTAGTGATAATTGTCGTCTATCGTTTACTTTGAGTCGTACGATAAGAGATTCGTTTGGCATATAATGTCAAGGTCTTTCTTGAAAACGTGTGGTCAGCATCTTTGTTGCGATGCCCCCCTAAGATACTTAAAAAAAAAATAATTGACGGGTTAATAAAGAAGATAGCCAAAACTATAGGACTTAGAAGTTAAATGACTTTAACGTTTTTGTTTGTTTATTGAGGTAATATTACCACAACCATTGTAAGATAGCCGTAATAGCAAACAGCGATTAAGCTTCAGGAAGTGATGATTGTCTAGCTCCGGCACGGCGAAGCATAGTTTGGGGGAAGTGAAGGAGAGAATTGAGGTGAACAGAACGGTGGCACATATGCTTACAGAAACAGAGTAAACTGTTTGACAGAGTAGTGATCATCATCTTACCGCTGGATTTCTTTATCAGTTCAACAGAAAGAAGATCTCAGCAGTAATGCAGTCACATAAGTTGAAGCAGTACTCCAGTAGAAGACCAACATGTCAACAACAGCTTCATCGTCATCTTCTTCACCTCCATTATTTGCTTCCTCTGTGCTCTTCTTAGCTTCACAACTTATATTTGTTGGTGGTCCACAGAGAAGAGGATTGCCTAAGTAGCTGTTCTCGCTGAAAGTGCTAAATTGCCTTCCTTGGGGAATGATGCCTGATAAGTTATTGTAGGAGACGTTGAAGACAGCAAGAGAGGTGAGGTTGGTTAGTTGGTGTGGAATGCTTCCCTGTAACATGTTAAAAGAAAGATCAAGGCTCTCAATGTCGTTCAGTTGGGAGAAGCTATCTGGTATAGAACTTGACAAGTAATTGTGAGAAAGATTCAAGGCTCGTAGGCTTGAAAGATCTCCAAGCTCTGCTGGAATAGCACCACTTAATTCATTGCTTGAGAAATCTAACCCATACATATAATCAAGTGTTCCTTCACTAAACTCAGATTCTCCTGTATAAGAATCATACTTTTGCTTCGCTGCAAATTTGATTTCAATATCTGTATATGTACCGTAGATAAACACAAATTCCTCAGCCACGAATATAAACTTGTAAAATACAAAGTGAATACTCACTCTACTTGACTCACTGTAAATATTCAACCCCTCTCCTCCCATTCCAAATGATAAATTACTGAGGCATGAAGGTATGAAGCCACTGAACTTATTATGTGAAAGATCTAAAAGTCTGATGTTGCTCAAATCACACAGATGCCTTGGAATCGATCCTGTTACTGAGGCATGAAGGTATTTACAAACTGCGGGATACTCCCAGATAGTTTATTGTTCCGGAGATCAAGTATCGAGACATTTCCCAACAATGTGTCCGGAATTGGCCCTGTGAAGTTGTTGTTCAGGAACCACTTTGCACCCTCTATACTACGAACATGTGACGGTAAGGCCCCAGATAATAAGTTTCCAGAGAGGTCCAGAAAGTTTAGATTTGGAATGGCTAGCAAAGAGGGTGATATCGCACACCTTCTAAGAAATTGTTTGATATCAATAAAGAATCGAAAAATAAGTCAGATATCCAACTTGGAATAGCACCTGTGAGATGATTGTTGGATATGTCTAGCATTGACAAACCAATCAAGGTACGCAAACCAACTCCCATCTTCCCTGTAAATAAGTTGTTATCCATTCTCAACACCGACAAAAAAGTGAAGTTCGTTGTTCTTGGGAGAAGTGGTCCGCTAAATCTGTTGTAAGAGAGCTTCAGATGTGTTAATGAAAAACAACCCATTAAAAAGCTTCTTGGTAGCTCCCCAGAGAAGTTATTATAAGACAAGTCCAGGTAAGAGATCTTCTTCATCTCACCCATAGACGATGGCATGTTACCTTGGAACCCATTCCCTGAGCCATTCATATATACCAAATTTGGAAGCACAGGACCAATGTTATCAGCGAACTGTCCACCAATATCATTTTCTGAAAATCCATAAACTGCAAAGTATGCACTAGTAGTGTATGCATCTGAAAGATAGTGAATGTGTTATTCTTCAACTGTAAGAATTCAAGTTCTGGATTATTCTCCAGCAGCCAGGTAGGAATGTTTCCGGATAATCTGTTGCTGGATAGATCAACTAGGCGCAACTTCTTCTGATACACAAGAAAGGAAGGGATTTTCTCCAAGTTGCAAAACCTTAGTATAGCAACACTCAGTTGAAATTTTGGCTGCCAAGTACTTTCTGTCTCTACTAGTACCATATCAGATTTTGATGAAAGTTTGAACACTTTGAGCTTTGTGAGGTTCTCGAGTGGATTGAGAGAGAAAAGGCCTTCAAAGTTATTATCTACCAGTGATAGATATTCGAGGGACTCGAGGTTACTAAAACTAGATGGTATACTTCCACTTAATTTGTTCGATGAGAGGTCAAGGAACCGTAGCATGTTCAAGCTACCTAGACACAGAGGGAGTTGATGAACAAAATCATTTCCACCGAGATTGAGCTCCCTCAGATTCTTCATTTCACAAAAACCTGCAAAAAGATAGTTTGAAAAAAACAACAAGATAATGAGAATAATAATAGTATTTGTAACCTCTAAAGAATTCACGAGACACTTTCACGAGACACTTTACATATGTACTATGTTCTGTTTTTCACATGGACTCCTGGAGGTGAAGCAAACATAGATCACCTTCTGTTGGTATAGGTCCTTGGAAACGATTCCGAGCAAGACTTAGGACTTCCAAGTTCTTCAAATCCTTTAATTCTGAAATAAAGTAATGACAAAAAGGCTGTACCTAGAAAACAGAGTCGGAGCACATTTTTTTGAAACTTTTGAATAAGGCCCTGCCTTATATAGGGCCCCCAAAATTTATAGAAAACTTATGAAAATATATATGTTTCATATGTTTATTATAGAAAATAAAAAATATATGAATTGTTAGTGTATAAAATTATATTTTTTTAAAAAAGATTTCTTTTATCTCTCTTTTTATATTTTGTTTATACTGTTTTTTTTTATTTTGTGAAATTTTTATATAAAATTTTTGTTAGTGTAAAAAAAATTGTAAAAAAAAAAAAAATTTGAATAGGACCCCGGATATCTCAGCTCCGGCTCTGCTTGAAAATGATCCTTTTGGGAAAATAAATAAGCTAGATTCACGTCCATTCTTCATAACAAGATATTAAAACTTGAGCAAACTTGCCTTGCAATTCCACCGAGCTAGAAAATTCATTATCACTTAGATCCAGAGCTTTCAGCTTCTTCAGGTGAGGAAATTCTGCCACAGACCAAAAATGTACAGAGTTAAATCAGTTGATGTTCTACACTAGAAAAGAAAGAGAGCATTTATTTCTCTATATATAAACAGTCACAAACGAACTGGATGCTACCTCTTATTCCCATGATGCTGCTATACATGTTTCCACTCAGATCCAGCAGTTCCAAGTTGGTCAAGTCTTTTAGTTCTGAAAGGGAGTCCAAGTGAATATCAAACTTGTAAGAACTAAAAGAAAGGGGTATCAAACCGTACCAATTATACATCATTAATAAATGTCAAATGATCTAACCAATGATACATCATTAATAAGTAGATTGTAATAGATGGAGAAACACACCTTTAATGGGAAAAGGGCCATCCATTATGTAGTTATCCCGAAGAAAGAGAGTTGTAAGAGATGTAGCAGCATTAAGAAAGGGAAAGATGCTGTTATTGAAACTATTTTCAGTGAGATCCAGAATCTCCAGGTTTCTTAATCTCCCTAGGCTTTTATAACCTGCAAATAAGAATTTTGCTAAGCATAGAATAATAACATCGTTCACTTCAGTCACTTACTACAATCTAAATGTATATATGAATTTTATGCATGTGGGAAGGGAGTGACTGTACGATGTGACTGCAGCATGCAACATTGAAACAGAGATCAGCGAGTTAATGCAGAAACAGAGAAAATCCAATTACCATACTATCAGAAGGTATAAACTTTCATGAACTAGAACCAAATGAACTAACGCAGGCAGGGATATTCAAAGTTCCAAAACAAACAAAAACTTAAAAAAAAAAAAAAACAGTCGGGAAAAAGCCTCGTAAATACCTTCCACATAATCAAACAAGCCACTGAAGTAGTTTCCGGATAAGTTCAGACTTCGAACTTCTTCAAAGGGACGCAGCAATGAAAGGTTTAGTGGAGAACTAAATTTTAGGGACGTTATACCAATGGAAAGCTCCATAACCCGCTGGCTTGTAAGATTGCACTTAACTCCCTCCCACCGGCAGCAATCGCTCTTTGTGTCATTAGTCCAAGTACTTAAATCAAAGTCGAGCTTCCAGCTAATTGAGGTTATGTATTTTTTGAGCTCCAGAAAAGCCATCCTTTCTTTCTCAATACAGCTTCTGTGTCCATGTAGCTGCCCCAACACTAACATCACCCATATCAAGTATCTTCCCAAGAAAAGCTTCCCTTCCATTGCCAAAATAAAAAAAATAACAAATCAGAAACTTAAAAATTGGATTGTCAAAATAGACCCATCATTAGAAGCATTAAAACTGCTGTTTGATAAAGAAGAATTGAAAAAACCAAGTTGCATAACAAAATGTATTTACAAAGTCAATCTGTGGAAAATTACTCATATCATGACCTAGTTGTGGCGTGCTTAGCATTATTAACAACAACGAAGCTTTAAGCATAACTACAAAGACAACATGTATGCATTAGCCAAGAAAATCTAGTCATCCTCAAGAATATAATTTACAGTCTGCGATAACTGATTTCTATGATTCAAATGCATGTGAAGGGGAACTAGAGTTAAACAAAAAAAAAAAGGGACATCATGATATACAATAATTAAAATGAAACTAAACTATAAGAAGAAAAAAAGAAGTTAACATGATGTAAAATACTATTTCTTGTACTATCTCTAAAGACAATTTCCAGCTTTGGCCGCGAATCTTTTTTACTTACCCTCGTTATATAAATATTCCTTGTATGTTAGTCTTCTATCGACGTAGAATTATTCAGCTAAAGATTGATTTTCTGTAAAAAAAGATGAAGTATTTTAATGAAAAAGAGCCTAAACCTTCAAATTCTACCAAAGAAATGAGACCAAAGAAAATACAAATCTTAGGCCTCCTTCTACAATTAAATACTTGTTTGTCGAAGAGATCTGAGGATTTCTCGAAGACTTTTATTTGTTTAAGTGCTATGTGGTCATTATCTTTCTATGTTTATCTGCTTTCTTTGTTGTAGTTTCTTCGTTTTATGCCATGATGGCGATGTTATTTGGAAACACTTACTCCGTTTTTGAAGATTGAACTTTTATATATAAAAAGCAGTTGACCAAAAAAAAACCCTCCTTCTACACTCTGCGAGCTCATATGGTTCTTGATCTTCAACAAAGCATTCCTTTCTTTCACAATACAGCTTCCGGATCTGTCCCAAGTCCCAACAATATCATCACCCATATCAAGTTTTGACCCACCCTCCATTGGTTTGAGCCAGAAGAGTTACAATCAGATATTAAAAAAAAAATGGATTGCAAGTTTGATATTGTCTAATATTGTTACAAGTATGAAACAATAAACAAGGAATTGGAAAAACCAAGTGGCATAAGAAAATTTATTTTATAAAGTCAACACCTTCTGTGGAAAGACGCTCATATCATATTGACATACTTTGTGGCGTGCTTAGCATCATCAACTTCAACAAAGCTGAAAGCACAGATAACAAAGAATGAATGATTTTTGTATGAAAAAAGATCTAACAACTAATTTCGCGCCAAAAGTAACTGAGTTGCTCAGGTGGCTTTCTTAGTCAGCCACATTTGGGAATAACGAAAAAGCTGTTGTTTCGCATCATTTTATCCGAAATCCATAAATTTCCAATCGCCAATTGCGATTGTGACGTGGTTATCCGTCCAGCGATCACCACCGTGTAAAAAAAGGAGTTAAGGAGAAAAGAGAGGCGGCAGCCGCGATGGCTATATTGTGAAACGGAAGATTTTTTTGTCATCTATTGGAATATAAAGGGCATTAAGCCAAAGATACAGAAGCCTGGCAAAGATCACATCTTTCCAGAGACAAACCAGCGAGTTCACATGTCGAACATCCCGGAGACAAAGCTAAAAGAAGGAGACAAAATTGAATACAAGATGGGATACGACAAACTAAAACCATGAACAACTAGACGATTAAGAACAACAATTCATAGATTGTTTGAGAAAATCTAGTCATTAAGCATTAATAACTTCAGGGATTTAGAGAACTAAAGAAACTCTTACTAATGCTTCCAATCTATTGAAACTAAGAGAGCTTAGTAACACCAAATCCACTCAGAAACCGCTCTAGCCTAGGGCTTCGGAATCCGCTTACAGCGACTAAAGACCACTCAAAAGCCCACAATTGCATAAACCAAAGGAAAGGAAGAGCGAGTTGAGCAGCACCAATGTCAATGATTCGGAAAGAGACCATTGCCAAAATCAGAACACAACACTTACACACCAACGAAGAAGAGACGACCAACCTCCAGAGAAGCAGAAGAGACCCGAAGCCGCACCAACAATTTGAACACCTACCAGTGTACAGGCCAGAGCTCTGAACTATCACTCCCAAACTAAGCGACCACCGTCAAACCCGCGGAAAGAGACACAGAGATCGAGGCCAACAAACATCACCAACACAATGGTTGCAGCCGGAAAGCTAACGCCATTGCACCTCTACAACAACTAGACCTGTCGAAACCTCCAACTAAAAGGATCTGACTTTGAAACTACTCAAACCTGAGTCAAAAACTATGAGGCTCAAAAGCTCACCAACCAACTAATACGACGAAGCGAGCCTAACCCGTATGAAAACAAAGGCAGACAGATATGTATCCTAGCCAGCAAGAACCGAGAGCAGATCTTAAACCAACCACCGCCGACAAAGAACATCGAGACAGAGGGAGATCTACAAACAGTAAACCGACACAAACCAATCGGAAGAGAAAGCCGCAGGTCTAAAGCCAGAGCCACCATCGCATAGCCACACCAACTCGGGAACCAGAAGAACCCGAAAATAGGGGATACGACGCGAGCAATCGACCACCGCAGGTTCACCACGCGCACCAAGACCAAGCCCTGACAACAGCGACGAGATCCCGGGGCGACAGCAAACACCACCTAACCGGAGGAGCCTTCAAGGGAAGCCAACTCAGATCCAAGCAAAAAAAGAAGTCTAAAGTGAAAAGGAAGAAAGGAGGACTGGAGGGACGGCGCCATGCTGACCTAGCCACCGCGCGCCGGCCAAAACAGAGATCAGAGAAGAAAAAGTTTTATGGCGGCTGGGTCTCTTAACAGAGAGAATAGGGCGAAAATAGGGCGAACCGTTGATGTTTTGAAACGGAAGATGCTATCGCCATTTCTAGGCGTTCAGTTTTCTTTAAGTATGAGGAGATGAGAATGAGAGACGAGACAAAACGATGAGAGAGCTAACGGCTAGGGGTTTCATAAATAATAATATTTTCTTTTACCGAAATCAAAACTGGGTAATAACCACTACAAGAAAACACGCAAATACGAAGGGAAGAACTCGACGGGTTTCCGTCGAAAATGGTCATTTCCGACGGATTTTCCACCCAAAAAAATCCGTCAGTTTTATTTCGTCGGAAAAAAATATTCGTTGGTTTTTCGTCTGTAGTTACTAAGGGATTACCGACGGATATAAAACCGACAGATTATCGACGAATTATCGACGGATTTCCGATGATATTCCGATGAAATATAACCGACGGTTTTTCGTCAGTAATTACTGACGGTTTTTCGTCGGTAATTACCGACGGTTTTTCGTTGGTAATTACCGACGGTTTTCCGACGGATGACCGATGGATGATAAAAAAAAAATCAATTTTTTTTCTAAAATTATAAAATTATTTTATTAATTTCAGAATTTACAAAAATATAATAAAAACAAAAAAATTTACAAAATTTAAAATATTAAATGATTCATATTCATGTCCCGATTGGTCTCGATCTCGTTTCCATCCCGTCTATGTTCGTGTACTTGTCCCCGAAGGTCTCGATCCCGTCCCCGTCTCCGTCTCTATTTCAATCTCATTCCTGTTGCCGTTAGCCGCCACGGTTTTGCAATACAAAATTGTCCCTACAAACAATAATAAAATATTATTAAGAATTAAAATACAATATTCTATTAAAAAATTATGAAAATGTAATTTTACAATCTATTATTAAGTTAATAAATACAAAATTAATTTCATAATATTATCAGAAAAGGCTTTTTAAATGTTTTATTAATCAAAAACCTTTTTAAAATTATCTACTATATTTTAAAAAATTTGAAAATTTTAAAAACAAATAAAAAGTGTTTTAAAAAGTTTTTAAAATGTTTTTGATTATTAAAAACGTTTTAAATCGTTTTAAAATCATTTTTAAACAAAAATTGAAAACTGAAAATGATTTTAAGAAATTAATATGATATGAAATAATCAATATATCATCATAATAACTAAATTCCACCTTATACCACCTAAAACTATGTATGAACAACACATGCAAAATTACACATTAATCTAACCACCTAAAAGTCGATTGGATCAAAAATTAATCGGTTAGAAAGCAAACTTACATGAAGATAACGGATGTGACGGCTGGATTTCTCATGCCACGGCCGGATTCGACGGAAAAAGGTAGAGAGAAGGTGGAGGAAGTGTGGAGAGAGAGAGAGGAGTTGTAGAGAAATGATGAAGAAGAAGATGCTTTGCGACTCATATTTTTAGATTACCAACGGAAAACCGTCGGAAAGTTCATTTACCGTCGGTTTTCTGTCTGAAAATTTGGCGGTCAAATTTTTAGGCCAAAATTTTGGCGGTTTGCGAAAAAATTGGCGGCATAATTAATATTGTTTTTCCAACGGAAATCAGTCGATATTTGTTTTTCCGACGGAATTCCATCGATATTTGTTACCGACGTATTTCCGTTGAAAAACCGATGGGAAACCGACGGTTAACCGTCAAAAATTTCCGACGGAATTCTGAGGGTTTAGGGTTTAGGATTTCAATTAGGGTTTTGACTTTGGCATTTTATAATGTTCACATTTATATGTAATATTAACGTTGAAGCTTTTGATTATACGCCTCAGTTTAAAGAAAATTATGAAAATGACAAGTTAGATAAGGTTTGACAATAACTTCGACATAAACGTTATTGTATACTACAAAGTATTTCGGTTCAACGTGTTGTAATTTTTTCTAGTCATACAAACCATGTCATTTGGATCAGATATTGAAAACTAATAGTACAATCTATCATTACATTAACTACTGAGAGCTTTTACGATTATCTGTTTCCCATTCCGAAACCTAAACCCTAATCCGTTGAAAATCCATCGGTAATTATCGATGGATTTCCGTCGGAAAAACAAACATCGACGGATTTCCGTCGGAAAAACAAATATACGTCTCAGTTTAAAGAAAATTATGAAAATGACAAGTTAGATAAGGTTTGACAATAACTTTGACTTAACCGTTATTGTATACTACGAAGTGTTTCGGTCCGACCTGTTGTAAATTTTTCTAGTCATACAAACCATGTCATTTGGATCATATATTGAAAACTAATAGTACAAACTATAATTACATTAACTACTGAGAGGTTTTACGATTATCTGTTTCCCATTCCGAAACCCTAAACCCTAATCCGTCGAAAATCTGTCGGTAATTACCGACGGATTTTCGTCAGAAAAACAAATATCGACGGATTTCCGTCGGAAAAACAAATGTTGTCGGTATTCCGTCGTAAAAATCAGCTAAATAATTAATCCTAATACATTGAACCGACGCTAAACCGATCAAAATACGACGGAAAATTAAACCGTCGGTTTATCGTCGGGATTTCCGACGGAATGAGAAATCGTCGGAAATTTCTAACGATATTCCGTCGAAAAACGTCCCGTCGAAAATCCGTCGGTTTATCGTCGGTAATTAGTAATTACTGACGAATTTTATTCCGCCGGTAATTCCGTCGGTAAAGGCCATATTTTCTTGTAGGGAACAGTAAGGCTCTAAATGGTGACCAAGGGAATGAGGAGGAACAATGAATTCTATTTCGTTCCTTAAAAAATATATCATTTACAAGTAATATTTTTTACACATAATTCCTTCTCATTCCTTCTTTCGTAGAGAACTAAAGAGCAAAACTATTCCTCATCAAATTTGGGAAGGAACAATAATTCCTATTATTTTATTCTTCTTCGTTCTTTTCCTACTCATTCTCATTGTTCTTCAAATGGTCACCAGTTAGAGCAATGATATGTAGATAAGGAACCAAACCAAATACAAAGCTGGAGGGTTTGTAAAGAATAGAAACAAACAATATAAGAATTTGTCAAAAACAATGGTTTTAACAGAATAATTTCCTCGCCTTGAGGATGAAAGCATCAACCATGTAGAACCAAAATCTGCTCCAAGGAGAATCAAAAGAGAGAGATGCGATTACTCCAACAATTATTGTCATATAGGCCGCAGCAAAACTCCAGTAGAAAGATTCCATGTCGATTTGGGATTCATCATCTTCCACTTCATTGTCTGGTTCTTGAAAGGTGTTAGTGTTGCAACTTCTGCTTGTTGGTTGTCCACAAAGAAAATTATTACCTTCAAAACTTTGTGTGTCAAAAGTGTTAAACTGTCTTCCCTGAGGAATAACTCCTGATAAGTTGTTGTATGAGACCTTGAAGACCGAGAGGGTGCTCATCTCTGTTAGTTGTGGTGGGATCTGGCCTTGTAATTTATTGAAAGAAAGATCAAGACTTTCAACATTCTTCATACCTGAAAAGCTTTCTGGTATAGCACCTGATAAATTGTTGTGAGAAAGGTTAAAAGCTCTTAGTTCCAAAAGATCTCCAAACTCAACTGGGATCTCACCGCTAAGCTCATTTTCTGAGAGATCCAATCCATACAATAATTTGAGATTTCTACCCATGTAGCTATCATATCGATACTTTGTTGCAAACTCAATTTTCGTCTGGGTGCTTGCCTTGTAGTCCATGCTAAACGAATCAAGCATGAGCAGAGATTTGAAATATGCACTGGGATTATTTGTGGAAGAGATGTCTTGTTGCAGAGAAAAACCATCGAAGACATCAGAAGGGAAAGAAATGCCGAAATCATAATCGTATGATGTACATTCTTTCCCAAAAACAAATGATGTATTGCTGAGACATGAAGGTATGGATCCATTCAGTCTGTTTTTTGAAAGATCAAGAAGTTGGATGTTTCTTAGGCCACACAACTGGTGAGGAATACGACCTTCTAAATTATTACCCCGAAGAAGAAGAACACTGATGTTTTGGGTGTTGATGAACTCCGGAATATTGCCGGACAATCTGTTATTTCTCAGATCAAGTATTTCAACGTTTGCGAGCAATGTGTCCTGAATATCTCCTGATAGATGATTGTCTTGAAGGAGTAACACAACCCCCTTACTAGAATTGTGGCGCATAGGTATGTCCCCAGATAAACTGTTTGTAGAGAGATCAAGTAGCTGAAGATTGGATTTTTTAAACAAGGAAATAGGTATTTTACCTTCCAACAAGTTGTTTGAAATCAGTAGCGCAGTTAAGGATGGAAGTTCGCCAATCCAGTTTGGTACAACACCTGTGAGATTGTTGTTTGAAATGTCAAGCAGCGACAAGTTTCTCAAGCTCCGCAAACCTTGTCCAATCTTTCCTGTAAACAGATTGTTATCCATAAACAGCCCCAATATATTAGTAAAGTTGGGTGATTCTTGAAAAATCTCTCCACTTAGTTTGTTGTGTGATAACTTCAAGATTGCCATGGAAATACTACCGTTTAGAAAATTTCTCCCGCCGGCTCCAAAAAGAATCAGGGTGCCGTCCATGGATACCTCAGATCTCATACAAGATAATGCTTTAACTCTTATTGGACGCTTAACAAACCCTGAGGAACAACGCATCTGGTCACTGATACCTTACTTCCCAAGAAGATGGGGTATGAGTGGAAGGGTTATAGGTTCAGACCTGGGTAATAACTGCTTCCAATACAGATTCGAATCTGAAGAAGACCTCCAACAAGTACTAGATAACCGTCCGTATCACTTTGCGCGATGGATGGTCATACTCCAAAAATGGGAACCGATTATATCCCCATCTTTCCCTGCTGAAATACCTTTCTGGATTGATATCAAAGGCATTCCTCTCCATTATTGGAAAGAAGATCTTATTCGCGACATTGGGAAGGAGATTGGAAGATATGAAGACTGTGACATTTCGAAAACTGCAGTCAAAGTAAGAGTGACAGTCGACGGCTTAATGCCCCTGTTGAAAGAGACAATCATTGAATTCGACGGTGGAGTAGAAACCCTCTTATCCCTCGACTACGTTAAGCTGGAGAAGCACTGCTCTATTTGCCAAAGGTTGAGTCATGAGGCCACCAAATGTCCTAGAATGGTACAGAACAGAGAATCAAAGGCAGTATCATCCGTACATGCTCATGCAACTGCTCCCATCCAGATTAGCCCTGATGAGAACGTTATCAAAAAGACTTTCAACCAACGTGTTGACAGACATGGAAAGCCGTTTGGGGAAAGACCCTCGCTGCACCCGAGCTCCAGACCTGTCACTGAAAAATCTGAGCACCAGCGAGAATTAACACAAGCAAATCAGTCTCGCAGAACAGCTCCTACCGGAAAGAGCTATGATCAACAGAAAGTACAGCGAGCTCCACCTCCAGTTGAGGAAAACCGAGACCTGAGAGATCATCTCCGCAGAAAACACTCTGCAACTACCCAAGTATGGCGAGTAAAACCACCTCAGGATACTTTCCACCTCTCGGATAATCCATCCACTCCAAAACAGGCTGGCCTACCTCTTGAGAGAAACTTGGATAAAGAACACTTCCAACCTATTCAGGTAAAATCAAAAGAGGATATACTAAATGAACTTCAAGAAGTTACCATTCAGTACATAAACTGTGGAGATCCGAGAGAGAGTGCAGCCCGGAGACAAAGAGTTATAGAAGGAGAATCAAGAGGACTAATGGCTGAAACTGCTGAGCTAATCTGTGCTGCCTCAGAGACTAATGATCAAGAGCTCCCATCCAACTCAGCCCTCGACAATCGGGATGAGCTAGAAATTCTGAACTGCTCCCAAAACTCTGACCATCAAGAGAATACTACGGTACCAGTGAAGAGAAAAAGGGGAAGACCAGCCACAAAAAAGACTATTAATATAAGTCCCCGTATCTGGACAGGACCAATCTCCAGAGCCAGACAAGTCAGACAAGTGAAACAATCTCCTAAACGGAAGGTACCATCAATGAAGAAAGCGTCCCCACGAATTTTCAAAACCACCTCAGGACAGCTACTCACAGCCTCAGCGCTGAATGCTGCTCTTCAGGGACAACCAGGAGAGGCGGGTACCTCAAAGACACCACCACGAAGCATGATTATCCCGGCAATCTCAAAGACGAAACAGGATTTTCGTCTCCCGGGAAATCGGCCTCCTTAACGATCCTAAGCTGGAACTGTTGCGGTCTGGGGAATCCCGTAACAGTCCGGCGTCTACAGGAGCTAGATAAGGAGCTAGCTCCAGATATAATTTTCCTCAGTGAGACTAGAAACGCAGACAGTGTAGTCACAGAAAAACTCAAGTTTCTAGACTCTCTTAACAATATGTTTGTCCCTCCATCGGACACATGGGGAGGTGGTTTAGCCCTGTATTGGCGAAAGGAGTTAGACCTCCAACTGCTCTATTGTTGTAAGAACTTCATCGATACCACAATCAAATATAAAGGGCAACGTTTCTTTGCAACATTCGTTTATGGAGAGCCGGACCACCAAAAGAGAAAAGCTATATGGGATGAACTCACTTTCATTGCGAATAACCGAGATGCTCCATGGATTCTTACTGGAGATTTCAATGAAATGATTGATAATTCTGAAAAATTGGGTGGAACCGCTAGAACAGAAGGGTCGTTTGGAAATTTCCGAGCTTTCCTCTCACAATGCGACCTCTTTGATGTGAGACACTCCGGCAATTTCTTCTCATGGATGGGAACTCGTCATTCACATACGGTACATTGTCGTCTCGATAGAGCACTGTCCAACAGTGCGTGGGCTGCTATGTTTCCATCAGGACGGTGTCACTATCTCCGATACGAAGGATCGGACCATAGACCCATAGTTACTCTCTTCAAACCGGCTAAACCCCGACGTAAAGGCATTTTCAGATACGACAGGAGATTACGTGTAAATCCTGTGGTATGCAAACTGGTGGAGGAGGCATGGACTGCGGACCCGGACGCCTCTGTCGAAGAACGTATTATCAGATGTCGTAATGCTATCTCTCACTGGAATAAAACCCACTATGTCAACAGCCAGAAATCCATCCAAGTGTTGAGAGAACAGCTTGAAACTGCCATGTCTTCTGCCATAGTAAATCCAGTGACAATTGAGAGCCTAAATCTGAAGCTAAATCAAGCTTACCTTGAGGAGGAGGAGTACTGGAAACAAAGAAGTCGAACTCTTTGGCTTGCACTTGGAGACAAAAACACGGGCTTCTTCCACGCGACAGCAAAAAGTAGATATGCAGTCAACAAATTCTCAGTCATAGAAGATGAAGATGGGAAAATATTTTATGAGGAGCCTGAAATTGTCAAAGTTATATCGGAATACTTCCAAGACATCTTCATCTCTAGAAATGAGGACTGTACGGCTACAGTAACAGAAGCCCTAACCCCGCGGGTCACTATGGAAATGAACCAGGCCCTTATTTCGGACCCAACCATGGAGGAGGTTAGAGAAGCTCTGTTCTCAATCCATCCCGACAAAGCCCCAGGCCCCGATGGTTTCCCGGCTAGCTTCTTCCAACAAAATTGGACTTTGATGAGTTCATCTCTGACCAGTGAAGTCCGAGAGTTATTTGCAACAGGACAATTCCCGACTAGTATCAACAAAACTCATGTTCGGCTTATCCCAAAAGTCCTCAGCCCAAAAACGGTGTCGGAGTATAGGCCTATTGCACTTTGTAACGTGTTCTACAAGATCATATCCAAGATTATTACTAAGAGGCTCCAACCATTATTGCATCTACTCATATCTGAGACGCAATCCGCTTTTGTACCGGGTCGAGCCATATCTGATAATGTGCTAATAACCCATGAGACTTTACACTTCCTGAAGACGTCGGGAGCAACGAAACACTGCTCTATGGCTGTGAAAACAGACATGAGTAAGGCTTATGATCGACTTGAGTGGAGCTTTATCACGACAGTGCTGGAAAGATTTGGCTTCCACCCGAAATGCATCAATTGGATCTTCCAATGTATATCCACAGTCTCGTACGCCTTCTTGATCAATGGAGCTGCGCAGGGAGATGTTCTGCCTCAACGCGGGATCCGTCAAGGTGATCCGCTATCTCCTTACATCTTCATTCTATGTGGAGAAGTGCTATCGGGACTTTGTAGGAACGCACAACTCAAGGGAACCCTGCCGGGAGTTAGAGTGGCACGAGGCAGCCCCAGAATAAATCACTTGTTGTTTGCGGATGACACAATGTTTTTCTGCAAAGCGAACGAAGGGTGCAGCCAGGAGCTCAAATTGATCCTCGACAGGTATGAAAAAGCCTCGGGTCAAATGATAAACCTCCAGAAATCAGCGATTACTTTTGCTAACAAAACTCCAGCTGATCAAAGAAGTAAAGTGAAAGACATACTTGGGATCCCAAAAGAAGGAGGTCAGGGCAAATACTTAGGGTTGCCAGAAAGCTTCGGACGAAGCAAAAAAGATCTATTCTCGCAGATTGTGGATCGCATCAAGCAAAAAGCTGTTGGATGGTCTACAAAAAGGTTATCAATGGCTGGTAAGTTGACAATGATCAAATCAGTTCTTTCGGCCATTCCGACGTACTCTATGACCTGTTTCAAGCTCCCACAAAGTCTATGTAAGAGAATACAGTCCGCTCTTACTAGATTCTGGTGGGATTCTAACTCGGGAAAGAAAAAGATGTGTTTTGTATCTTGGCGGAAGTTAGCTAAATCCAAGAGAGATGGAGGACTCGGGCTAAGGGAAATTAACTGCTTTAACGACGCATGTTTGGCAAAGCTTAGTTGGAGACTCCTTAATCGTCCGGACAGCTTAGTAGCAAGAGTATTGCTGGGAAAATACTGCAAAAACAAATCAGTCTTGGACGTCTCAGCCCCGTCATCATGCTCCCATGGATGGCGCAGTGTTCTGATCGGTCGAGACCTCCTGCGTACACAACTGGGCAGAGCCATAGGAAATGGAAAAACAACATCAATCTGGTCTGATGCTTGGCTTTCTACAAAACAGAGACTGGTACCAATAGGACCTCCGACAGAGATGACAGCGGAGCTAACAGTCTCCTCTCTCCTTGAGGAGAACTCAAACCGTTGGGACACAGGAAAAATCCAAAATCTCCTTCCAGAGTATGAGGAACTGATCAAACACTTAAAACCAAGCTGTGGTAACCTTGACGATGCGTATATTTGGTTACCAACCAAGAGCGGGAATTACTCTGTGAAGACAGGTTATCACACGGCAATCACCTTACTAGAAGAATCTGATCAAGACTTTCCTGCGGTCCAGACAGCAGACTTCAACTGGAACCAGCTCATTTGGAACTCACCTATCTCTCCAAAGCTTAGAGTCTTCATGTGGAAAGTTGTCCAGCAAGCAATTCCGGTGGGAGATAATATGCTTAGCCGTGGAATTCTGGAAAATGCTTGCTGTCCCAGGTGTGGTGAGCTCGAGACTACAGAGCATCTGTTTTTTCAGTGTGAATTTGCGAGAAAGGTTTGGCGGTTACTTCCTATTAAAACCCCGTTGGAGATCTCTACACTCTCCGACTTTCAAACAGCTTTTAAAGCTTCAACATATATGATTTGCTTACCTCCAACAGGCGTTGGGACAGGTCCCCTGTTCCCATGGTTATGTTGGGCTCTATGGTCAGCAAGAAACTTCGTCACCTTTGAGAACAGGACCTTCTCTCCGGAGGAAACAGTTATTAAGGCAATTAAGGATGCAAGAGAATGGCAACATGCCCAAACGGAAGTTAAGAAAGCACCCTTAGTGACCTGCACCGGAACCCCCGAGCCACTGCCCGCGACCTTGGCGCACGATGTGATCACTGTATTTTCGGATGCGGCATGGTTGGCATCGACCAATAGAGCAGGTTTAGGGGGAATTTTCTTCAAGAATGGAGGAATAGAATTATGCCGTATCAGCTCCACCGAGACGTTTGTGTCATCTCCCCTAATGGCCGAAGCATTAGCTATCTTAGCTGTGCTATCCAAAGCCTTAGAGATGGGATACACAAAGATTCATATCAAATCCGACGCAAAGGAGCTTCTGCGCATCATCAACCATAAAGAACCAATCAGCGACCTTCATGGCATACTTGCAGACATCCACCTCGCTCGCTCTCTTCTATCTTTCTCTACTTTAAGCTTTATTCCTCGTTCTGAAAATTCTGTTGCAGACTCTGTTGCAAAGAATGCACTTGTAATGGCTTCTGCTGAGCCAAACTCAGCTTTGTACCCAGGGAACTGACCCTTTTCTTCTAATTGTATGAGTTGTTCAAAAAAAAAAAGAAAATTTCTTGGTAGCTTCCCTCTGAAACTGTTGCGAGACAGATCCAGATACTCAATATCATTCATGTTACCTAGAGAAGATGGCAGATTTCCATGAAAGTCGTTCTTTGACATATTCATATACCGTAAATGAGGAAGTATCCACCCGATGTTTTCAGGAAGCATGTGACTGAATTTATTAATAGACACATCCATGAAAAGAAGACTATGAGCAGATTTCGGTAGCTGAAAGCTTGTGAACGAATTATTTTGTAGAAGCAAAACTTTGAGTTTCGTGTTGTTCTCCAACAGCCAGGATGGAAACTCTCCCGAAATTTTATTGTCGGAGAGATCAACATGACGCAACTCCATCTGGTGTAGGAGAAACTGAGGAACTTTCTCCAAGTTGCAAGATCGTAGTGCAATAACATCCAACTGAAATTTTGGCTTCCAAGAACTATCCCACACGACTTGAAGTGAGTTGGATTTTGAGCAGAGTTTCAACACCCTAAGCTTTGAGAGATTGGTTAGGGAACCAAGTGAGAAGAAGCCTTCAAAGTTATTATCAAACAACGACAAATACTCGAGGAATTTAAGGCTACCAAGAGAAGGTGGTAACTTCCCAGTCAATTCGTTGGAAGAGAGATCAAGAACTCTAAGTCCACTCAAGCTAGTTAAGCATAAGGGGAACTGACCTACAAGTTTGTTTTGGCTTAGATCAAGCTCTTGTATATTCTTCAATTCACAAATCCCTATGGTAATCAAATTTAGAAACTTTGGTCACTTAAAAGAAACGTGAATTCAAGCACAGTTGATCATCAAAACGTGAAACATTTGTGCAAACTTGCCTCGCAGTTCCTTTGATCCAGAAAATTCATTGCCACTTAGATCCAGAGCTTTCAGCCTCCTCATGTCAGATAACTCTACCACAAGGAAAAAAAGCCACACAGACGTAAAGGATGAGGTACACCAATCCCACAATTTTGTGCAACCGCTAAAATCTTTAATTTACACCCTAGAAAATAAAGGCAAGCATGTATGGACAATTACCTCGTACTGGTATGGTGCCGTTGAATCTGTTTCTACTCAGGTCAAGCAGTTCCAAGCTTGTCAAATATCTAAGTTCTGAAAGAGAATCCAACAAATAAAAAATGATACAAACTGAAATTAAGACATGCAAAGTTTTGACAGTAATTATAAACTGAATCGAGCCAAGGAAAGAGTCATCATCACTAAATAAGCATACTAGAAATAGGCTTAGTTAAGAATGGAGAAATATACCTTTAATAGGAAAAGAGCCATCCAATTTGTTGGACCTAAGAAACAGAGTTGAGAGTGATGTAGCAGCATTAAGAAATGGGAAGATACTGTTGTTGAAATTATTTAAGGAGAGATCCAGAGTCTCCAAGTTTCTTAATCTTCTGAGGCTATTATAACCTACAAAACAAGAATGTTGATAAGCATAAATAATAGCATCTCGGATCAGTCTTTTATAATTTTGAAGTGAAGGGAATATAAGTGGCATCTGATGTAATTGTAACATGCAACTTGGCACACAAACATCTAAGTAAATGCATAAACAGAGAAAATCAAGAATTATATCTTCAGACAGTTTAAACACTTTCAAGAATTAGAAACAAAGAATTATGATAACAAAGAATGAAATATATTTGTATGTTTCCGCCAAAACCGTAAATGAGTTGCTCAGGTGGCTTTCTTAGTCCGCCACATTTGGGAATAACGAAAACGCTGTTGTGTCTGAAATCCCAAAATTTCCAATCGCCAATGAGATTGTGACGTGGTTATCCGTCCAGCGATCACCACCGTGTAAAACAAGGAGTTGAGGCGAAAAGAGAGGCGGCAGCCACAATGGCTATATTGTGAAACGGAAGATGCTATCGCCATTTTCTGGGCGTTCAGTTTTCTTTAAGTATGAGGAGATGAGAACGAGACGAAACAATGAGAGAGCCAACTGCCAGGGGGTTTTGTTAATAATAATAATAATACTCTTTTACCGAAATGAAAATTGGGTGATAACAGTAAATAATATGTAGACAAGGGAACCAAACTAAACACAAAGCTGGAGGATTTGTAAAGAATAGAAACAAAAAGTATAAGAATTTGTCACCAACAATGGTTTTAAGAGAACAATTTCCTTGCCTTGAGGATGAAAACATCAACCATGTAGAACCAAAATCTGCTCCAAGGAGAATCAAAAGAGAGTGATGCGATAACTCCAACAAGAATTGTCACATAGGCTGCAGCAAAACTCCAGTACAATAATTCCATGTCGATTTGGGAATCTTCATCTTCCACTTCATTGTCTGGTTCTTGAAAGGTGTTAATGTTGCAACTTCTGCTTGTTGGTTGTCCACAAAGAAGATTATTACCTACGAAGCTTTGTGTATCGAACGTGTTAAACTGTCTTCCCTGAGGAATGACTCCTGATAAGTTGTTGTACGAAACCTTGAAGACCGAGAGGGTGCTCATCTCTGTTAGTTGTGGTGGGATCTGGCCTTGTAATTTGTTGAAGGAAAGATCAAGGCTTTCAACATTCTTCATACCTGAAAAACTTTTCGGTATAGCACCTGATAAATTGTTGTGAGAAAGGTTAAAAGCTCTTAGTTCCAGAAGATCTCCAAATTCGACTGGGATCTCACCGCTCAGCTCGTTTTCTGAGAGATCCAATCCATACAATAATTTGAGATTTCTACCCATGTAGCTATCATATCGATACTTTGTTGCAAACTCAATTTTCGTCTGGGTGCTTGCCTTGTAGTCCATGCTAAACGGATCAAGCATGAGCAGAGATTTGAAATATGCACTGGGATTATTTGCGGAAGAGATGTCTTGTTGCAGAGAAAAACCATCGAAGACATCAGAAGGGAAAGAAATGCCGAAATCATAATCATATGACGTACATTCCTTCCCAGAAACAAATGATGTGTTGTTGAGGCACGAGGGTATGGACCCATACAATCTGTTCTTTGAAAGATCAAGAAGTTGGATGTTTCTAAGGTCACACAACTTGTGAGGAATACGACCTGTTAAATTATTACCCCGAAGAAGAAGAACACTGATGTTTTGGGTGTTGATAAACTCAGGAATGTTACCAGACAATCTGTTGCTTCTCAAGTCAAGTATTTCGACATTTTCAAGCAATGTATGAGGAATATCTCCTGATAAATGATTGTCTTGAAGGAGTAACACCACCCCATCTCTAGAATTGTGGTGCGGAGGTATGTCCCCGGATAAACTGTTTGTAGAGAGATCAAGTAGCTGAAGACTGGATTTGTTGAACAAAGAAATAGGTATTTTACCTTCCAGCAAGTTGTTTGAAATAAGTAGCGCGGTTAAGGATGGAAGTTCGCCAATCCAGCTTGGAACAACACCTGTGAGATTGTTGTTTGAAATGTCAAGCAGTGACAAGTTTCTCAAGCTCCGCAAACCTTGTCCAATATTTCCTGTAAACTGATTGTTATCCATAAACAGCCCCAATATATTAATAAAGTTGGGTGATTCTTGAAAAACCTCTCCACTTAGTTTGTTGTGTGATAGCTTCAAGATTGCCATGGAATTACAACCATTCACAAAACTTCTTGGTAGCCTCCCACGGAAACTATTGTGTGACAGATCCAGATATTCAATGTTCTTCATGTTACCCAAAGAATTTGACAGATTTCCTTCAAAGCCGTTCTTCGACATATTCATATACCGTAAATGAGGAAGTATCCACCCGATGTCTTCAGGAAGCATACGACTGAAGTTATTAACAGACAGATCAATGAAAAGAAGATTATGAGCAGATTTCGGTAGTTGAAAGCTTGTAAATGAATTATTTTGTAGAAGCAAAACTTTGAGTTTCGTGTTGTTCTCCAACAGCCAGGAAGGAAAATTTCCAGAAATTTTGTTGTCGGAAAGATCAACATAACGCAACTCCTTTTGTTGTAAAAGAAACTGAGGAACCTTCTCCAAGTTGCAAGATCGTAGTGCAATAACATCCAACTGAAATTTTGGCTTCCAAGAACTATCCAACACGACTTGAAGTGAGTTGGATTTTGAGCAGAGTTTCAACACCCTAAGCTTTGAGAGATTGGTTAGGGAACCAAGTGAGAAGAAGCCTTCAAAGTTATTATCAAACAACGACAAATACTCGAGGGATTTAAGGCTACCAAGAGAAGGTGGTAACTTCCCAGTCAATTCGTTGGAAGAGAGATCAAGAACTCTAAGTCCACTCAAGCTAGTTAAGCATAAGGGGAACTGACCTACAAGTTTGTTTTGGCTTAGATCAAGCTCTTGTATATTCTTCAATTCACAAATCCCTATGGTAATCAAATTTAGAAACTTTGGTCACTTAAAAAAACGTGAATTCAAGCACAGTTGATCATCAAAACGTGAAACATTTGTGCAAACTTGCCTCGCAGTTCCTTTGATCCAGAAAATTCATTGCCACTTAGATCCAGAGCTTTCAGCTTCCACATGTCAGATAACTCTACCACAAGAAAAATAAGTCACACAAACATAAAGGATGAGGTACACCAATCCCACAATTTTATGTGCAACCGCTACAATCTTTAATTTCTGCCCTAGAAAATAAAGGCAAGCATGTATGGACAATTACCTCCTACTGGTATGGTGCTGTTGAATCTGTTTCTACTCAGGTCAAGCAGTTCCAAGCTTGTCAAATATCTAAGTTCTGAAAGAGAATCCAACAAATAAAAATATGATACAAACTGAAATTAAGACATGCAAAGTTTTGACAGTAATTATAAACTGAATCGAGCCAAAGAAAGAGTCATCATCACTAAATAAGCATACTAGAAATAGACTTAGTTAAGAATGGATAAATATACCTTTAATAGGAAAAAAGCCATCCAATTTGTTGGACCTAAGAAACAGAGTTGTGAGTGATGTAGCAGCATTAAGAAATGGGAAGATACTGTTGTTGAAATTATTTAAGGAGAGATCCAGAGTCTCCAAGTTTCTTAATCTTCTGAGGCTATTATAACCTGCAAAACGAGAATGTTGATAAGCATAATAATAGCATCTCGGATCAGTCTTTTATAATTTTGAAGTGAAGGGAATACGAGTGGCATCTGATGTGATTGAAACATGCAATTTGGCACACACACATCTAAGTAAATGCATAAACAGATAAAATACAAGAATAATATCTTCAGACAGTTTAAACACTTTCAAGAATTAGAAAAAAGAATTATGATACATTTTACATAGCCTAATTCACCCGCACATGGTGCAGAAAGTTTTTAATATTAATATTGAAATTTTTTATTTAATTTATATATTTTAAAAAATTTTATCTTACTTTTCAAATTTATATTAATAATAATTTTAAAATTTATAATATAAAATAATTTTATCTATAACAAACATATCAAATAATATCTTAATATCATATAGCAAATATATTATAGAAATTACCATATAGTTTTAAATTTTAATTACCGATATTATGTATATCTACTAAATATAGTAAAAACAATTATTTAAATTAATATAACAAAGAGCTATATATATTAAATTATTAAAAAATTATCTTGTATTTTTTAAATTTAAGATTAAAAATAATCATAAAATTTATAATATAAAACTATTTTATCTATAACAAACATATCTAGTAATATCTTAAAATCAAGTAGCAAATATATTATAGAAATTATCTTGTATTTTTTTATTATTAAAATTATTATATATATAAGAAATATAATAAAAAATTATATAAATAAATATAATAAATAAAATAAAAATTAAAGTAAGCATAGTAAAAATCTAATTTCATTAAGCGTAAACTAGTAATCGACCAATTTGAGAGCCAATAAGAGCTCAAAATCACTTTTCAAAAAATATAAAAAGGGAAATTAGGTCTCATAGCTATAAATGGGACCAAAATTAAGTAAATAAAAAGCAACATTTTGAGAGGATGGAAAGTTCAATATTGCCCATCACCATACCATTGTCACACATTGAAAACTTTTTCATTTAATCTGACATTGTACTTCGTTGTTTAAAGAAACAATTTTTATATTTTTGTTGGGACTTTCTTTTTAAAAATTTCATCCTCTCATCCTTTCATCTCTCTCTCGTTTCAGATTGGAATGAGCTCTTCACCTAAAAAAAAAAGTTTTCAGATGTATATGTGCTTTGTATCTCTAAGAAGGGACAGGCCTTTCTCATCTTCGTCGTCTCATCGAGTCCACGGCCAAATCTGAGCTCCGCCGGGACCAAAATCTCTCATCTTCCTCTTCTCATCACAGATCTGCGTGATATTGGAGCATAGGAGATCTGGGATTTGGAGAAATTAGAGGTGCTTGATCTTCAAGGTAACAACTTTATGGAGGAATCTCCTGTAATTAGGGGTTTGAATTGATTCTTTGAGGATCTAGATCCTAAGCTTTGGATTTAGAGATTCCTTTCAGATGCTTTAGATTTGGATTAGTGTTTGTTCTTGAGAATTGATGGGTTAACGATGTTACTGCAGTATTGATGCTCATCCACTGATCATTTCATAGTACTTGTGATATTTCCTCTTCCGCATTAAGGCTTAAATTCATGTTGAATAACCACAATTTTAGTTTTTGATGGATATAGGTAGCATGTCTCTTCAAGCTTCTTGATCATTGGTTTTGTAGGTTTTTTCAGAAAAAGGAAGCAGAACATTGGCTATTGAAACCATTGACTGAAAGCAATCTGCAGCTATTTAAGTTAATCTCCGTATGGATCTCATTGAGAAGAATATTTGTGAAAGTAGCCGATAATAAATAGTCCGCTACTTGTATTCAATCTACTTGTAAAAATAGTTATTAGAAAGATTTGGAGTTTTTTTGTTCTTTCTCTTTTTTTCTTATTTGAGTTTATGTAGAGTTTTAAACGTAAAATAGTTACATATACATGAAAGTAGTTGATAAAAAAAATAGTCCACTACTTGTATTCAATCTACTTGTAAAAATAGTTATGAGAAAAATTTGGACTTTTTTGTTCTTTCCTGGTAAAAATAGTTAACTATTTCGTTCACTTATATTTCCCTATAATTTACCTATTGTAGGAAAAATAGTTAACTGCTTATAAAAATAGAAATTAAGATTCACTTATATTCCAAAAATATATTTGCATAGATAACTATTTCGTGAGGTATTTATTGTATATATTTATAAATGTCAGTGACTATTAGATTTAGTGATGTTTATATTAGACTATTTTACAGAATAGTCAACTATTCATGCGTCTAATGGTATTTTTGGTAAGGGTAAATAGCTATTTTCATGAGTATTTTGCGTAAATAATTATTTAAAAAATAGTTAACTACTTACGTATTAAAGAGTAGTTGACTATAATGTATTGACTATCTTACAGACTAGTTAACTACTTATTCCATAAAAACACCACTAAATCTAATAGTCAACTATTATTAATTTAGTGGTTCTTTATAAATGTAATTGACTATAGGGTATATACTATCTTACATATAGTTAACTATTTATTATGTAATTAAAGAATAGCTAATTATTTTCTATAGACCACTAAATCTAATAGTCAACTATTATTAATTTAGTGGTTCTTTATAAATGTAGTTGACTATAAGGTATAAACTATTTTACATAATAGTTAACTATTTATTACGTAAAAACACCACTGATCTAGTGATGTTTATATTAAAGAATAGTTAACTATTTTGTATAGACTATTTTACAAAATAGTTAACTACTTACGTATAAAGAGTAGTTGACTATAAGGTATAGACTATTTTACAAAATAATTAACTAACGTATTAAAGAGTAGTTGACTATAATGTATAGACTATTTTACAGAATATGTAACTACTCATTACATAAAAATACCACTAAATCTGATTGTTAATCACATTTATTTTAATGTATAATATTATTAATTAGTGTTTTCTATAAATTTAGTTGATTATTACCTCTAATAGTGTTTTTAATAATAGTAGATATTTATTTCATGAGTATATAAAATATATTTTATATAATCTTAAAGTTAGTGATGTTATGGTTCATTAGTATGGGTAGCGACATCAGCTTTTTGGATAGCGACATCAGCTTTTCTGCAGGTTATTTAAACAAGAAAGCAAGGGTAGTCTTGTCCAACTTTGCATGTCATTTTCGTTTTGTTCTTCTAGTTTCCTAATTTCGTTGGTCAAATTGCCATGGACCCAATTTTGAGACCAATTCATAATATTCACCCAATTAACCCATATAAAAACTAGGATAATTCACCTGCACCATGTGTGGACACAAAATTTTTAATATTAATATTAAAAAAAAAATCATCTGAAAACAATTTATTTAGATTTTTCAAATTTAATATTAATAATAATACTAAAATTCATAATACTAAATGTTTGTTTATCTATGATAAACATATTTAATAATATCTGAAAATAAAATTTCAAATATATTATAGAAATTGTATAATACTTTTAAATTTTTTATTACCGAAATTATCTATATCTACTAAATAGAATAAAAAAAATTATTTATATCAATATAATAAATAGCTTTTATTAAATTATTAACAATTTATCTTATATTTTCAAATTTATTATTAATAATAATTAAAAATATTATAATATAAAATTGTTTTTATGTATATCTGATAATATCTTAATACCCAATAGCAAATATATTATAAAATTATCTGATATTTTTTATTTATTTATTACCGAGGTTATGTATATCTACTCAATTAATAAAAATATTTATTTATATCATTATAATAAATAAAATAAAATAAAATTAAAATAAGGTCAACATAGTAAAAACCTAATTTCATTAAAGATAGCCTAGTAATCAACCAATTTAAAAGTCAATAAAAGCTAAAAATCACTTCTCAATTAATATAAAAATATGTTTTTAGTATGAATACTAAAATTTTAATAAATTTTAAAACTCTTTAGATATTTTTAGTAAAAAAACAAAATTAATGCCAATTTTATATATTTTTGTATCCAAGATATCCACACTGTTTGGATGCATTTGGTTTTGCATCCAAAGAAATCATTTAAACGCAGATACCAAATTAGTGAAACAACACAACCTTTGGTACATTTGCACAAACGAACGAAGACCCTTTACGCAAGGAAATTACCAAAGTTCCAATAATTCGCAAAATGTTTAAAACTTAACCACTAGGGAAAGCAATTGGAATACCTTCCACATCATCAAAGAAGCCATTGAATTGGTTGAATGCTTCCCCGGATAAGTTGAGACTTCGAACTTCTTCAAAAGCATGCAACAAGGAAAGATTTAAGAGAGAGTTCTTTTTGAGGTATAGTCCACCAAAGGCAATCTCGGTCACCCGTCCGCTAGCCCGATTGCACTCAACACCCTTCCACCGGCAGCAATCACTCTTTGTGCCATTAGTCCAAGTAAGGAAAACAGAGTCGGATCGCCCTTTATCCGTAATTGAGATAACAAACTTCTTGAGCTCCAACAAAGCCATCCTTTCACTCTCCATACAACTTTTGTATCCATGTAGCTGCCCCATCAGCAGCATCACCCATATCAGGTTTTGACACAAAAACACCTTCCTTTCCATTGCAAATATGATAGAACAAAATACAAAGAAAGGTAAGAAACTCAAACGCGTGATGTGGGAATGTGAGTATATGTTATTGGAGTTTCAAATTTTATAGAAGCAGGAAACTCAAACGCGATGTTGGGAATATGAGTATATGTGGGAACGTTTATAAGAGTTTCAAAAAAATTTTGTTGAAAAAAACACCATGTTCAAAGAAAAATATATGTTATATTTACAAATCTTAAGCTTATATCATAGAACAATATAATTCAGTGAATAAAATGTCTTAACTTTTGAATTCTGCTGAACAGCCATACTAGACTTTAGGAAAAGGTCCAATGGTCAAGTCAAAGAATTGCTGATGTTGGATTGGTCAGGCCTGAAGCAGAGGTTGAATCTGCCACAACAACGGTCAGCATCTCTTACTTGACAATTTTAAATCATGACAATATGAAGTAAATGAATTAAAAAAGTTTGAAATGTCTTTCCTCTCACAAATCAAAAGGAAATGATGAGGAAGAATATTTCTTCCTTATTCAAAAGAAGAAGAAAAAAAATAAAGCGCAATTTTAAATCATGACAATATCGTTTTCTAATTTTCAATATTTAATTCTTCTATGATCTCTTGTTACTCTGATTGTACATGATCAAACAATATTAGAAAAAGGCCTTCGTTTGGCAGCGACAGTAACCAAGTCAAAGTGCTATGCGGAAAACTGTAAAATAGATTTAAGATTATTCCCAAAAAATTAAGAGAAGTAATGAAAATTCTCTGTATATATTTCCATTTTTTGGACTTTTTAATGCAAAAGTTCTTGTGTTTTTGTAGATTTATGTATTGAAGCAAACACGAAACCAGTTCCACGATATGTTTGAGGCATTACATATAATTCAAAGACAAATAGCACACAAGTACTAACATAATCTATGTTCTGGTTTTGCCAAGAACAGCCATGCAATAAAGGAAAGAAGCACATAAAATGATTTGGCACCAAGTATTAGATTACCACAACAAATCACAAAAAATCCTGGCCTTGTGGATGAAAATATCAACGATGTAGAACCAAAATCTGCTCCAAGGAGAATCAAAAGAGAGAGATGCAAAGATTCCAAGAAGTATTGTCACATAAGCTGCAGCAAAACTCCAGTAAAAAGAAACCATGTCGATTGTGGATTCCACTGCTTCCACTCCATTATATGGTTCTTGAAAGTTATTGCCCTCACAGCTCATGTTGGTTGGTTGTCCACAGAGAAAAGGATTGCCTAAGTAACTTTCTGAATCAAAGGTGTGAAACTGTTTTCCCTGTGGAAGGATTCCCGATAAGTTGTTGAACGAGACATTGAAGACAGCCAGGTTTGTCAGCTCTGCTAAGTGTGATGGGATCCGGCCTTGTAACCTATTGAAGGAAAGATCAAGGCTTTTCATATTCTTCAGACCTGAAAAGCTTTCTGGTATCACACCTGATAAATTGTTGCGAGAAAGATTCAAGGTATGAAAGTTCCATAAGATCTCCAAGCTCTACCGGAATCTCACCGCTAAGCTCATTTTCTGAGAGATCCAGTCCAAAGAGATATTCAAGATTTCCACCCATGCAGGCATCATATCTGTGTTTTGTTGCGAATTCAATTTTCTTCATGGTGTCACCATAGTATACCATTGTAAACTCATCTAGCACGAGTAGATATTTGAAATATATAGCAACTTTCTCCGTGGAAGTAAAGCTGGAATCATAACCGTAGAATGCATCCACTACAAGAAAACAGGAAATTAGCGACTGCGGTTTTAGTCGCTAATCAGTCGCAGAACCTTGTTCTGCGACCGAATGGCGACTAAAATAAGCAGTCGCTAAACAGTGCGTCGCTAAATATTTGAGTCGCAAAACAGTCGCTAAATAGCGACTAATTGGCGACTACAAAATAGATGTCGCAGTTTAGTCGCCAATTAGTCGCTAAATTTAGCGACCAATATGCGACCAATATGCGACTTAGTTGCGACTGGTTATTTTTAGTAACTAATCAGTCGCTAAATTTAGCGACCAATTAGCTTCCAAATAGCGACTGCTTAGCGACTACTAATTACATAATGGTTTTCTCTAAATAGATCCGGTACGGTTTTGTGTTTGGTTTGGTACACAAACAATAAAATTATTTTTTTAATCACACAAATGATATTTATAATAATAATTAATTACAACAAAAACTTAATAATTAATCATAAATATATAAAAAAAAAATACAAAATAACAAAAAAAAAATGTTTCCTCGCCATCCCGACCCTAGAAGTCTAGAACGAGTCATCTTCTTCCCCAAAGCTTCATCTTCACTTCGATAGCCTGCAAATGATATCGAATCAAAATCAATTAACGAATCAAAAAATCACACACTCACCAGCAAATAGAGAATCAAAATCAAAAAAAAGAGAAAGCTTACCTGACTTTAACGATGAGAGGACTCCGGCGACGTAAAAAAACTTCATCCGGCGTCTTCATCCCACCACCTTCGTCGGGCTCCGGTAACACTTCTCTCTCTCACCACCGTCTTTACGTAGCCGGAGTTGTCTTCGTCCGGCGATGGAGGAGGTAGATCGAGTCTCTTCTTCTTCGTCCGCCGTAGACAGCCACGCTCTCCTCTTGAAACCAGATTCCTTTCTTGAAAGTTTATCTTCTTCAGGCGACCAACACTCTCGATCTCATCCTCTAACTTTTTCCAGATTCGCTTATTTCACTATAAAATCAAAGACAGATTTCACATAAACAAACATAATCTAACCCAAATAAAAGACAATGGTATAAAGGAATCGTACGAGACAATGGTATTATTCGAAGTTTGACCTCACCTTGGCTTGAGCTGGCTCTAGCATAGAGCCCATCGATCTTTGGAACTGAACCATAAAGGAATCGATTTTAAGATGATGTTCAACTGGATCTATATCACACACTTTTTATTTGGCGTTGAGATTTTCCAGCCAAAATTTCAGATCTTGGCAAAACGAGAAAAGGATAAAAATGACTGAAGAGTTATTGTGATAAGAGAAAAAGGGAAGCGCCCAGAAGGAGGAGAAAAAGAGAGAAGAGGACATTTGGTCCGTTAGATGAATCTAATCTACGGTGAATAATGTGATCCATGTCTTTGCAGGTTAGCCAATAAGAAATTTTCATTATTTTACTTTTACTTTTTTTTTTCGTAATTTGTATCAATTTGGTTAATATTTTGATTAATTTTTATATATAATTAGTGGTATATATTGATTTTATAGTTTATGACTAATAGTTAAAGTTTAGAATTTATAATTTATGGTTTGAAATATAGGGTTTGAGGGTTTATAGAGGGTTTTAGGGTTGATTTAGGGTTTGAGGGTTTATATAGGGTTTTAGGGTTGAATCATAAGACTTCGATTTATGTATTAGTAAAAGGTTATTAATAGCATTTTGTTTTTGTTTTTTAGAGTTTTGGGGTTTAAGGTTTAGGGATTAGAGTTTTAGGGTTTGATTAGGGTTTAAGGTTTATGTATTAGTTTGTTTTGTTATAGTAATTGGAATGTTATGTTTTTGTTTATATTTTAGGGGTTTGGGGTTTATTTAGAGTTAGGGTTTAGGTTTTATATATATACATGTTATTGGTATTGGATTTGAAAACAATAGTTTTATGTATATATAATTAAAGATTTGTATTTTGATGTTATATTTATGATTTAGAGTTTAAAGTTTAGAGTTTGTGGTTTTAGGGTATATTTAGGGTTTAGGGTTTAGAGTTTAGGTTTTGGGGGTTAGGGTTTAGGATTTAGGGTTTAGGGTTTGTGTTTAGGGGTTATGGTTTAGGCTTTGGGGGTTAGGGTTAAGGGTTTGTGTTTAGGGGTTAGATTTTAGGGTTTGGGGTTTAGGGTTTAGAGTTGAGGGTTAGGGTTTGGGTTTTTTATGTATATATAATAAATTTTTATATTTTGATTTTATAGATTATGAAAGAGTTAGAGTTTTAGGGTTTAGGGTTTTAGGGTTTAGGATTTTGTGTATGAGTTAGGGTTTTAGGGTTTAGAGTTTTTTATATTTTGATTTTATAGTTTATGAAAGATTTATAATATTTATATGTTGTAATAATTGAAATGTTATTAATTAGAGTTTTAGGGTTTATTTAGGGTTTAGGGTTTTGAAAGGCGACTGAATAGCGACTGAATGGCGACTGAATAGCGACTGTTATGCGACCACCATTTAGCGACTTATTAATAGTCGCATATTAGTCGCTAAATAGCGACTGTTATGCGACTGAATAATTTGGTCGCTAAATAGCGACTGATGTGCGACTAATATTACTGGGTCACTAAATAGTCGCGGAGTAGTCGCTAAATAGCGACTGTTATGCGACCACCATTTAGCGACTTATTAATAGTCGCATATCAGTCGCTAAATAGCGACTATTATGCGACTGAATAATTTGGTCGCTAAATAGCGACTGATGTGCGACTAATATGTTTTGGTCGCTAAATAGTCACAGAATAGTCGCCGTTTAGTCGCTAAATTTAGCGACTACGAAATCAGTCGCTAAAATCAGTCGCTAATATCATGTTTTCTTGTAGTGATCTCTTTTTCCCAAACCAAATGATGTATTGCTGAAACATGAAGGTATGGATCCATGCAATCTGTTGCTGGCAAGATCCAGAAGTTGGATGTTTCTTAGACCACACAAATAGTGAGGAATACGACCTGTTAAATTATTACCCCGAAGAAGGAGGATATTGATGTTTTGGGCGTTGATGAACTCCAGAATAATCCCTCACACTGTTATTTCTCAGTTAAGTACTTGGACATTTTCTAGCAATGTATCTCGAATAATCCCTGAAAAATTATTGTCTTGCAAGAGTAATAATACACTTTTTGTAGAACTGAGGTGCGCAGGTATGTCCCCTGATAAACCGTTTTGCAGGGTCCATTAACCGGAGACTGGATGTGATAAACAAGGAAGTAGGTATTTCACCTTCCAACGAGTTGTTTGAAAGCAGTAGCACATATAAGAATGAAAGTTCACCAATCCAGCTTGGAATAACACCCTTGAGATTGTTGTTCAAAATGTCAAGCATATATAAAAATCTCGAGCTCTGCCAACCTTGTCCAATCTTTCCTGTAAACTGATTGTTATCCAAAGACAATACATGTAGACCTGTAAAGTTGGCTGATTCAAGAAAAATCTCTCCACTTAGTTTATTATCTGAAAGCTTCAAGAATTTTAGTGAATACAAAACTTTTATGAAACTTCTTGGTACAACTCCGTGGAAATTGTTGTGAGATATTTCCAGAGATTCCAACATTTTCATGTTTCCCAGAGAAGATGGCAGATTTCCTCGAAAATCATTATATGCTAGATTCATATTATTGGGAATGTCCTGAAATCAGTTGTATTTACTCTTGCTAAAGTCGTAACGTCGAGATTCGGCATAGGTGGTTATAATGTTTTGCTAGAAACCACTTATAATCTATAGATTGAGAATCTATTGTTAATATTATATGATCTTACAGGGTCACACACCTAAGCAAACTAGATCAGTAACATATTGGATTTCATAAGTAATTATATGTATATATATATATATGATATATATATGTGATATAAAATACATATATGTGATATATTAGATGCACGTGAAGTGGGTTTATTATAAACCACTCACGTATGAGCTTTGGTCCATTAACATTCCTAATTTAATTAGGTTATGCTATCATATGCATATATATATGAAACGTCAATAATAATAGGATTATAATGACCACTCGCCGTCTTTGCTGAACGAGAAGAGAAAAAGTGAAACCCTAAGTAAAAGAGATATTTGATATCGATTGCACTAGCATCCCGCTTTGATCTAGTTTGTGTGCGTGTGGATACCGGTAAAAACACGACATTTGGAGTGCTAAGAGAATCTTGAATTGCCTCTTTTTATTCCGCTGCAAAACATTACATTCGAAACTATAGACCTAGATTTATTTCAGTATTTGCATGAATTCCTGGCTAGTAAATTCATAGGTTGATTATAAAATTGTTTTATAAATCGGTATGAATTCCAACAGTGGTATAAGAGCCTACTTGCTTAATACTGAAATTGAATCTGAATTAGTATATATATTTGATAATGATTTGTATCACCATGACGATATAAATCGTAATATCATTATGATATCCAGTCGCTTTGTATATATTTTAAATCTAGAATTAGATTATACTACTGCAATTCATGATTGCGTGATTTTAGAATTATAAAATATGCATGCGAGACTTGTATGGTTGATTGAATTACTCTGTAAAACTAGTTAAGCGTAATTGATTTGGTTTAATCAAAGTGACAATATTTTATTGTTTAATAATCTGTGCATATTGTTAAGGTACGTGTGCACATGTCTGTTAGTTTGATTTGAATATATTGTGGTGATATTTGATTGCTGATCTTCAAATTAAATAATATCCGTACATGACTCATGTAAACCATATTACCACTTGATTTTTGGTTACGACTTACATCAAAGTTTTTGTCCAGAAATCTATTTCGATTAGATTCTAATAAATTGAGTTTATCTAACAAATAATTAATGATTTGATTAGATTAAATTTAGTTATTTATAATCTAATTAAGATACATATAAGATATGTATTATATATATATATATTTAAATGTTTATATAAAATATAAATTTAAATATAAATTAAAATTGGATTAAAATCAGTTCCTAAATTAATATCAAGTATTTTGATGCGTCTCCAATCTTATCAACTATCAAAGCTTATTTCATTGTGTGATGGGCTTGCCAAAGCAAGGTGTCCACAATTACATAAGTGAGGTAGATGGTAATGGTTATCATGTGAAACAAGCTTGGTTTACTTGATTAAGCTATCAAAACGGTTTTGGGCTTAGAGGCATAAGTTGGATTAGACATAAGATGTCATCTGACCACCAAGAGTTATATTTGATATAATTAACAAGGTGTTGTTTACCTAATTAACTAGACATTCGGGGGTTGAGCCAAAGCTCACTCGGATTCTAGTGAAATATGGATCTTGGATCATTATATTCAATTTGAGGAAATTGTTATTTGAATATAATGTGAGTTTTCTTAATTGTTAAGATTTCTCTTATTCCCGAACATCATATTAACATTGTTATTCTCTATCTCCAGCAATGTCAACTCCCCATAACTCGTTTTCATGGAGATCTGTCCTTGAGAAGGATAAACTTAATGGATCGAATTTCCTCGAATGGTATCGAAACTTGAGAATTGTTCTCAAACAGGAGAAAAAGGACTATGTCCTTGAAAAGGTTCTTCATGGAAAACCTAAGATCAATGCCCCTAAGTTTAAACCTAGCGAGTCTAACCATGCCCCTAAGTTTAAACCTGGTCCTTCTAAAGAAGATAAGTGCCATTATTGTAATGGTTATGGGCATTGGAAAAGAAATTGTAATAAATTTTTGGAAGATCTGGAAAAGAAGAAGAAGAAGTCTTTTGAGACTTCATCTTCAGGTATTTATGTTATAGAAGTAAATGTTACTACTTCTGGTTCTACTTCTTGGGTATTGGATACCGGCTGTGGTGCTCATATTTGTACAAATATGCAGGGCCTAAGCAACAGTAGAATTTTGGAGAAAGGACAAGTGGACCTACGTGTTGGAAATGGAGCAAGAGTTGCTGCATTAGCCGTAGGAACATTTCATTTGTCTTTGCCTTCTGGCATGGTTTTAGAACTTAAGAATTGCTACTATGTACCTGCTATAAGCAGAAATATTATTTCTATTCCTTGTTTGGATTTGGAAGGATATCAGTTTTCAATTAAGAACAAGTGTTGTTCATTTGATTACAATGATATATTTTATGGTAGCGGTCCATTAGAGAATGGACTTTATGTTCTAAACCAAAGCGTGCCTATCTATAACATTAGTACCAAGAGATTCAAGTCAAATGACACGAATCAAACTTTTCTTTGGCATTGTCGTTTAGGCCACATAAATGAGAAGCGCATTCAAAAGCTTCATAGTGATGGACTTTTGAGCTCATTTGATTTTGAATCATATGAAAAATGTGAATCTTGTTTATTGGGTAAAATGACTAAGGCTCCTTTTACTGGACACAGTGAAAGAGCTAAAGACTTATTGGAACTTATACATACTGATGTATGTGGTGTTTGAATTGTGTCCAGTAATCTCGGTACTGTCTCTAGAAAGTAAGAGTATGTCAATGATCAGACATAAGTCATATAATACTGGGGGTCATGATGGCTTGCTAGAGTCCGCTCATGATCTATAAGTCTTGGACTTATTGCCTCTATTATATGATCCCATATGGGTCACACGCCTAAGCTAACAGGAAAATGTGTAGGAATGGCTTAGCAGAAGTACGGTAAAAGTGCCAGGCATTTACTGTACTTAGAGAGAATAAATGGTTTTAGCCACTGTGTGTCGATCGATACACATGATGTGTCGATCGACACAGTGCGCGAATGGCCAAATGGCCCAAGAGGAACCGGACGAGTTTTATAAATAAAACTCGAGTCTGTTTTCTTCTGTAACCCTAGCCCCAGCGCCGAAACCTCTCTCTCCCTGCGCCTCCTATCAGCTCGGTCTAGCAGCCGTTTTCTGTGATCGCGTGTGTGAGCCTTTGGAGGATTCATCTCTCGGTGTTTCTCTGATCTCTGACCTGTTCTATCTCCTTCCGCTGCAATTAACATGTATAAGGTGAGATCTAATCATTGTTTCTAATCAAGAGAACCTAGATCCGCATGTTTAGGTTGATATGAATCTAAGAATTGAATCAGGATCAACTAAACAATCCTTCAGTGGTATCAGAGCTATTGGTTCTGGTTTTTCTTGTTTAGATTCAAGTTTAGGATTGTTTTCTTGTTTAAGAAGTGTTTTGAATCAACTACTGATAAGAGAAATCACTTAAGCAACAAGGAATTGAAACCTAAACACATCTGAAATCGCAAAAACCAAACTATATTGATTTGGAATGCGATTTTTCAAAAGTGAGAATCGGCTGTGATCGCATGGATCGATCGATACGATCGCATGGATCGGTCGACACAATCCGAGAATATCTCGGCCAAACCTGATAACCGTCCGTGCATGCGTGAGAGCATCGATCGATACAGGATCGATGCACGATCGATGCAGGATTGATGCTTAGAGCATCGACCGATGCGGTTGATGGATCGATCGATGCGGTTGGTTCATCGACCGATATGGTTGGTTTAAGGCTCGGTTTAATGATTTTATTAAAATTATAAACGTCACGGTTTAATAAACAGATTTAATAATTTTATTAAGTCTGGTTAAACCGGGATAAGAAATCCAAAGTCGAAAAATTGGATTTTGTGCCTAAACCAGGATTTTCTAATTTGATTTGGTTGGACCAAATAAATTGAGAAAATCCGGTTTAGTAAATAACCGGTTGACAATTGTGGTCATCGTAGTAATTAAAATTTGGTTAGACCAATTTTAATGAACCAGACCGGTTATGTCATTTAATTGGACAATTGGGTCATGTCTTGGACATGGACCAATTCTTGGGCCTCGGGCCAAGAAGTTAAAACAATTGGGCCAATTATTTGAGTCTTTCTTCAGATTAATTTAGAATTTATTTTATAAAATTATAAAGTCGATTTTAAATTAAAGTTTCCGAAATTTTGAAATTAGAAAGTTTCTTATATTAGAAGTTTCTAGATTTGCGGGTTTTGGATTTTAAAGAAATTTCTAAAGTTAGAAAGTTTCCGTTTTTAGAAAGTTTCCAATTTTAGAAAGTTTCCAAAAATAGTAGGCTTCCAAAAATGGAAAGTTTCCCGAAATAGTAATCTTCTATTTTGGGAATGAATTTTTTAAATAAACCTACGAACCTCAAATAATATCAAGCGTTGGATGTCTTGTCCATTCTATGTCAGCTGTCGAAGCCCATTCAATTGTATTCATGGCCTTACAGTGTGAGGGTGTCTGCTTTTGCGTGGATAAGACGGTTTGTGATTCATAAATGTCATTGGGAGTCCCAGACATTAATGATTACATGACTGTATAGTCTGGTTTTCTTGACTAGGCCATCGGGAGTCCCGGGCCTTGAGACATCAGAGTGGATTGGGCCTCGGGCCCAGATTCACAACCAAGAGTTATATCACGGATATAATTAGCCGACATAGGGCTTACCGATATAAGCTGAGGTTTGGTGATGGCCAGTGGCCCACTTTGATCTTAGTTATATGTGGATCTTGGAATCATTATATTCTATTGAGGGTAACTTATGTTATTGAATATAATGCGTGATTAATCATATTAAATTTAATACGAGATTAATCATATTGAACATTTTAACAAATAACCTTTTTATCTATATATTTCAGCTATGACTACTACAAGCACACAAAACACATTCTCAATCCGGTCTGTTCTCGAGAAGGAGAAGCTGACTGGAACGAACTTCCTGACGTGGTCAAGGAACTTGAGGCTGGTCCTCAAGCAGGAGAAGAAGGATTATGTCCTTCGTGATCCTCTCCCCGAGAGGCCTGCTAACAATGCCGCCAGGACTCTGCATAATGCTTGGGAAAAGCATTCGTCAGATGAAAATGATGTGTATTGCCTTATGTTGGCGACAATGACTGGTGAGCTGCAAATGCAGTTCGAGAGTGTGTTGTCACCAATTGAGATAATGGCAAGCCTGAAATCGCTTTTTCAGGAGCAGGCTAGGACTGAGAGGTTTCAAACAGTTAAGAACCTCTTGGACTGCAAGTTGGCTGCGAATGCGGCAGTGAGTCCTCATGTCTTGAAGATGATGGGTTATCTCGATCATCTTCAGAAACTCGACTGCCCAATCAGCCAGGAACTTGCCTGCGACATCATTCTGCAGTCATTACCTGCAAGCTATGATCAGTTCATTCTGAACTTTAACATGCATGGCTTGAGTAAGACATTGCCTGAGCTTCACGGAATGCTCAAGACTGCAGAGCCCAACTTGAGGAAAACCGCCAAGGACCCCAATGTGCTTATGGTGCAAAAGGGCAAGGGGTTTAAGAAATCCTCTGCTAAGGATAAGGGAAAGGCCAAGGCTGTCCAAGTCGCGGACAAGGACACGCCAAAGCCCAAGCCCAAGTCCATGGCTGGGCCAACTGACATATGCAGGTTCTGTAAAGAACCAGGGCATTGGAGGAGAGAATGTAAGAAATTCCAAGAAGGTCTAAAGGAATTGAAGAAGAAGACTCTCGAGACTTCTTCGACAGGTATTTTTGTTATAGAAGTTAATACAACTACTTCTGATAATACCTCATGGGTTATGGATACTGGTTGTGGGGCTCATATTTGTACTAATATGCAGGCACTCAGCAACAGTAGAAGGCTGAAGCAAGGACAAGTGGAGCTACGAGTTGGGAATGGAGCGAAAGTTCCAGCACTAGCTGTAGGCACATACTTGTTGTCTTTACCTTCGGGATTGATTTTAGAACTCAATAATTGTTATTTTGTACCTGCTATAAGCAGGAATATTATTTCAATTTCTTTGTTGGATTTGGAAGGTTATGATTTTCCAGTTAAGAATAAATTATGTTCCTTCAATCGCAACAATTTGTTCTATGGTTCTGCCCCTCTTACGAATGGGCTTTACATACTCGATCAATCCGCGCCAGTTTATAACATTAATACCAAACGGTTCAAACCTAATGAGGAGAACCGAACGTTTCTATGGCATTGTCGTTTAGGGCACATCAGCGAGAAACGCATCAAGAGGCTCCATTCGAATGGACTTCTTGGCTCATTTGACTTTGAGTCATGTGAGAAATGCGAATCCTGCCTGATGGGCAAAATGACACGGGCCCCCTTTAATAAACCTAACGAGAGGGCCAGTGACTTATTGGGCCTGATACACACTGACGTGTGTGGCCCAATGTCCACAAATGCAAGAGGAAACTATCAGTACTTCATTACCTTCACTGATGATTTCCGTAGGTATGGATATGTTTATTTAATGAAACATAAGTCTGAATCTTTTGAGAAGTTCAGAGAATTCCAAAATGAAGTACAGAACCAACTTGGTAAAAGCATTAAGGCTCTTCGGTCCGACCGAGGAGGAGAATACTTAAGCCAAGAATTCAGTGATCATCTAAGAGAGTGTGGGATCGTATCCCAACTCACTCCTCCCGGAACACCTCAATGGAATGGTGTGTCTGAGAGGAGAAATCGGACCTTATTGGATATGGTTCGATCTATGATGAGTCACACAGACCTTCCAATATCCCTTTGGGGATATGCTCTGCTAACAGCAGTGTTCACTCTAAATAGAGCGCCATCGAAAGCAGTAGCAAAGACGCCATATGAATTATGGACTGGAGAAGCTCCAGTGCTGTCTTATCTCAGAATTTGGGGTTGTGAAGCCTATGTCAAGAGATTGATCTCAGACAAGCTTACACCAAAGTCTGACAAATGCTACTTCATTGGTTATCCACGGGAAACCAAGGCTTATTACTTCTATCTACGTTCCGAGAACAAGATCTTTGTTGCCCGGGATTGTAACTTTCTTGAGAGGGAGTTTCTCTCTAAGAAAGACAGTGGGAGTAAGGTACTGCTTGAAGAAATTCAAGATGAACAGGATACTGCTCAACCTAATGAGGAAGAGCAGCAGGAGGACCTACAAGAAATTGTAGAGCCTGAACCTGTAGTACCTGAAGTTCGAAGATCCGGGAGGATCCGTCACGAACCCGAGAGATATCAAGGATTCCTCGTGACTGACTGTCATGATCTTCTGATCATTGATGGTGATGAACCATCGAACTTCAATCAAGCCATGATGGGCCCAGATTCCTCTAAGTGGCGCAAGGCCACTGATTCCGAAATGGACTCCATGTCGGTCAACCAAGTGTTTTCGTTGGTTGACTTACCCGCTGGTGTAAAAGCCATCGAGTGCAAATGGATCTTCAAGAAGAAGATTGACGTGGATGGAAATGTCCAGATTTATAAAGCCAGGTTGGTGGCAAAAGGTTTCAGACAAGTTCACGGAGTGGATTACGATGAAACCTATTCACCAGTGGCTATGATGAAATCTATTCGGATTCTACTAGCAACTGCAGCTTTTCATGATTATGAAATTTGGCAGATGGACGTGAAAACCGCCTTCCTGAATGGTATTCTGGAAGAGGATGTGTATATGACACAACCTGACGGTTACATAGATCCAAAGAATGCTGGGAAAGTATGCAAGCTTCATAAATCCATTTATGGATTGAAGCAAGCATCGAGGAGCTGGAATCTTCGTTTTGATGAAGCGATCAAGCAATTTGACTTCATTAGAAACGAAGAAGAACAATGCGTGTATAAGAAAACTAGTGGGAGCAAGATAGTATTTCTTATTCTGTATGTCGATGACATACTGCTTCTCGGAAACGACATTCCAATGCTGAAGTCCGTAAAGGACTGGCTTGGAAGTTGTTTTTCCATGAAAGACATGGGTGAAGCCGCATACGTTCTTGGAATCAGGATCTACCGGGATAGATCTAGAAGGCTGATAGGTTTGTGTCAAGATTCATACATTGACAAAGTCCTGCAAAGATTCAGCATGAAGGATTCCAAGAAGGGCTTCACGCCAATGGTACATGGCACAACGCTAAGCAAGAAGCAGAGCCCTACGACGGCTGCTGAGCTTGAGCGCATGAAGAATATTCCTTATGCATCTGCAATAGGATCTGTCATGTATGCCATGATTTGTACTCGTCCTGATGTTGCTTATGCATTGAGCATGACGAGTAGATACCAGTCAAATCCAGGTGAAAACCATTGGATTGCCGTAAAGAATATCTTGAAGTATCTAAGACATACTAAGGATAAGTTCTTAGTGTACGGTGGAAGTGATGTGCTTAAAGTCAGTGGATTCACGGACGCAAGTTTCCAGACAGACCAAGATGATTTCCGGTCACAGTTCGGTTATATCTTTTGTCTGAATGGCGGTGCAATCAGTTGGAGAAGCTCCAAGCAAGACACCGTTGCTGATTCCACTACAGAAGCTGAATATATCGCCGCCTCAGAAGCTGCGAAGGAAGCTGTTTGGATACGAAAGTTCATTATTGAACTAGGTGTGATACCAGATGCGGCTGAGCCTCTGGCACTGTTTTGTGACAACAATGGTGCTATAGCTCAGGCAAAGGAACCAAGATCACATCAGAAATCCAAGCATGTTCTAAGAAGATTTCACTTGATACGTGACATCATTAATAGAAAGGAAGTCAAGATCAGCCGAGTTCAGACAGATGATAACGTCGCTGATCCGTTGACAAAGCCACTCCCAAGGCCTAAGCTCGAGTTTCTGACTGAAGCTGTAGGCATTAGAGACATTGAAATGTAATCTAAATTTGAGTGGGAGTATGAGGGCTTTTATTTAGTTATTTGATATGTTCTTGTAAAACATTCTTATGTTTAATGAAATTATTATTTCAAGATTATTTTAACTGTGATGAAATAATCGTTCCAAAGTGATATAAACCATTTTATAGGTCATCGAAGTAAGTGACTTGATCTTGAGTCATCAAAGTCATTTAGCTTGATCATGAGACCCTATATTTGATAGATGGATTATATCATCCTGTCCCTAGTCGAAGGTTGTTGAAATTGGAACACCAACAACCGTGAGAGACTGGATTGGTATGTGACTTATGACAAAGTCTCAGTGTGTCATAGATGCGCGGCATCAAAGTCAATACATAGGTGTATGTTGGGAACATACGACCGGACAAGACCCGATTATGAGAACTCTTCAGGATATTTATATCTGTGTCATAAGAGATTCTCACTACGACTATAGAGTATAGTCCTTAGACCTGAGTTCGCATGCATGTGACTGCACATGGACTGATGCACTTTGATCATTGTCTAACGCTATCGTTCTGCGATAGTTATAAGGACCTTGTTTGGGTACATTATGAAATGAGTAGTTTACAGTGATGGAATAAGACGGAATTTGTCCCTCCAATATAAATGGAGTGAATATCTCTAGGCCAATCGGAGATTTGAATACTGGAAAATGCATGGCCATGCTCAAACGGACTGTCCCGAGTCGTTTGGATTGTCAGTATCGAATCAGAGTCCGATGAACAAGATTAGGCTTTATAAGGATGACACCAATCTTGCCTTATAACTAATCGAGATATTGTGACAAAAGGATTATGAATACAGAGATTCCAGTACAAGTGGGAGATTGTTGGAATTGTGTCCAGTAATCTCGGTACTGTCTCTAGAAAGTAAGAGTATGTCAATGATCAGACATAAGTCATATAATACTGGGGGTCATGATGGCTTGCTAGAGTCCGCTCATGATCTATAAGTCTTGGACTTATTGCCTCTATTATATGATCCCATATGGGTCACACGCCTAAGCTAACAGGAAAATGTGTAGGAATGGCTTAGCAGAAGTACGGTAAAAGTGCCAGGCATTTACTGTACTTAGAGAGAATAAATGGTTTTAGCCACTGTGTGTCGATCGATACACATGATGTGTCGATCGACACAGTGCGCGAATGGCCAAATGGCCCAAGAGGAACCGGACGAGTTTTATAAATAAAACTCGAGTCTGTTTTCTTCTGTAACCCTAGCCCCAGCGCCGAAACCTCTCTCTCCCTGCGCCTCCTATCAGCTCGGTCTAGCAGCCGTTTTCTGTGATCGCGTGTGTGAGCCTTTGGAGGATTCATCTCTCGGTGTTTCTCTGATCTCTGACCTATTCTATCTCCTTCCGCTGCAATTAACAGGTATAAGGTGAGATCTAATCATTGTTTCTAATCAAGAGAACCTAGATCCGCATGTTTAGGTTGATATGAATCTAAGAATTGAATCAGGATCAACTAAACAATCCTTCATGTGGACCGTGAGCATAAATGCTAGAGGAAACTACCAGTACTTCATCACATTTACTGACGACTTCAGTAGATATGGTTATGTTTATCTAATGAAACATAAGTCTGAATCTTTTGAAAAGTTCAAAGAATTTCAGAATGAAGTACAAAACCAACTTGGCAAGACAATCAAAGCACTTCGATCAGATCGAGGTGGTGAATATTTGAGTCAAAAATTCGATGATCATCTGAAAGAATGTGGAATTGTTTCACAACTTACTCCTCCAGGAACACCACAGTTGAATGGTGTTTCCGAAAGGAGAAATCGAACTTTATTAGATATGGTTCGATCAATGATGAGTCATGCAGATATTCCATTATCCTTTTGGGGATACGCTCTAGAAACGTCTGAGTTTACGCTAAACAGATGTCCATCAAAATCAGTTGAAAAGACACCATATGAGATGTGGACTGGAAAAGTTCCAAATTTGTCTTTTCTGAAAATTTGGGGTTGTGATGCTTATGTTAAACGTATGTTTACCGATAAGCTCGGACCCAAATCTGATAAATGCTTCTTCGTTGGTTATCCCAAAGAAACCAAAGGTTATTACTTTTACAACCCTACTGAGAACAAAGTGTTTGTTGCTCGTAATGGTGCTTTTCTAGAAAGAGAATTTCTTTCCAAGAAAAACAGTGGGAGTAAAGTACAACTCGAAGAAATTCGAGAAACACAGGAGATTGTTCCGGCTTCTCATGAAGAGGATCGATTAGATTTACGAAGAGTCGTAGAATCTACACCTGTGGAACCTGAGGTACGTAGGTCCGAAAGGACACGTCATTAACCTGTTAGATATGGATTTTTGGTGACTGATCATCATGAGCTATTGATAATAGAGAGTGATGAACCTACGTCCTTTGAGGAAGCAATGATGGGCCCTGACTCCGAAAAGTGGCTAGAAGCCGCAAAATCCGAAATGGAATCCATGTCAGTAAACAAAGTAAGGACTTTGGTTGATTTACCTGATGGTGTCAAAACCATTGAGTGTAAATGGGTTTTCAAGAACAAAACAGACATGGATGGTAATATACAGATATACAAAGCTGGATTGGTGGCTAAAGGTTACAAGCAAATTCATGGTATAGACTATGATGAAACCTATTCCCCAGTCGCAATGCTTAAGTCCATTCGGATTCTCCTAGCAATTGCCGCTTATTATGATTATGAGATATGGCAGATGGATGTGAAAACAGCTTTCCTTAATGGAAATCTCGAAGAGGATGTGTACATGACACAACCTGAGAGTTTCACAGTCCATGGAAGTGCTAGGAAGGTGTGCAAGCTTCAACGTTCCATTTATGGTTTGAAGCAGGCATCTCAGAGTTGGAATCTTCGTTTCAATGAGGCAATCAAAGAGTTTGATTTCATTAGAAATGAAGAAGAACCTTGCGTTTACAAGAAGACTAGTGGGAGTGCAGTTGTTTTCTTAGTATTGTATGTGGATGACATACTTTTGATTGGAAACGACATTCCTATGCTTGATTCTGTAAAGATCTGGCTAGGAAGTTGTTTCTCAATGAAAGACATGGGAGAAGCCGCGTACATTCTTGGAATAAGAATCTATAGAGATAGGTTAAATAAGCTTATTGGATTATGTCAAGATATTTATATAGATAAGGTCTTGCACAGATTCCAAATGCATGATTCCAAGAAAGGTTTTCTACCAATGTCTCATGGCATAACTCTCAGCAAGAATCAGTGTCCTTCGACACATGATGAGCGAGAGCGAATGAGTAGAATCCCATATGCTTCTGCTATAGGATCTATCATGTATGACATGCTATGTACTCGTCCAGATGTTGCGTGCGCTTTGAGCATGACGAGTAGATACCAATCTGATCCAAGTGAGAGTCACTGGACAGCAGTCAAGAACATCCTTAAATATTTGAGAAATACTAAGGATAAGTTCTTGGTCTATGGAGGAAATGATGAGCTTGTTGTGAGTGGTTACACCGATGCGAGTTTCCAGAAAGATAAAGATGATTACCGATCACAATCCGGTTTTATCTTTTATCTTAATGGAGGAGCTGTAAGTTGGAAGAGTTCCAAGCAGAGCACCGTAGCAGACTCTACAACCGAAGCTGAGTACATTGCTGCTTCATAAGCAGCAAAGGAAGCTATTTGGATTCGGAATTTCATTATTGAACTAGGTGTGGTTCCTAGTATTTCTAGCCCAGTGGATCTCTATTGTGACAACAATGGAGCTATCGCACAAGCAAAAGAACCTAGATCCCACCAGAAGTCCAAACACATTATGAGGAGATATCATCTCATTCGTGAGATTGTTGATAGAGGAGATGTGAATATTAGCAGAGTCTCGACGGATGAAAATGTTGCTGATCCATTGACTAAGCCTCTTCCACGGCCTAAGCATGAGAGTCATACTGCTGCTATAGGCATTAAGTTTCTTAAGATGTGATCTTGATTCTAGTGGGAGAATTTTCCTTTTATATGATGTTCATGTTTACATACATTTGGTTATGTTTTTCAAATTAATGAAATTTGTTTCAGATTTATTTGGTTATTGGATAACAAATAAAGTCCCAAAATAATTTGTTTCATTCTATAGGTCATCAAGTATGTGACTTGATCATAAAACCCTATAAGTGAAAGATGACATAAATTATTGTGGTCCCTAGTCAAGGTTATTAAAATGGGACGTTAATAACTGAAGATGACTAGTATGTGAGGTGGTTGATGACTAAGTTTCGTGGAGTCATTTAATATGTTGTATTAAAGCCAATCGCATAGACATGTGTTGGGGAACACATGGTTGGACTGGCCCGCTATGAGAACTCAACAAGATTGTTATATGAGTGTCATATGAGGTTCTCATCACGACTATAGAGTGTAGTCCTTTGACCTGAGTTCGTCATGTTTTCTTACCTATGGATTAGTTCACTTTGACCTTGTCAAACGTCAGCCGTAACAGGTGACTATAAAGACATTGATTGGGTGTGCTATGAATTTTGTAAGGAACAGGGATGGAACAAGATGGAATTTGTCCCTCCTATATAACGGGAGATAAATATCTCAGGGCCTATCGAAGATTTGATACTGAGAAATGCATGGCCGTGCTCAAACGAGGTGAATGTCAATCGTTTGTTTAATCAGTATAAATTGGAGTTCGATAAACGTGATCTAGCTTAATAAGGATGACACTGTTTCTTGCCTTATGCGAAGATCGAGATATAGAGACAAAGGGATTATGGGAATAGATGATTCCAGTACAAGTGGGAGATTGTTGGGAATGTCCTGAAATCAGTTGTACTTACTCTTGCTAAAGTCGTAACGTCGAGATTCGGCAATCGTATAATATTAGGTGGTTATAATGTTTTGCTAGAAACCACTTATAATCTATAGATTGAGAATCTATTGCTAATATTATATGATCTTACAGGGTCACACACCTAAGCAAACTAGATCAGTAACATATTGGGTTTCATAAGTAATTATATGTATATATATATGATATATATATATGTGATATAAAATACATATGTGTGATATATTAGATGCACGTGAAGTGGGTTTATTATAAACCACTCACGTATGGGCTTTGGTCCATTAACATTCCTAATTTAATTAGGTTATGCTAGCATATGCATATATATATATATATATATATATATATATATATATATATATATATATATATGAAACATCAATAATAATAGGATTATAATGACCTCTCGCCGTCTTTGCTGAACGAGAAGAGAAAAAGTGAAACCCTAAGTAAAAGAGATATTTGATATCGACGGCACTAGCATCCCGCTTTGATCTAGTTTGTGTGCGTGTGGATACCGGTAAAGGCACGACATTTGGAGTGCTAAGAGAATCTTGAATTGCCTCGTTTTATTCCGCTGCAAAACATCCAGGTACATTCAAAACTATAGACCTAGATTTATTTTAGTATTTGCATGAGTTCCTGGCTAGTCAATTCATAGGTTGATTATAAAATTGTTTTATAAATCGGTATGAATTCCAACACATGTACCCTAAACGAGGAAATATCCACCCAATGTTCTCAGGAAAGGGATCATCAAATTCATTTACAGACATATCCAAGTAAAGCAGATTATGATCAGAGCTCGGTAGGTGAAAGCTCGTTAAAGATGTTGGGAATGTCCTGAAATCATAACTTGTAATCACTCTAGAGATAGTTGTGTTGTCGAGATTAGACATTCATATGATACTAGTGTTGGAATTGTGTCCAGTAATCTCAGTACTGTCTCTAGAAAGTAAGAGTATGTCAATGATCAGACATAAGTCATATAATACTGGGGGTCATGATGGCTTGCTAGAGTCCGCTCATGATCTATAAGTCTTGGACTTATTGCCTTTATTATATGATCCCATATGGGTCACACGCCTAAGCTAACAGGAAAATGTGTTGGAACGGCTTAGCAGAAGTACGACAAAAGTGCCAGGCATTTGTCGTACTAAGAGAGAAAGATTAATGGGTCTGATTAAATGGGATTTAATCAGATTGGTGTTTTGGGCCCAGAAGCCCAAAAGGGAAAGAGAAGGCTTTTAATAAACTAAAAGCCAAATCTCTTTCTCATAACCCTAGCCCCTTGCGCCGATTTTCCTCTCTCCCTGCGCCTCCCATCAGCTCGGTCTAGCAGCCGTTTTCTGTGATCGCGTGTGTGAACCTTTGGAGGATTCATCCCTCGGTGTATCTCTCTGATCTCTGACCTGTTCTATTCCTTCCGCTGCAACAAACAGGTAAAAGGTGAGATCATCTAATGTTTCTATTCAAGAGAACCTAGATCTGTATGTTTAGGTTGATATGAATCTGTGAATTGAATCAGGATCAACTAAACAGTTCTTACAACTAGGTGATCAGAGCCATTGGTTCTTAGGATTTCTTGTTTTAGATTCATGTTTAGGTTGTTTAATCTGTTTAGAAGTGTTTTGAATCCATTACTGATAAGAAAAACACTTAAGAAACTGAATTGAATCCTGAACAAACATATAAATCGCAAAACAAGCTATATGACTTGTTGTTGTGATCGGCCGATGGCTTGAATGCATGGATCGATCATGGATCGATCGCATGATCAGCCGATCGACCGTGAGCGCAACGATGGCCGATCGCTTGCGTGAGAGGATAAGCAAGCGATCATGTGGATTGATCGAACGCGTCGGTTGGACCGAGCTACGATCGTCCCATGATGGTCTCGGCATCGTCCCGGACGATCGCGTGGAGAAGAGGCCGACGATTGCATGGATCGAGCAATGGCCGATCGCATGGATCGCCTCTCGTCCCGCCTGCATCGTCCCACGATCGTCCCGCCTGACCCGAGCTCGTCCCGACCGTCCCGCGTCCCGTTCCGTTGCGATCGTCCGATGCGGCTGCCCGGGTGTAGCCGCGATCGTTTCAAAACCCTAATGGGCCGGTTCGTTTTCGGTTAGCTGGTTCGGTTCAAAACTTGATTAAAATTAATTCGTTCTGGTTTAATAAACAGATTTTAATAATTTTATTAAATCTGGTTAAACCGGGATAAGAAATCCAATGTCGAAAGAAATATTGGATTTAGTGCCTAAACCAGGAATTTCTAATTTGATTTGGTTGGACCAAATAAATTGAGAAATTCCGGTTTAGTAAATAACCGGTTGAAAATTGTGGTCATCGTAGTAATTAAAATTTGGTTAGACCAATTTTAATGAACCAGACCGGTTATGTCAAATAATTGGACAATTGGGTCATGTCTTGGACATGGACCAATTCTTGGGCCTCGGGCCAAGAAGTTAAAACAATTGGGCCAATTATTTGAGTCTTTCTTCAGATCAATTTAAAATTTATTTTATAAAATATAAAGTCGATTTTAAATTAAAATTTCCAAAATTTTGAAATTAGAAAGTTTCTTAAAATAGAAGTTTCTGGATTTGCGGGTTTTGGATTTTAAGAAATTTCTAAAGTTAGAAAGTTTCCGGTTTTAGAAAGTTTCCAATTTTAGAAAGTTTCCAAAAATAGTAGGTTTCCAAAAATAGAAAGTTTCCCGGAATAGTAATCTTCTATTTTGGGAATGAAATTTTAATAAACCTACAAACCTCAAATAATATCAAGCGTTGGATGTCTTGTCCAGTCTATGTCAGCTGTCGAAGCCCATTCAATTGTATTCATGGCCTTACAGTGTGAGGGTGTCTACTTTTGCGTGGATAAGACGGTTTGTGATTCATAAATGTCATTGGGAGTCCCAGACATTAATGATTACATGACTGTATAGTCTGGTTTTCTTGACTAGTCCATCGGGAGTCCCGGGCCTTGAGACATCAGAGTGGATTGGGCCTCGGGCCCAGATTCACAACCAAGAGTTATATCACGGATATAATTAGCCGATATAGGGCTTACCGATATAAGCTAAGGTTGGGTGACGGCCAGTGGCCCACTTTGATCTTAGTTATATGTGGATCTTGGAATCATTGTATTCTATTGAGGGTAACTTATGTTATTGAATATAATGCGTGATTAATCATATTAAATTTAATACGAGATTAATCATATTGAACATATTAACTAAAATCCTTTTATCTTATATTTCAGTTATGACTAGCACAAACAATCAAAACACTTTCTCGATCCGGTCTGTCCTTAAGATGGACAAGCTGAACGGATCAAATTTCTTGACTTGGTCGCGGAACCTGAGGCTAGTCCTCAGACAGGAGAGAAAGGACTATGTCCTTGAGAGAGCTCTCCCCGTGAGGATCGGGTCCAATGCTTCTCATGCAGTATATGATGCTTGGAACAAGCATTATAATGATGCGGTAGATATGCGTGGTCTGATATTGGCTACCATGGACTCAGACTTGCAGAAGCAATATGAGAACATGGAGTCGCCAATAGAGATGATCAGCAGCCTGAAATTGAAATATTCAGGAGCAGATAAGGGTGGAGAGATACCAGTTGGTTAAGTCTCTCACTAGCTGCAAGCTACCAAATGATCATCCAGTGAGTCCTCATATCAGTAAAATGATGGGTTACATTGATAACCTGAGGAAACTGGATTATCCAGTTAGCCAAGAATTGGCAACTGAGATCATACTACAGTCACTGCCGTCAAGCTATGATAAGTTCAGAAGGAACTATATCAAGAAAGGCTTAACGAAGACGCTGACTGAACTGCATGATATGCTCAAGACAGTTGAGCCAAACGTGAAGAGTACCCTGAATAATCTCATGAATGAGAAGGGTAGGTTTAATAAACCTAATGCTGACAAGGGTGAAGGCAAAGTTGTCCAGATTTTGAATCATGGCAAGCGTGTGTCTTCTGAGCCCGAGTCAGATACCTCTTACGTTGGTAAGTGCTGCTACTGTAAGGAGACAGGGCATTGGAAGAGAGATTGCATTAAATTCATGGAAGATGATGAGGAGTTGAAGTTGATGTATGCGACTACTTCCTCAGGTATTCATGTTATTACTTCAAGTTCTACCTTAAAGGTATTGGATACTGGTTGTGGCACTGATATATGAGATAATATGCAGAGCCTAAGCAACAGTAGAACGTTGAAAGAAGGGCAAGTGGAACTACATGTCTGGAAGGAGCTATGGATGCTGCCTCAGCCGTAGGGTTTTCACTTATAGATCCCTTTTAGGCTTGGTTTTGTATTAAGTAATTGCTACAATGTACCTGCTTTAAGCAGAATTGTCTTTCATTTTCTTGTAAGAATTTGAATGTTTTTCATTTTGATAAAAGACAAGTTTTGTTCTTTTGATCTTAATGAAATATTAATTGTAGCACCCTATTCAAGGAATGGGTTTTATATTTTAAACCAAAGAGTGCCTAAATGTAACATAAATACCGAATTGGTTTAAATCTAATGAATTAAACCTGATTTTTCTTGGCATAAAAGTCTTGGTCACATAGAGTAAGTCGGATTCAGAAATCCCATAGTTATGGACTGTTGGGCTCATTTGATAAGATATCTTATGAGACTTGAATTCTGTTTACTGGACCAAAAGGAAAAGGGCCTATCTTAGCCGAGCTAGAGAAAGGCCCAAAGGCTTATTGGACCTAGAACATACTGATGTATGTGGCCCAATGAGCAGTAATGCCAGAGAAAATTTCATGTACTTCATTGTCTCTACTGATTACTTCAGTGAGTGTGACTGTGTTCATTTGATGAGACACAAGTCGGAATTCTTTGACATGGTCGAAAGAGTTCCAGAATGAAGTATAGGATCTGAATGACAAAAGTATTAAGACTCTGGATTAAATCACGAGTGAGAATACTTAAGTCATTGATTGTGTGATCATCTTAATGAGTGTGAAATCGTTTCACAGCTCATTTCTCCTGAAAACCTGAAGGTGTTTCTGTGAGAAAGAATCAGATCTTATAAGAAATGATTAAAGATGAGTCACACGAATCTTCCATGATATTATTTAAGAATAACGCTCTAAAATATCTAAGTTTACGCTGAAATAGTTCCACAAATATCAGTTGAAAGACACCACGTTAATGTGGATTGGAATCGATCCAAATTTGTCTTTACTGAGTATTTGTAGTTGTGCTACTTCGCTGGTTGTCCTAGAGAAACTAAGGCTTGTTACTTTTACGTCCAATCTGTTTTCTAAGAAGGGAAGTTATTTTCCAAGAAGAACAGTGGGAGTAAAAGTATAACTCGAAGTTTTCTCAGGAAAACCAAGGCTCGGTACTTTTACGACCATTCTGTTTTCTAAGAAGGAAATTACTTTCCAAGAAGAACAGTGGGAGTAAAAGTACAACTCGAAGAAATTCGAGAAATACAGGAGGCTGCTTAACCTATTGAGGGAGAGCAGCGGAAGGATTTACAGACTTCTGTAGAATCTACACCTGTGGAGCCTGAAGTTCGCAGATATGAAAGAATCAGTCACTAATCCGAGAGTGAATTCTCGTCATTAGTTCAGCCTGATGATCATTGAATGTTCGCATGATCTGATGATCATTGAAAGCGACAAATCTGCGAAATCCTAGGAAGCGAAAGTGAGCCCAGACTCCGAAGAATTACATTTTGTGTAAGTTGGCTTCATTGATCCATTCATGGATGGAAGCAAACATATCGGAGTTGGAATCTTCGTTCTGTTGAAGTAGTCAAGGTTTTGACTTGAACAGGAACGAAGCGGAACTGTGTGTTTACTAATAGATTAGTGGGAGCGATATTGCATTTCTCATAGTGTATGTCGATGACATACTGATTCTCGGATATAACGTCCCAACGCTGTAGTCGGTAAAGGACTAGCTTGGGAGTTGGTTCAATGAATGACATGGGTAAAGCCACGTAGTTCTTGGATTTTGGATCCAGAGATAGAGATCCAAAAGAGCTGGTAGGATAAAGTCAGGATTCTTAAATTGACAAAGTCCTACACGTTTTGAGCAATCCAAGAAGGGTTTTATGCCAATGTCACATGGCATTAAGTTAAGCAAGATACAGTATCCTACGATAACTGCTGAGCTTAAATGCATGGATGAGATTCCATATGCGTCGGCAATTGGATCTATCATGTATGCCATGAAACGTACTTGTTTGATGTTGCTTTAATGTTAAGCAAGACAAGTAAAGACCAGTCAAATCCAGCAAAGAATCACGTGATTGCCGTAAAGAATATCCTAAAGTATTTTAGGAATACTAAGGATAAATTCTAGAGTTACGGAGAAAGTGAGGTGCTACGAGTCGGTAGAGTTTGAAAGGCAAGTTTCCAATAGACAAAGATGATTTCCGATCACAGTCCGGTTATATCTTGTGTCTATCTGGCGGTGCAAGGCACTGTTGCTGACTCAATGACTTAAGCTGAACATTTCGCAGCTTGGGAAGTGGCGAAAGAGGTTGTTTGGAAAGAAGAGTTCGTCACTGAACTTGATGTGATTCCCAGCATAGATGAGACTAGCTGCACATCAGAGGTCCAAACACCTTGAGGATAGGTATAACCTATTCCGTAAGATAAATGACAGAGATGTTAAGTAGATCAGCAAGTTTCAACGAATGAGAACGTTGCTAATCTATTAACGAAGCCACTCCTTAGGCCTAAGCACGAGTCGCGGACTGTTGCTGTAGGATAAGTGAAATTAAGATGTAGTCTTAATTTCAGTGGGAGTTATTAAAGGGCTTTATTTAGTTATTGGATATGTTCTTGAAATAACATTTAAGATGTTTAATGAAATTATTATTTCAAGATTATTTTAACTGTGATGAAATAATCGTTCCAAAGTGATATAAACCATTTTATAGGTCATCGAAGTAAATGACTTGATCTTGAGTCATCGAAGTCATTTAGCTTGATCATGAGACCCTATATTTGATAAATGTTTTATATCATCCTGTCCCTAGTCGAAGGTTGTTGAAACTGGAACACCAACAACCGTGTGAGACTGGATTGGTACGTGACTTATGACAAAGTCTCAGTGTGTCATAGATGCGCGGCATCAAAGTCAGTACATAGGTGTATGTTGGGAACATACGACCGGACAAGACCCGCCTATAAGAACTCTTCAGGATATTTATATCTGTGTCATAAGAGATTCTTACTACGACTATAGAGTATAGTCCTTAGACCTGAGTTCACATGCATGTGACTGCACATGGACTGGTGTACTTTGATCATTGTCTAACGCTATCGTTCTGCGATAGCTATAAGGACCTTGATTGGGTACATCATGAAATGAGTAGTTTACAGTGATGGAACAAGATGGGATTTGTCCCTCCAATATAAATGGAGTGAATATCTCTAGGCCAATCGGAGATTTGAATACTGGAAAACGCATGGCCATGCTCAAACGGACTTTCCCGAGTCGTTTGGATTGTCAGTATCAAATCAGAGTCCGATGAACAAGATTAGGCTTTATAAGGATGACACTAATCTTGCCTTATGACTAATCGAGATATTGAGACAAAAGGATTATGAATACAGAGAGATTCCAGTACAAGTGGGAGATTGTTGGAATTGTGTCCAGTAATCTCAGTACTGTCTCTAGAAAGTAAGAGTATGTCAATGATCAGACATAAGTCATATAATACTGGGGGTCATGATGGCTTGCTAGAGTCCGCTCATGATCTATAAGTCTTGGACTTATTGCCTTTATTATATGATCCCATATGGGTCACACGCCTAAGCTAACAGGAAAATGTGTTGGAACGGCTTAGCAGAAGTACGACAAAAGTGCCAGGCATTTGTCGTACTAAGAGAGAAAGATTAATGGGTCTGATTAAATGGGATTTAATCAGATTGGTGTTTTGGGCCCATAAGCCCAAAAGGGAAAGAGAAGGCTTTTAATAAACTAAAAGCCAAATCTCTTTCTCATAACCCTAGCCCCTTGCGCCGATTTTCCTCTCTCCCTGCGCCTCCCATCAGCTCGGTCTAGCAGCCGTTTTCTGTGATCGCGTGTGTGAACCTTTGGAGGATTCATCCCTCGGTGTATCTCTCTGATCTCTGACCTGTTCTATTCCTTCCGCTGCAACAAACAGGTAAAAGGTGAGATCATCTAATGTTTCTATTCAAGAGAACCTAGATCTGTATGTTTAGGTTGATATGAATCTGTGAATTGAATCAGGATCAACTAAACAGTTCTTACAACTAGGTGATCATAATGCTTTGCTAGAAGCCACTTATGATCTATGAGTTTAGAACTCATTGCTAGTATTATATGATCCTACAGGGTCACACACCTAAGCAAATTGGATGTTACATATGGGGTTGATCATTAGTGTAATGATCTGGTGAATGTATATTTGATATACATTCAATAACGATTTTCTAAGGTTGTGTCGATCGACACAGAAAGTGTATCGATCGACACAGGTCACGAACCAAAATACAGATTTTGGTTTAAGACTTAATTAACTACGGTTTAATCCCAGGTTAATTAGGTTGTCGACATATATATGATATATGGACGAATTTGACAAGATCTATAACCTAATTCACAGCCACCTTAGAGAAACTGAGAAACCTCTGAGAGATTGGATCTCTCACGGCACTAGCATCCCGTCCGTTCCAGTTTGTGTGCGTGTGGATACCAGTAGAGGCGCAACACTTGAGGCGCTAGACAATCTCGAATACCTGATCATATTCCGCTGCATAACTTTCCAGGTATCTTCGAGATCTGATGTAGATTCAATGATATAAACCTGAACCCTAGATCCTAGGCTTGGAATTTATACCTAGGGTTGCTAATCCTGATTAGAACTGCTAGAAATTCCTTCAAAAGAATTATTTTGTAGAAGCAAAACCTCGAGTTTTGTGTTGTTTTCCAACAGTCAAGAAGGAAACTTCCCAGATATTTTATTGTCAGAGAGATCAACATGACGCAAGTCCTTCTGGTATAGTTCTGGTATAGGAGAAAATGAGGAATCTTTTCCAAACTACAAGTTCCTAGTGTAATAACACTCAACTGAAATTTTGGTCTCAAAGAACTTTTAAACTTTACTTGAAGTGAGTTTGATTTTGAATCAAGTCTCAACACTTTAAGCTTTGAGAGGTTTGCAAGCCAACCAAGTGAGAAGAAGCCTTCAAAGTTGTTATAAGATATTGATAAGTACTCAAGGGATTCAAGGTTACCGAGATCATATGGGAGCTTTCCAGTCATTTGGTTCCATGAAAGATCAAGAACTCTAAGTCCAGTCAAGGTAGTCATACATAAGGGAAAATCGCCTGCAAATTTATTATGGCTAATATCAAGCTCTTGCAAATTCTTCAATTTGTATATCCCTACGGTAATCAAATGCAGAAACGGAAACTGTCCCAGAGAGAGAATTCTCAGAAACGGAAACTGGACCAACCTCCCAAAACCAGCTCATATCTCTCAACTGAATCCGTTGGAACTGAAGTCAACATACTTCAGATACTGACAACCATTGGAGATATCATCGATTCTGCCAGTAAAGATATTGGTCTATAGATTTGCAACAACCAAGCTGTTGTAGAGCAGTGGGAAGCTAGAGTGAACATCACCTTTAATCCTATTCACCGATAGATCAAGAACTTCAAGTTTCGATAACATGGATAAGCTAAGCTTCCCTTCAAGGAAATTATGAGAAAGATTCAAATGGTTAAAGTTGTGACAACAGCTCAGATCATCTAGAATCGACCATTCAATCGTGGTTCTTGATAAATCTATATATGAGAGCTGCGTTAAGGCAAAGAAGTTCCTAAATAGAGCACCTGAGATAGTGGAATCACTAAGATTTATTCATGTGACTCTACTTACCTGAGACGTACGTGTGATGCTTGGCCATTGACACACATCTTGCTTCTCGATTTTCCATTCTGTGTACATTCCTCGAATTGGGTTATAATATTCGAGGTATGATTTAAGGTTTAACAAGACTTCTCTATCACTGTCCACATAATCTCCAGCAACGGCTACGGCTGCCACAGAAAAAAAAATTGAAACTCAAAAAAATGAAATCTCCAGATAGCTAAAAAATGAACAACAAAAATCATCAACAACCCCGTTCTAAATCTAGTTATGTGTACTTTATCATGTTCGTTAAACAGAAGGGTACATTGAAAAACTGTTATTCATCAGTACACAAATGTAAAACTAAGAATTGTGGTACTTGAACTTCATCACTCAAAATCACTTCCAAGTATACAACACTAATCCAGAAAATAAGGCAAACATGTCAAACATGGTACATGAATTTCAACCAATTGTAAATGTTACTTTACAATAATATTTTTTGAATAAACACATTTCATCTTTTCGTCTGGATAATCTTCGCTATCCATGAATTTCGAACAAGTATAATCACGAATTCTAATAGATCCGAAATATCTTCATTTGCTACAATTTGTATTAATCAATTTAGTTCAAATATAAGTAGTTGCAAACAAACTAAATAGTCAAAAATGTATAACTAATAAGAATAAATAGTTATCTGAACTAACTAACTGGAAAGGTAAACTAATTAATAATTAAAGGTAAATTAGACATTTTAACTTACTAGAAGACAAAAAGATACATAATTGCAATAAGATTTTGAAAGATACAAAATTGCTATTACTTTTCTAATAAGATATAATGAGTGCAATTAATCCTTAGATTAGTCTAGTCTAGCCAAGGCAAATCCTCAAGGTTGCAAATAGCTAAGAATAGCAAGAGAATATTCGCCAATACATAAAAGGTTAAAGTAAAGAGAGATTTTTCTTTAGTACCCATTTTAGAAGAGAAAAGAAAATGTTAAAATATATTTTTTTTTAAACATTCCTTAGTAAAAAAGACAAAATGATCATTTATTAGATCTTTTCCTTGGCAAAAAGGGGGGATTTTTCTTCTTTTTTCCTACAGTTCTGACAACTTCACTCATTATTTTAATTAGGAGAGAATCCGCGCAAATGCGCGGATTTTGCTTAAATTTGTAGATATTTAATATATTTTAATATTTATTTTGAGTGTCAATATTTTTATATTTTTTAATTTACAAATTTGTATTTTCTTCTTTTTATTATTATAATGATTTATAGGAGAGAATATGCGCTAACATACGATTATTAATTCAATTTATTTTATAAATAAATGTTTTAATCGTGAATTTTTAATGAACTTTTTATAAACTTTTATTTTATTCAATTTTTTAATCATCCTTTTAGTTTTTTATATACTATTTAAAATATATACTTGTTTTATACATTTTCATTCTTTACAACACTTAAATTTTTCGTTTTCATACATAATATTTGAGTTTTTAGTTATCATTTTAAATTTTGTTGATTTTAACTATATTTCATTGATTTTATTTTCTTTCTTATTTTCTTATATTTTATATAATTCCTTTTTTATTATCATTTTATCTCACTTTGTAAAATTTTCTTTCTATTCTTAATAATTATTATTTCTATATTTTAATATTTAGTTACCATTTTATATTTTCTAATTTTGTATATATATTTCATTGATTTTATTTTATTTCTTATGTTCTTATATTTTTTATATTAGTTTTATTTTTATGATCATTGTATCTCATTTTTTATAATATTTTATTTTTATTCTTAATAATTTTTATTTTTTTATTCTTTTTTTTTGTTCTATGGTTCTTTGCTTTTAGTTTTCAATTATTGTAAACTTTTTAATAGTGTTATTTTTACTTTTAATCTTATAATTTGATATTTCACTTATATTGTGATTTATTTATTTTGTTTATTTATTGCATAAAAATATGAAAAATGTATTTAAAATTTATAATATATAATATTTATATATTTATAAGATTGTAAATTAAATTAAAATTTAGAATTTATGTTTCAATAATTTTAACTAATTATATTTAAATTAAATGATCATACATTAAATAGTATATTTATTTAGTTTAAATGATGATGTGAAAATTTTTGTGTGAAATTGACCAATCAAAGGGGAGGCTGATGTGTCAGCTGTAGAGAGCCCCCTTCTCTCATTATATATAGGATGAGTTTCTGTCCATATTGTAGAGACTTCAGAGCATATAATCATTAGACTCACACAGCATACACTCACATGTACTAAATTTCAAATTGGATATCCGGACTTATCTGGAGCCTTGTTATCTGGAGACGCTCTTTACATTTTGTTTTTCTATACGACTACGACGTCAGCTAATAGTATTGTTATCTTGAATAATTTCAGCTCAGTTCTTGGATTCCTCATCAAGTAAAAGCTTGAATACACAGTGAATGTGAGTGAGATGATTGTTTGATATGACATGTATTGACAAATTAATCAAAGTAAGGCTACCGACTCTCTGATCTTCTCTGTAAGCAACTGGGAGCCAATGACCAAATTATTTTGAAAGTGTCAAGTTGAAATGTTTCCAGATGATCTATTGCTGGATAGATCAACTAAAGGCAACTATTCTGGAGAAAGTAAATGATTTTTCTCCAAGTTTGAAGGTTCACTTATTTAAAGATAGACAGTACACAAGAGCCAAAGACAAGTACTTATGCTCTTGTTTTGTGATATTAATTTCTCAGTTTTGTGGAAAACAGCAATAGATGAGGAGGACAAATAAAGAAACTACCACGTTATTGGATTTCAAACCAATAATAGATTACCATAACAAATTCCCTACCTTGCGGAGGAAAGCATCAACTGTTGTCGCAGCTTCTGTTGGTTGGTTGTCCACAAAGAAGAGGATTACCTAAGTAGCTTTTGGTATCAAAGGTGCTTAATTGTCTTCCTTGTGGAATGGCTCCTGATAAATTGTTGTATGAGACATTGAACACGGCGAGGCTGCTCAGCTCTGTTAGTTGTGGAGGGATCCCACCATGTAACCTATTGAAAGAAAGATCAAGGCTTTCTACATTCTGTAGACCTGAAAAACTTCCTGGTATCACCCCTGATAAATAGTTATGAGAGAGATTGAGAGCATGTAGTTCCAAAAGACCTCCAAGCCCTATTGGGATCTCACCCGTGAGCTCATTCTGGGAGAGATCCAATCCAGATAATTTTAGGAGATTTCCACCCATGTATGCATCATATCTGTGTTTCATAGCAAATTTAATTTTAGTCTGGACGCCTATGAAATAGTCCATACCAAAATCATCTAGTACAAGCAGAGATTCGAAATATACACGCATATTTTCTCTGTGTTTCGTATTAGAACCAGTGATGGCTTCACCATAAATGTAACCAAATCTGAAGTCATAAATATCTGATCTACTGTCCTTCCCCAAACCAAATGATATATTGCTAAGACATGAAGGTATGGACCCATTCAATCGGTTGTTAGCAAGATCCAGAAGGTGGATATTGCTTAGACCACACAACCGGTGTGGAATACGGCCTGTGAAATCATTCCCCCGAAGAAGAAGAATGCTGATGTTTTGGGTGTTGATGAACTCCGGAATATTTCCAGACAGTCTATTATTTCTCAGATCAAGTATGGTGACATTCAGTAGCAGTGTGTCTGGAACAACCCTTGAAAAATTATTGTCTTGCAAAAGTAACACTACCGACCTCTTAGAATTGACGTGTGGAGGTATATCACCAGATAACATATTTGTAGAGAGGTCCAGTAGCTCAAGCTCGGATATGTTGAACAGTGAAAAAGGTATCTCACCTTCCAAAGAGTTGTTTGAAAGCAAGAGTGCAGATAAGTATTGAAATTCACCAAACCAGCTTGGAATAACCCCCGTGAGATTGTTGTTCGAAATGTCAAGCATTAACAAGTATCTCAAGCTACGCAAACCTTGACCAATCTTTCCTGTAAATGAATTGTTATCCATAGACAGAACTGTCATATTAGTAAAGTTGGGTGGCTCCGGAAAAACCTCTCCACTTAGTTGGTTATGTGAAAGCTTTAAGATGAAGATGGAATGACAACCCTTTACCAAAGTTCTTGGTACCTTTCCATGGAAACTATTGTGAGATATATCCAAATATTCAATCATTTTTATGTTACCAAGAGAAGATGGTAGATTTCCTTGAAAACTGTTCTTCGACAGATTCATGTACAGTAAATGAGGAAGGATCCACCCAATGTTCTCAGGAAAGATATTACTGAAATCATTCGTTGACAAATCTAGAAAGAGCAGATTATGAGCAGATTTCGGTAGCTGAAAGCTCGAGAAAGAATTATTTTGTATAAGAAAAACTTCGAGTTTTGAATTATTAGCCAACATCCAGGAAGGAAAATTTTCAGCTATGTTATTGTTAGAGAGATCAACTTGACGCAAATCCTTCTGATGTTGGAGAAAATGAGGAACCTTCTCCAAGTTGCAAGATGGTAGTACAAGAACATTCAGCTGAAATTTTGGCTTCCAAGAACTTTCTGACTGATATACTTTAAGTGAGTTGGTTTTTGAATCAAGTTTGAGAACTCTAAGCTTTGAGAGGTTGGCGAGCGAATCAAGCGAGAAGAGGCCTTTAAAGTTGTTACCAAACAACGATAAGTACTCAAGGGATTCAAGCCTACCAAGATCAGATGGTATATTCCCAGCCAGTTGGTTTGATGAGAGATCAAGAACTCTAAGGCCAGTCAAGCTAGTTAAACATAAGGGAAATTGACCTACTAATTTGTTTTGACTAAGATCAAGCTCTTGCAGATTCTTCAATTTGCATATCCCTAGTGTAATCAAATGAAGAACTTTTTAATTATTCAACTAAATAAATGTGATTTCAACCATATTTGTTTATAAGAAAGTGAAATATTTGAGCAAACTTGCCTTGCATTCCCAATGGGTCAGAAAATATATTACGCCTTAGACTCAGCGCTTTCAGATTTCTCGGGAGAGATAAATCTGTCACAAGAGGAAAAAAGCTTTAAATACGAGTATAAGACCATACTCATGTCAACTAATACGAACCAATTAAAAAAAATTATATGCATCCGCTAAATCAACTGAATTTCTACCCCCCCCCCCCTCCCCAGAAAAAGGGAAAGTCTTAATGGACAGTAGTTCTGACTTCTGCGCTACCCTGTACTTGTGTGAAGCCACTAAATCCGTTCCAACTCATGTCCAGCAGTTCCAAGTTTGTCATATCTCTAAGTTCTGAAAGGGATTCCAACAAATATAACAATGATACAACTTGAATGTAAGACGTAAAGTTATAACAATAACTATAAACTGAGTCGATCTAACAAATGAGACATCATCAAGTAGGTTGTGCAAGATATCCAAACACACCTTTAATATCAACAGGGGCATACATGTTGTTGCCCACAAGAAACAGTTTTGTAAGTGATGTAGCAGCATTAAGAAAAGGAAAGATGCTATTGTTGAATTCATTTAAACTGAAATCCATCATCTCCAGGTTTTTTAGTCTTCTTAGGCTTTTATAACCTGCAAAATCAAATCTTGTTGATAAAGTATACAAAAAATAGAATAGCTCTCTCTAATATTTTCAATAAGTTAACTCTAATTTCAGTCTGCTATGCAACTGAAAATGATGGACTTTGGAGGGATGGTTGGATAATTTTGTACTATATGGCATAGACATCAGCAAGTTAGTTATTGAAGAGTTATGTTATCTTTTTAACGAATGGGAAAATCAAGTACCATAGGTATAAACAGAAAGATATAAGATTAAAAAGGAAACACTAGGAGCAGCCTTGTACGTGTACCTTCCACATAATCAAACAAGCCCCTGAATCTGTTTCCGGATAAGTTCAGACTTCGAACCTCTTCAAAGGGATGCAGCAAAGAAAGATTTAGGAGAGAGCTCTCTATACCGTAGAAATGACCAAAGGAAATCTCAGTCACACGTCTGCTTGTACGATTGCACTTAACCTCCTCCCATCGGCAACAATCGCTCTTTGTGTCATTGGTCCAAGTAGGGAGAACATATTTGGATTCCTCGTCTTCAATATTTGAGATTATGTGCTTTTTTAGCTCAAACAAAGCCATCCTTTCTTTCTGGATACAACTTTTGTATCCGTGTAGCTGCCCCAACAGTATCATCACCCATATCAGGTTTTGACCCATGAACACCTTCCCTTTCATTGGATTGAGCATTCAAAATGCTGTTTGATGCCCAAATACAGAAATTAAGAAAATGGAATGCAAGTATAATGCCCAAATGCCTCCATGTTTATATAAGCATTAGAACTGTTGTTTGACAATTAAAGAGGATTTGAAAAACCAAGTTGCGTAGGGAAAGTATGTTTACAGAGTCAAGGTTTTGATTCAAAAAAAGAGGAAAATATTAAAACAAAAACAATTTTAAATATATCATATGACATACTTGTAGCGCGCTTTAGCCTTATTAAAAATCACTCTTATAGCTTCGATCGTTGCTTACTATTCACCAACACTATTCAATATTAAAATCGATTTTATCCATAATGTTTTAAGCAAATTACAATTTTGATGTTTCTTTCACCAATGAAGAAAACTACATTTTAAAATATATGTGATTTTACTCATTATACAAGGTTAATAAAAAAATATTAGGTTTATAACATTGGTGTTGTGAAAATTAGTAAAGTAACAAAAAGAAAAAAAAAATTATATAATTTTATTAGTTTTCTTTTCTAAACTAATTACAAATTTTCCACCACCTTTGACACTACTCATTTAAAATCGTTAATCACTATTCATCCTTGTGCTTGTATTAATAGTAATATCGGATATTTATAACATGCTAACAAGAATATAATATATTTTTAGTAGGAACGAATATTGTTAGCACATTAACGTTATATAATATATATATATATATCTTAATATTATAATTGTTTAATAGTGTTCTAACAATAACGTCTGATGTTAATAATTATTTAACATATTAAATATAAATATTATATATAAAAATATTTTTGATTCTAACACGTTATAGATATCAGATATTACTTTTAGCACGATATTATTATATATAATATGTAAATCTATCATTTGCGTTAACGTGTTAACGATAATATTTGACATTTTTAACATATTAACAATAATATTGTTATTATAACGTGTTAACAACAATACATCGTTGTTAGTATAATAATATTCTACATAACATATAGTTATATTCAGTTCAAAAAAAAATGAGTAATTGGAATGCATATGCACCAATAATCAAAATATTAGCTAGGTATTTTGACACCTTTTTATTTGTGTTCACACTAAATAATTTACTAAACAACCCTTTTTATTTATTTTTATATTAATTAAAATTTCATAATAAAATTAAAGAAGGATGAGAAGTATGAAAGAATGAACACGGGTGTTAACTTCTAAGTGTTTGTTTATTATTGTTAACACATAATGAACTAATATAATAACATATTATAGTGAATATTAGCATGCTAATAACTTCTGATATAATGTTGTTAGCAGATTACAATATAACGATATTATTATTAGCATAATAATTAATACAAGTATTGTTATAAGTATCAGATAACTGAATAAACACGTAATTTATAATCTGATAATTTATATGTTAACTGATTTAATATGGTAAACTATTATAATAATAGCATGCTAACAATTATATCTGCTAAACATAAAATGTTAAGATAGATAATTTTTAAATAATATATGTTAACACGATGTACATATGTTAGATAATATTGTTATCAAACAACAAATGCTCACTATTTTTGTTATGGTATGAATAGTGTTAATTATAGTTGATAAACAGTGTTCAGTGGCATACTATGTAATTAAATAAAAAGAAAAGGATGGATATGACAAAAAAATTGTTTCTCTCTGTTAGTTTGTTAATATTTAAATTGCTAATGTTAGAAATTAATTTTTTTAGTCAACCATGTATATTAAGTTAATTCATCCAAAAAAAAAACATATAGTTATATTTGTTTAATATGTGCTAACAATAATAAATAATTTGTTAGAAGCTAACATCAATTTTCACCATCACCTTCTTTCCCATCTTCTTCATCTTCACTATGAAATTTTTAATTAATGTAAAAATAAAAATAATTATAAAATTACTAGTGTGAATATAAATGAAAAAATGTCAAAATACACAGCTAATTTTTTTATTATCCGTGTGCATGTACTGTTATTACTATTAAAATATTCGGTCAGTCTATTACTCTGCTATAAAATATCATAGTCTTTTTTTTTTGTCAGTCTATTACTCTGCTATAAAATATCATAGTCTATGGAACGCTTAACGTGTAGGTGCCGTGTAAACGGCTACCATTTTATAGCAGACGCATAATTATGCACAATTATATTGATGTATGTGTGGTCCTTTTACTTCGACTAAGATATAATACACTATTGTATTATCATATAATTTTGCTAGTTAGTAAACAAATAAACTATATAAAATAAGAAGAACACATTGTAAAATATTGATGTTCAAATCTCCCCCAAGACTTTCCCAGGTTATACCACGAAACAAGGACTTAGTCATACATATATGTATATAATTTTTCTTTTGGCAAGGACGCTCGTCGATTTTCCAGCTGAGTGTTATTAAACTAAGAAATAATTACCATTAAAAATGCTAGCTATCAATTCAATGAATAAGTTCTAACTTCAAACCTTTGAATTAACAAGTGAATAAGACTTGAGGAAAATCCCAACCGTAACGAGTTGGTGACGTGACTTTTTTGGATTGGAACCAGAATTGTTTTGGGCCAAAATCAAAATGCATCCGTTTTTTTAATGCATACAAAATTATGAAAACTGTTATAATGACAATTTTACAGATAATATTATGGTGCTGTTCGTTTGGTGAGTTGGACGCAGTGTCTGGACGCAGCGTTTGGATGAAGCATCTAGACGCAGTATCCAGATGATGTTCGTTTGTGTTTTTGTTTCATGCGTCTAGAAACTGTAGTTGGACGCAGTTATGTTCGTTTAATGTTTCTATATTTGTATCTGGACGCAGTTTGTGTAAAATGACCAAAAAACCCCAAATTTTGTGTGAATGTTATATTTATCTTTAAAATACTATTTTATCTTTAAAATGCTATTTTATTTTTAAAAATGTTATATTTTAATTTTTAAAAATATTATGTTTTAATTTTAAAAATATTATTGCATAATTTTATCTTTAAAATATTATATTTACCCATTTGATATTTAAAATTCTATTTTAATATATTTGCTTTAAAAAGCTATATTTTTATTTTTTAAAACTATATTATATATAAAAATATTGGACTCATAATATTTTATACTAAAAAGAAACGTGAAAGTTTTAAACATGATTAAAAATTACAAATTTAGTTTGGATTAAAATAAATAAACAAAAAACAAAGAAGTTGGGTTTTTTTGTCAATGGAATAAAGACAAAATGATGAGTTGTAACGAGGAAAACAAAAGTTTTTGAGTTCCACCAATTTTCTTCAAACCATTCTTCAAGAACACCAGCATGGTTGACTCAATTTTCATTCTTTTCGGACAAAACATCACCTTCAAATCAAACAAAAAAAAACCAAACAAAAGTCAAAATCCAAAGAGCAAAGCTATATAAACAATAAGATGGTCAAGTACTGATGATGATCATGTAAACAATCAAAACACCAATACGGAAGAACTATTATAGAACAAACCTTTTAAAGAAACAAGTCTAATATGGAAGTTGATGTCCTCTTCCAATCTTTTCAGTGATAACATCACGTAGAGTCTCCATTGGTCTATCACCAGTTGGTACATATGGAGTATATTCAATGTTATCTTCTTCACCATCTCCTACAACTTGATCACCATGATGTTCATACTCATCCACCGCTTCCCAATGAGCAAAATCACGGTCTTCATAATGTGAATCTCGAATAAAATTGTGAAGTGCCATAGTTGCTGTCACAATCTTCACCCACTTTCTCAGCTCGTACTTAGGATGTTTCCTATCTAAAATCCTCCATTTCGCTTTCCATACACCAAATGTTCTCTCTATCAATGAACGCAAACTAGCATGTCTGCGATTAAACAATTCTCTAGTGCTAGTTGGTGGTCCTCCCCTCACAAACTGATCAAGATGATACCTAGTACTGCGATGAGGGCCTAGATAACCGGTTTTAGTTGGGTACCCTGAGTCAACTAGATAATATTTACCGTTTGGTGGATGAGGGAAAAAAGGTTCTTGTGTAGCACAATGTGTTAATACCTTTGTGTCGTGTGCTCTCCCAGGAACTCCAACAAATGCGTAAATGAATTTCATACTGAAATTACATATCGCAAGAACATTCATGGTTGGTTCAGCTTTTCTTCCTCTGAAAGGTTCCGTATTCTTAGATGGAGGTCGAACAGGTATATGAGTGCCATCCAAAGCACCAATGCAATCTTCAAAAAAGGGCCAATACCGATCATCATTAACTAGAACTGGACTAGGACTTGTAAACTCACCTCTTGAAGGCTTCACGATGTCTGATGCAAGCTTCAACAAAGCAGATAAAACATCATCTAGCTTTCTTTTCACTGTATCCAATGAGTGTTGATATCGCTCAGCTAAGACCCGAACCGTTAGATCTTGTGCAACCATCTCTATAAACATCGTTACACTCTCTTCAAGATAGACATGACATGATTCTTCAAGTTTATACCCAGCTAGCTTCTGACATAAGCTCATAAATGTACCTTGGTTCATACGCAAGATATCAAAGCATTGTTTCTCAGACTCGAACATAAATCGTTGCACACGGCGCCAACCTCCACCTCGATTTGTCCTTTGCATCTCTCTATCCGGGTTGACACTATAAAGATCCAGTACTGCTGCATACATATTTTCTTCTTCATCTAATATCAAATCCAGGTCATCATCCTCCGTTAGTAACTTGAATGTATCCTGCACGACCAGTAAACAACAAAGTAAAAGAAGATTAAGAATACATAACAAAAAGATTCAACTTCAACCTGAACATAGAAGAATAATTACACAACAGTATTCAATTCCAGAACAAAAAAGATTACTGTAATAACTTAAATTCATAACGTAACGTAAACAACGTAACTCCATAACGTAAGATTCAACGTAACGTAAACAACAACAACGTAGCTCAATAACATAAGATTCAAAGACAACCTAATAAAGATTCAAAGGGTGCTCATTATGTATCAAACTCTAACTTTCACCAATCTCAACAAACTCTAACTTTCACCAGTTTCTGCTTTCACAAGTCTCAAACTCTAAGTAAAGAACTCTGTTCTCATCATCTTCATAACTTAAGAATGTCTGGCGATTGGTAGGATCTTCCTTGAGATGTTTGATCGCAGCCTTGTATAATGGAGACCACATTCTTATACTTGGCAGTGAATGTAAAACCTGCATAGCCTTAAGCTGACTGCAACAAATGTCTGGATGTCTTTCTATGAGCTGATTCTTGTTGAAAAGTAGCTCATCACGTGATTTAATGCTGTCTCTAATTACTTCTGCTACAGCTTTTCCTGCACGCCTTTTCCGATTAGGCCTTGGGACATTGGAGGCTGATGGAGCATTAGAGGCTGAAGGAGCATTAGAAGCTGAGGGACCATTTGTATCATTCACAGGTGGAGGAATATGTCTTGGTTCAGATGCAGCATCATCATCCTCTGGCATCATGCTATCTAAATGGTTTTCACCTTGTTGAGCACTCCAACCTTCAGCTCCACTAATATGAACCGAACCAAAGAGCTGTTCCATTAAATCTATGTTTGCAATTGGCTTATCTTTTATCTTTCTTGCTCCAGGCCATTCCTAAAATCAAGAACAAACTTGAATACATAACAAAAACAAAACTATGAACCATGAAACACAAAGAAGGAAGCAGATTTTAAACTAACCTTACAACGCTCATCCCACCAGTCATCACTCATGTTTATGAACCCATTTGGATGATAACCAAGTCCAGTCCTATTGTGAGTCAGCTTCTTGAAAGATGAATACTGCTTCTTACAAGTATTAAACTTGTTCCTAAATTTAATCCATGTATGCTTCTCACCAAATGCATCATAAAACTTGGTTGTGATTGTAAGTGTATATGCTGACTGACTTGAGAAGATATCAGAGCAGAACTTGACACAGCGTTGAAACAGAACGTGACACAGTTACTGGAACAGGACATGATACATCTTCTATGACAGATAAGATAAAGATGTGGAGATGGAGCTGATCCAAAATGTACGTGATACAAAGGCTAAGACAAAGTCGACGGATGGTTGTGGCAGTTTGTGCTAGCAGAATTGACACAGATGATGAGGCAGCTCTTGATACAGTTCCTGAGGTAGTTTGTGCTACAACAGTTGGTAGCTCAGAACGTAGCTCAGGATGTAGCTCAAGAGCGGGAAAAACGGAAATAAATGATTATTTCCTTATTGGTGGAGTTTCCTTTGTTTTAGGAAACATAGCCACGTGAGTTGAGAAGCCCAGAAGATGGAAAAATCACATGGGCTTATGGATGCTTAGGGTTTTGACCCTTGACTATATAAACCAAGAGACGGCGACTTGTATGGCTGCGCGTCTAGGGTTTTATGGAGAGATGCACACAGGTGTGTGTGACGTCGCCCCACATTGAAGATTAGTAGATCTACTGGTGGTTTAAGCTATGGAGTACAATCACATCAGGAGATGGAGTTGTATCGATTGTAATCGACGATAGACTTTGTAGAGGTACCGTTCCATAGTGATTCATCTAGAAAAGAATGATAGGCACTGTTGTGTTGGATATCATAGCAATTGTAATTGCATCTTGTTCTAGTGGATTTGTTCTGGACTAGGTCCCGGGGATGTAGGGCAACCGAACCTCGATAAAAAACTCTATGTGTTATTTACTTTATGCTCGTACATACACAAACACATAGACATAGCCACAAATTGGACTTTCGATTGGTATCAGAGCCTAACCCGTTGGAGTTTAGGCTTATCTATGGGTATATGATCCTGGATTTGTGGCTAGCGAAGAAGTATTTAGGCACATGAAAAGAAGACTTGTGGATAATATGGAAATTGAAGTTTGCAATCGTGAATGGATCGATGAGGTTTGCAATTCGTGAATGGATCGACGAAGTAAAATTTAAAGGTGGAGATGATTCTGATTTACATCTAACACCCACCGGAATTATTGTCTGATTCGAAATCATGAAAAGAGCGGCTGGCAGCATCTTGATTGTTTCAGTTTCGTGTCGAGGAAGAAGATGTGTGTGAACGTGTGGGCATATTGACCTAAGCCCAACTTTTATGTGGTTGTTCTCAGAGTGGGCCGATTATTGAACTAAGCCCAAGTTAGAATAAAACGAAGCTGAAGAATGGGAACCAGATAACGATGTCGTGAGTCCATGACAGAGAACAGCCATTGAATTCTTTTTTGCTGGAATATCGTATGATTGCTATCCAGAATCCGTCTGAATCGGAAGAAGAGTTGGAGTTTGTGGATTGCAGAGTTTGAATGACAATGCTTCGTCTCGATCTCTTTGGTCAAAATCGAGAGCCTTCGTATCAGATTTGGTTTTAAAGTTAAGGAATTAGAACAAGCAAAGCTGTGGTTCTTGCTATCGATTGAGAGTAACACCAACGAGAAGATGGAATCGTGAGTCACCGATGAAGACATGAAAGGAAGTTTTACGATTAAGAAGTGGAGTATGAAGTTTTCTTACTTGGTTCTTCATTCGATTCAAGAAAATCAGAGACCAAAGGGAGAACTTGTTGAATATGGGTCCGTGTTTAACTGATTTCCGCAGTGTTCAAAGACCTAGTGAAAATGCAGTCGTAGCTGAATTTTGAAACCATTGGAGCGGAAGACTGACGGTTTTGATCGGTCTGATTGTAGTACAGGACCGTATACGGATTATCCTTGTCTGTGGATGAAAATATGTTAAAGCATTTCCCAAGACTGAGTCAAGGTGAGCTAAGAACACAATATGACTAAGAAATCGAAGAATGCAGCTAAAAAAAAAAAAAAATTGTGTTGGTTCACTGTTCTAAAGAGGTGAAAAAAAAAAAACAGTGCAGCTTAAATAATTTCTTGTTGAAATATTCTGAATTGAAGCTTGAGGAAATGCCAAAAAGAAGAAAAAAAAGGGGGATGACCGTTGAAATGAGAGAGAAAGGAGAGCTTGTTCTGTGTCGCTCGTAACAGAGGAAGCTGGATGTACATTGTGTGCTCTTCTCTGCATCTGGGTTACCTTTTTACATAAGGATATGCATCAAGCGACTGGAAAGTGCATATGATATTCTCGTTTGGGAATTTTGAGAAGAACATAGCTTGGTATTTTTGAATTTTGAATCCAAGACAAAATCTGACAGTGATGTTTAGTCTTAAGGTTTTTGTCTTGAGCTCATGCAATAAAACGAGAGAGTAACATCGAGTCAATTTCTGCAGTTTCAGTTTTCAAGTTTGGAATCGGGAAAGGATAACTGCAGTTATTGTCCAAGTACTCTGATGAAGGATCAATGTTCATAATGGTGAAAAGTGTGATTATTATGGTTTCTATTCTGTGATGTTTCTCGAAATTGGAAGGATGAGACATGGGTGATTGGAGAAGAAATTCAAGTTGAAGGTGTTTCAGATCCAGCTTTACAGTCATCGAAGGTGCTTCTTAAAGCTTATAGAATAGAAGAAAAGAAAGGCTCATGGTGAAGAAATCAAAGTGATACGACATGGATGGTGATGAGTAGCCTATTAAGCATGAATATTTTATGTGATTGTCCTTGCACAGATTGAGTGTTGAGCACGCTGAAATACTATCAATATTCTCGGGAAATTTCTTCTTATTTAAGAGAAGGCTAAGTCTTTATTTCAATAGAAAATAGCAGAGGCTGTGTGAGCGACAAGATTCAACTGTGGAGATAATTGCTTGCTTACATAAGAGACCACCAAAGCTGTGTGATGGTTGATCTCTCATCTGGGTTCAGGTCTGTAGCTAAATGATGTGAAGCCTCCTTGGTACCATCATTGGAAAAGAATGTCAGCAATTTGTTGGACTGAAAGAAGTCAAAATCAACGAGAATAAATTAAGAGTTGAGGATGATTTGTGACGATTGTAATTGTTCTTTGAATAAGGATTGGCATAGCGAGGCTGATAAATTGGTGATGGAAATGGCCGAGGAGAAGAAAGAGAAAGCCGACAAGCATAAAAGCTCTGAACAGACTTACGATGCGACAACAGTTGCAGAAGATACCATCCCAAAGTTGGTTTCTGGATGATGTTTTAAAAGAGCATTTTCTGATGGAGAACGCGATAAAAGATGATGAGATCAAGCTATTTAGAGCGAAAATAAGTCTTCTGCAGAAAGGTATTGCAGACAGTAATGACTTGAAGGAAAACCAATCAAATGATGATGATTTCATTGGATTCATGGTTGCAGAAACAAGAACATGTCCATGGTCGAGGAACAGTTCAGGTTGAATATCAATGAACTTCTAGAGGAAAACTGGGATTTCTTGGTTAAGATCTTGTAGATTTGTAAAAGAAGAAAGCATATTGTCTTTCTGTCCACCTGAGAAAGGTTGTTATGATTCAGATAACACATGAATTCAAAATGGAAATCTGCGTTGGCTTAGAAATTGAAGACATTGGTTTTTACGTCACTGTTTTGGAGCTTGATTTATCATATGGAGGAATTAATGTGCGAGATCGTTTTTGTTTGAAGAAGACTGCAAGTAGCGCACAAGAAAGTGGTGAAGAATCAGTATCTTATCAATCGTTCTTGAAGGTTTAGCAGTGGAGTTCTCACCAGTAAGTTTCACTTACGACCCAATTAGAGTTATGTCTACAATTTTGGATAAATGTCTTTGGAGGTTTTCAGTGATAAGGGCATAAATCAGGTCTTAAGGTTGCGCTGCATGTGATGAAAGAACAAGGAACACAAATAATGGTGGAGGATTTTTCATGTCGAAAACATGAATATGTCAAGGTTGATGTTCACTTGTCATGTCGTCTCCAAGGCTTGATTCAGTCAGATCTATTTATGGTGGATCAGTTGCACAAAACATGATTAAAGAAGAAGTCTCCTCCTGTGATTTTTTTAAAAAAAGCTGAGGCGCCTTTTGTTGATTGTGTGTACAGATAAAATGTAGCAGGTTGTGATATCTCTCGCAAGAAAGCAACAAGTTTGGAAATTATCATACAAAGCTGCAGGTTTCTAATGATGGGAAAGAAGAATTAAAGGCAAGTGCAGAATAAGAAGCAAGCTTAGGAAAATTCAGTACACAGAGAGGAATCTAGACTCGTTACAGAAAAGATTATGTGTTATCCAACTCAATTTGAGGTTTCTGCTTTCTCAAGAAGAAGTGGGCTTCAACATATGAAGCATTTCTGCAAGTAAACAATTTGAGGTTTCTGAAACAGAGGAGATTCTTAAACAAAAGAGAACACCAAAATTTATTTGCTGGAGTTGCAGCAGCTGATCATGTTTCACCATTCGGAGAAGAAGAAATTAAAGATGAGAGCAAAATGGTTTTCTGTTGAAAAGAGAAAGTCATAACGAGAAACAGAGAATTCTTCTCCGATGAGGAACATGTTGAAAAATACGATATGAAGAACATTCAATGTTCTGAACTCAGAAGTAAGACCTTCACTATGAGTAAGTTTACAGAAGCATGAAGAATAATCAAGACACCAGACTCAGAAGTTTTGTAGAAACTCAAGATTGGGCCTCAAGTTACGATGATTTCGTCTCATGGGAAGTTTGATGTATTGGTGAATAAACAATGGTGATTATGCGATATTGAACTGGGCAAAGATCTGCTTAGATCTGTATGCGGCTAACGAGAGGAACGAGAAAACTTTAAGACAACTACATGGGTTGGATTTTTTTTATAGTGGAAGTCAAAATCAAGAGTTCTTTTCTCAGATTCAGCTTTGAACCCTTAAGAGAGAGATCGAAGAATTGGCAGAGAATTCAGTGATGTTATTATTCAGAATCTGCAATCTGTAATTTATGTCCAGCACATAAAAGGACTTCGGATAAATGGGGTATTGCTAAGGAAGAATATGATATTGGAAGTATCATTACAATCAAAAGAAGTGGATATTGAGGATTTGTGTCTCAGATCAGCTTCAAATAGATACTTAGTGATGCAGGCAGTCAGATTCACGTCATGGTTTCATAAGTGAGAAAAACCAAGGGTAGTTAAGGTGATGAGATACAAGAAACCCTGAAGAGTTAAGGTTGTTAAAGAAAGTGCACGAATAGAACACATATTTGTCAAAGCAACTTCAGAGCAACTTTTGAAGGCTCAAAACTCTTCTGATCTGGCTGAAACTTGGTGGTAAGATTCTTTGCACTTCTATCTTAAGAATCAATGGTGGGATCTAGATTCTAACGGCTAGTCCGAGATTTACTCAAGATTTTCTGAGACACTTCTGTACAGAAAACACTGTGACCAGTATATTGAGAAGTTGAGTTTGAGCTGTAAAACAAGATATTTCTGGCTGAATCTTTGCACGATTATTCTAGATATATGGAACTATGTTTTGATTAAAGGAGACTCCCTTCAGACCTTGGATGAAAGTGTTGTTTGGGTCTGAGAATTGAGGAGGTTCGAAGTTTGATGATTTACAGACAAGGAGAGTCCTCTTGAGGTTGATTAAGTGAGATTCAAAGCTGAGATTGAATGGGCTGAGATTTGGGACGTCTCTGAAGCAAGAATTATATAGGCTCATTCATGTATTCAAGTTTCTCTCAGTTGTGAGATATGCACATGGTAAGCTTCTGCCAACTTTTTGGAAACAAACTCAAACATGGAGATGTAGAGGAAATATATACTAAGGCATCTGCATTGAGATGTTTGGAACTTTGGAAGTAGTAGCTATATCCAGACATGTGAATAAATCAAGTCATCATTTCGAATACCAGATTAAACAGTAATCTTGAAGATTTTATTCTCAAGGCTGAAGAGTCAGATTGTGGTTGCAAACAACAGAGAAGCCCAATGTTGATTAAGAGTTGCAGGTTTGTTTTTACATTGGTAGAATAAGGTGCTGCATGAACGGCTCAATATTTTGGCTGATGATTCTTGCCTTGAGAAAAGGAGTTTCAATCTGTTGGGTTAGACGAGTTTGAGCTGGTTTGAGTTGTATGTTGAAACAGAGCAAGATCACGAACTGATGGAGTGGCTGAGACTCTTGACGAAAAATTTATCTTGCTGGAAGGTTCCATGATGAATTACATGAATTGGGAAGAACACTTGAAGAGATGTTGATTGCAGGTTATTCAGAGATTTTCTTATAGAGAGTTTGTAGATGAGATATAAAGGCTATTTCACAACACGTCTCATGGAAGCGAGAAGAACAAAGCTGCGACTGGCTTTCCAATGGAGGAAGTCCTAGAAACGATTGACTCTAAAAATGGTGAAAGGTGGAGTTTCGATTGTGATTAAATTCATACTTCTGGAAGTTCTGAGTTCTGAGCATGAATGTAACGAGTTAAAAAAAAAAGAACAAGCATGAGAGGAAAGTTGCAGGTTTGCAGAGAGCGTGAAGGTTGTACTGAATATTCAGCTGAGATTCTCAAATTTCTGAATGTCATATGCGAGTCTCATAACTTTTCTCTAGCTCAGATTTGGGTTCCAGGTTAGCATGGGAGCGCGCTTACCACATCTGAATGCCCACATCCGACATGGCCTGCTATGTTGTGGATGCTCATGTCTGGGACTTTAGAGATGCTTGCCTTGACCACCTTCTTCAGACAAAACAGTCTATGAACGAGCTCTTCTTAACAGTGGCTTGTGTTTCTGCAGAGACACCACCAAGTTTTGCAAAACTCAGTGCCTGCTAGTCCATTACGCGCTCATCTTCAAGTTAACCACATGTTTTGCAATTTATCTCCAGAGCTCTTAAACTGCAACAACAATGACGAATTGTCCTTCGATATCATCTGAGCATTAGCAGACACGGAGATTTATCTGTTAAATAGAATCCATCTGAGTTCACTTTTCTGGTTTCAAGTAAAATGCGACAGAGACATTATTGGTTTCTCAGCTTGCGGTTCATTTGTCTCTTGGATATCATGCTAGGGTCTGTGCTGACTTTTCTGTCACGAGAAGAGGGAATCATGCAAAAAGAGCTTTCATCATGAGAGTGTTTTTAACTCAGTTATGCACACAAGCAAGGGGAGAAACGATGTGGTGAATGGCGTGAGGTATTTTACTCTGCTTTGGAGAAAGGATCATCAAATGGAGCTTAATTCATGGGGGAGTTCTCTGTTTTGCTGGTCTGAAAACGTGAAGTGCTTGAGACAAACTAAGTTAAAAAAAAGGGGAGAGAGCAGTGAAGATGTTACATCTTATGAGCTAATGGATTTCCGAAGAAAAATGCTTGCCGATGGTATATGATTGAAGGGGAGTTTTACAATCATCAACTGTTCTACAACTCAGTAAACAAAGGGGAGATTGTTAGTGAAATGTTTAACTGAGTTTAGAATCTGACAGGTCAGCTTGTAACAAGACAATGACAAAAGAGACACATGTGTTCTGATATTGGGTGTATGCTTGAGCGCTACAACTCAGTCATCAAAGGGGAGATTGTAAGTGTATATGCTGACTGACTTGAGAAGATATCAGAGCAGAACTTGACACAGCGTTGAAACAGAACGTGACACAGTTACTGGAACAGGACATGATACATCTTCTATGACAGATAAGATAAAGATGTGGAGATGGAGCTGATCCAAAATGTACGTGATACAAAGGCTAAGACAAAGTCGACGGATGGTTGTGGCAGTTTGTGCTAGCAGAATTGACACAGATGATGAGGCAGCTCTTGATACAGTTCCTGAGGTAGTTTGTGCTACAACAGTTGGTAGCTCAGAACGTAGCTCAGGATGTAGCTCAAGAGCGGGAAAAACGGAAATAAATGATTATTTCCTTATTGGTGGAGTTTCCTTTGTTTTAGGAAACATAGCCACGTGAGTTGAGAAGCCCAGAAGATGGAAAAATCACATGGGCTTATGGATGCTTAGGGTTTTGACCCTTGACTATATAAACCAAGAGACGGCGACTTGTATGGCTGCGCGTCTAGGGTTTTATGGAGAGATGCACACAGGTGTGTGTGACGTCGCCCCACCTTGAAGATTAGTAGATCTACTGGTGGTTTAAGCTATGGAGTACAATCACATCAGGAGATGGAGTTGTATCGATTGTAATCGACGATAGACTTTGTAGAGGTACCGTTCCATAGTGATTCATCTAGAAAAGAATGATAGGCACTGTTGTGTTGGATATCATAGCAATTGTAATTGCATCTTGTTCTAGTGGATTTGTTCTGGACTAGGTCCCGGGGATGTAGGGCAACCGAACCTCGATAAAAAACTCTATGTGTTATTTACTTTATGCTCGTACATACACAAACACATAGACATAGCCACAAATTGGACTTTCAGTGATCGTTTGTCTCCCAGCCTCATTCACCAACTGATTTCTTACATTTCCCTTAAGTTTCTCCTCAATTCGTAGTTGAAGATAAAACCGTGTTTGTTCGTCACTCCATACTAAAGTCTATTGTTCCAAATAACATTAACAAGATAACACCATTCACAAAATGCAGCATTACAAGAAGTGAAACAGCTTGAGAACAACAGAGAATCTGTTTAGTTTCTTTGGAAGATGGAAACAAAGAATGTTGTTCATTCACACCATTCACAAAATGCAGCATTACAAGAAGTGAAACAGCTTGAGAACAACAGAGAATCTGTTTAGTTTCTCTTCCACTCAATTAAGAACAATAAGATAACACTGTACTTGTATGGCAACTTAGGTCTTCCAAAGCGTAAAACTTTGTATCTTCGAGATTTTGTTTTAGGTTCTCTTCCATTTTGAGATCTTTAATCCAATCTAGAATCTATTTTCCCCCAAATCAAAAACCCATTCACAGACAAAACCCATTTACAAGCAAAACCCACAAACACAACCAATTGGAAAATAGAAATTAGCAAATAAACAAGAGGATTTTAGAAAAACGAGACTCACCACTTGAAGCTGGAGCTAAGAGCTGAAGAAAGAAGTTGGGAGAGGAGAGTATAAATTGGACGAGCTGAAGAAGGAGAATAGCAAGGCTCATAATCCAAAGGACAAGCTCTTCATCGTCGCCTCCATCGTCGTCTCCATCGTCGCCTCCATTTCTGATCTTGGGCTAGGGTTTACGATGCCTATTAGTTTTAGGAAGGGTAGGTTTTTTCGTAATTATTAAATTTAGATGGGGCTATTTTAGACTTTACAGTTTTTGGATGAGTTTACTGTATCTGAACTCTCTATTTAAACTCATCCAGAATTTCTGATTTTTTTGGATGAGTTTATGAAATGCATCTGGTTACAATAACTGGTTCACCTTCTTAACAGTGCATAAACGAACAACAATTCGTATCTGCGTCCAGACGCAGCATCCAGCTCACCAAACGAACAGCACCTATCTCTATTCTACAAGAATCCACGATCACAATCAACCAGAGCCGGCATCGAGCATAAGTCAGGTAAGCGACGGATTAAGACATCCTACTATAAAGAGCATTTTTCTATATATATTTTTTATTAGTATATATTAAAAAAATAAAAGGGCATTTTAAATATATTTTTCATAATATAGGCATTTTAAATATAATTTTTATTAAGATATTTAATAAAATTTTGAACAATAATTATATTAAATAATATTTTAGTTTTGAATAGAACATCCGAAAATATTGGACCGGCACTGCAATCAACGGCTCCACTTGCTAATTTATAAACTTGTCTTCATTAATCTTTTAAAACTTTCGCCTTTGGGGATTCAAAGTCAAACCTAATACATGCTAATATAGAGCTTTAACCACTTGATCATTTCGACTAAAAAAAAAAAACCACTTGATCATTAGGCCACGATTGCTTCCAAATGCATCCGTTTAACTGAGTCATTTTGTCTCAGAAAAAATCCAGCAACTCTTTGTCCCAAAAAAAAATCAGCATCTCCGGAACATATTTATCTATTTAAGCTTGTGATGCTCATCAACATGACTAGGACTCCGACATCGGATCGGTTCAGGTTTTTGGTTATTTATGTATTCCGAAAAATATTATATCTGTCGAAACCGAACCAAACCGATAACCGAAATGATTTTAAATGATTTCCAATCAGTTTAATCTAACAACCGAAAAAGAACCGGAAATTGAAAAAAAAATCGATATGGTTCGATTCGGGACCTTCGGGTAAAATGCCCAGGACTTAGTAAATATGACTATAGAACGAGACAATACAGAGAGATATTCAAAATTTGTGAGCACAGATTCACATGCAATGAATATCCATAAACATAAAATCCAAAACACGTTTCACTTACGGATTCTCAGGTTTATTCTTTTTTGTGTGAATCGATTCTCATGTTTATTCAATTAGCTTCTTGATGAGAAATACAAGAACTGAGGGGTTTTCTGCAAAAACAACCTCCAAGTGGTCAGTTTTTTCGGATCAACCCTCCACCTTAATTAAATGCAAGTCAACCCTCAAGGCTACGGTCAACCCGCAATACAACTCCTTTAATTAGAGTGGAGGGTTATCCGAAAAAACTGACCACTTAAATGGTTTTTTTGCAGAAAACCGCTGAAATTATCTTAAGACTAGCTCATTTTTCGCAGAGGTAATGAAAGCGTCGACAAGGCGGAGCCATGCTCGACGCCAAAAACAATCAAAGCAAATAAGAACAAGAATACCTATCAAAGCAGTCACATAAGTTGAAGCACTAGTCCAATAGAAGACCAACATGTCAATAGCAGCTTCATGTTCTTCTTCTTCTCCTCCGTTATCTGCTTTCTCTGAGCTCTTCTCAGCTTCTTCACAACTTCTCTCGGTCGGTGTTCCACATAGAAGAGGATTCCCTAAGTAGCTGTTCTCGTTGAATGTGTTAAATTGTCTTCCTTGGGGAATGATGCCTGATAAATTATTGTATGAGACGTTGAAGACAGCAAGAGAAGTGAGGTTGGTTAACTGACGAGGGATGTTTCCATGTAACATGTTATAAGAAAGATCAAGGCTCTCAATGTCCTTCAGTTTGGAGAAGCTATCCGGTATAGAACTCGACAAGTAATTGCGAGATAGATTCATGGCTCGCAGTTTCGAGAGTTCTCCAAGCTCCGCTGGGATGACACCACTTAATTCATTGCTAGACAAATCCAACCCATACATAAAATCAAGTGTTCCTCTGCTGAACTCAGATTCTTCAGTGTAAGAATCATACCTTTGCTTTGCTGCAAATTGGATTTCAAAACTCATATATGTTTCATAGTCTATCTTAAACTCATCCACCAGAAATGTGGACCTGTAAAGTTCCCACTGAAGGCTCGGTACAAAGCCATATGCCTCGGAGCCGCCATTTCTCACCTGCTCATACTCCCCCGATCCAAATGATAAATTATAGAGACATGAAGGTATGACTCCACTGAGCTTGTTGTCTGAAAGATCTAAAAGTCCGATGTTTTTCAAATCACACAGCTCCCTTGGAATAGATCCTGTCAACTTATTACCCTTCAACAAAAAGATTCTCATGTCCATTGTATTGACAAACTGTGGGATACTCCCAGAGAGTTTATTATACCGCAGATCAAGTATCTCTGCATTTTCCAACAATGTTCTCGGAATAGGCCCTGTGAAGCTGTTGTTATATAAGAACAACTTTATCCCGTACGTCGAATTGTCATATGACGGCAAGGTTCCAGATAACAAGTTCCCAGAGAGGTCCAGAAAGTTAAGATTATGATTAGCCAGCAGAGAAGATGGCAACGTACCTTCTAAGAGATTGTTTGATATCAGTAACATAAACAAATCAGATGAGTTTGGTATCGAACTTGGAACAGCACCTCTGAGAAAATTGTTGGACATGTCAAGTACTGACAAGTTAACCAAGGTAAGCAAACCATCTCCAATCTCCCCTGTAAATAAGTTGTTATCCATCCTCAGCACAATCAATGAAGTTAAGCTAGTTCGTCTTGGAAGAACATTGCCACTAAATTTGTTGTGAGAGAGATGCAGGATTTGTAATGAAAAACAACCTGTGAATAAGCTTCTAGGTAGCTTCCCAGTAAAGTTATTGTGAGACAAGTCAAGGAATGAAATGTTCTTCATCTCACCCATAGAAGATGGCAGATTTCCTTGGAAACTATTATAGGAGCCATTCATATGTATCAGATCCGGAAGCACATGGCCTATATCATCACGGAGCACTCCGCCGATATCATTTGCTGAAAAATCCAAGAACTGCAACTTATGCACCATTGCAGCAATCTGAAAGAGAATGAATGAATTATTCTGCAGCTGTAGAACTTCGAGTTCTTGATTATTCGCCAACAGCCAGGTAGAAATGTTTCCGGATATTCTGTTGCTTGATAGATCAAGTAGATGCAACTTCTTCTGGTAGATGAGAAAGTTTGGGATTTTCTTCAAGCCGCAGAATGGTAGTGCAGCAATATTCAGTTGAAATTTAGGTAGCCAAGTAGTTTCTGTATCTACTTGTACCGTATCAGATGTTGATGAAAGTTTGAAGACCTTGAGCTTTGTGAGGTTGGCGAGTAGATTGAGCGAGAAACTAGATGGTAGATTTCAACTTAATTGGTTTAATGAAAGGTCAAGAACCTGTAACTTGTTCAAGCTACCTAAACACAGAGGAAGCTGGCCAACAAAATAATTTCCACGGAGGTAGAGCTCCTGAATATTCTTCATTTCACAAAAAACTGCAAAATGATAGTTCATAGAAAAACAAGATGATGAGAATAATCTTTGAAGGTGAGAGCAAACACAGGCATCTTTTATCGGTTAAGGTCCATAGAAATCATTCGAATCAAGACCCAGGACTCTAAAGTTAGTCAAATACTTCAGTTCTGATCAAGCAAAGTACATAAAAGCAAAGAAAAAGAGATTTTAAAAAGCAAGCTTGCCTTGCAATTCCATTGAGTTAGAGAAATAGTTGGCGCTTAGATCCAAAGCTTTCAGCTTTTTAAGGTGAGTAAAATCTGCGCATGACAAAGAGACACAAATCAAGACGCATCTTATTATTATAGATCATATGATGATCTTTGAGATGGCATAAACTAATGCAGCAATAATGTATGGTGTCTGAAGACCACAAAACTGACATAGATGCTACCTGGCATGGAGTTGTTATATCCGTTTCCACTCAGATCCAGCAGTTCTAAATTTGTCAAGTTTCTCAGTTCTAAAAGGGAGTCTAGACGCATAGAAGAATGATAAGACTGCAATACAAAAATCAAACGATCTAACCAAATATACAGCCTACCTTTTACGGGGAAAGGGCCATCCATGTAGTTGTTTCCAAGAAATAGAGTTGTAAGTGATGTAGCAGAAAGGGAAAGATGCTGTTATTGAATTCATTTGAAGAGATATCCAAAATCTCTAAGTGTCTTAATCTACTTAAGCTTTTAAAAGCTGCACAGCGAGAAATAAGATATAGCCCATCTTGAAGTACTAAGATAGTTATACAGGGAAAAAAGCTTACAGGTATACCTTATATATCATCAAACAAGGCACTGAAAGAGGACTCGGATAAGTCCAGACTTCGAAACTCTTCAAAGGGATGCAACAATGAAAGATTAAGTAGAGAACTCTCTTTGAGGTACAAATCACCAAAGGCAATCTTGATCACACGTCGGCTTGTACGATTGCACGTAACGCCCTCCCACCGGCAACAATGGCTCTTTGTGTCATTAGTCCAAGAAGGGAGAACATATTTAAATTGTCCTTCTTCAGAAGTGGAGATCAGGTAATGCTTGAGATCCAACAAAGCGTTCCTTTCTTTCTGAATACAGCTTTTGTATCCGTGTAGCTGTCCCAACAGTATCATCACCCATATCAAGTATTGACCATGCACATTTCCTTTCATTGCAAATTTGATACAAAAAAAAAGGAGCAAATGAAAGAAACTCAAACGCAATGTGAGACAGTGAGTTCAATGCAAATACATCAGCATCTATCACTATAAGTATTCAAGTTTCCATATGTCAAAAGAGAAAAATATTTGTATATTTAGAAAGTCGAAGTCTATGTTAGTGAAAACTCAAAAGCCATGGTGACAAGCGAAAGAAACTCAAAGTCCATGTGACATGTGTAGAGTGAGGGGATCACTAAAAAATACTCAGTAATCATATGATATGTGTGCTGTTGACAGTAAAGGTGTTTGAAGACTTAACTTTATTAGAAGAGTAAGAGTACATATTTATACATACGGCAGCAGTGTTAGGGTAAAGATAAGAACTAGTAATTACAATAGTAGTCCCTAATGATATACATAATTATATCTTTGATACGCCCCCAAAAGATGGAGAGAATCTTGTCACTCCAATTTTGATACAAGCATTCTGAAATCTCGTATGTGCTAAAGGTTTGGTCAATGTGTTTGCCAGTTGATCGTGGGTTGAGACATGAGAAACCCGGAGAGCGCGTGATTGAACTAAGTTGCGGAAGAAGTGGTAATATATCGCTATATGTTTCATTCTCGAGTGGAAGACGGGGTTGGCAAATAGATATGGTGCGCCAATATTATCACAATAACAGGAGCAGACGGTAGGAATATGCCATAATGTCTAAATATGTTCCAAACATACCTAAACCTTTAAAACACTCTAAAAGACTCCAAAGCACAATAAAATACTCATGGTTTAAAACCCTATAAACGTGATATATCACTTTCTGAAAAGTTTACTTGCACAAGATGTGATTATTCAGTATGGGAACTGGGTAGACTTCAACAGAGAAATCTCTGGATGTGGATCAGGATTTTCTTCAAGGATCTGGTGAATGCGATCGTACACGTGTGGAGACAAGTCGTCTGCAAAAAAGTAAGGAAGGTGAAGAGCGGTTTTCATGGACCAGTAGCTAAGGCTGTTGAGGAAAAACTAACTCTTTAACTGTGTTCTATGTTTCTCTCTGGTATTTTTTGCTTGTCTTGCTAATTGCATATGCTCGTTTTTGGTTCTCTTGTATTCTGAAGCAGGATAATAATCATAAGATGTGTTGTGTAATAACTGAAGTTCTTAAGATGGCAACCTGAAATAAAACTATAAAGCATTATAGATTAAAAGAATTCGTAAAAGCAGAAAGAGAACTAACCACCAAACCAGCTGTAAGATATGTTTCTGCAAGTTCTTGTAATTCTATATTTAGGTCTATTTATTTATTAAACCAACCACCAAACCAGCTATAAGATAGGTTTGACTCATTACATTTATTCAAAAACAGACAGTAGTACACAGAAACTAAACAAAAGTTTGTGAAATAAAGCAAGAGGGTTTGAGAAGAACATCATCAAATGGGGACCATCAATGGATTTCATGAACCACAATAATTTCACCATAGCAAATTCTTGGCCTTGTGGATGAAAGCATCAACAATGTAGAACCAAAATCTGCTCCAAGGAGAATCAAAAGAGAGAGTTGTGAATATTCCAAGAAGTATTGTCAAATAAGCTGCAGAAAAACTCCAGTAGAGAGAAACCATGTCGATAGTGGATTCCTCTTCTTCCACTCCAGTATCTGATTCTTGAAAGTTATTGCTCTCACAGCTCATGTTGGTTGGTTTTCCACAGAGAAGAGGATTGCCTAAGTAGCTATGTGAATCAAAGGTGTTAAACTGTTTTCCCAGCGGAATGACTCCCGAAAGGTTATTGAATGAGACATTAAATACAGCTAGGCTGCTCAGCTCTGTTAGTTGTGGTGGGATACAACCTTGTAATCTGTTGAAAGAAAGATCAAGGCTTTCCACATTCTTCATACCTGAAAAGCTTTTTGGTATCACACCTGATAAATAGTTGTGGGAAATATTGAGAGCATAAAGTTCCACAAGACCTCCTAGCTCTACTGGGATCTCACCGCCTAGCTCATTTTCTGAGAGATCTAGCCCAAACAATAATTTGAGGTTTCCACCCATGTAAGCATCATATCGGTGTTTTGTTGCAAATTCAATTTTCGTCTGGGAGTCATGCATGAAGTACCAATTTAAAGGGTCTAACACAAGAAGGGATTTGAAATGTCTACCGAGATGTTCTGTGGAAGTAGGATCCTGTTCCAGATAAGAAGCATCCTTGAAATTACTACCCATGTAACCCCATCTAAAATCATAAGAATATGATGTATCCTCTCTCCCCAAACCAAATGATGTATTACTAAGACATGAAGGTATGGATCCATTCAATCTATTGTTAGCAAGATCCAGGAGGTGGATGCTTTTTAGGCCACACAACTGACGAGGAATACTGCCAGTTAAATTATTCCCACGCAGAAGAAGAATACTAATGTTTTGGGTGTTGAGGAACTCCGGAATGTTTCCAGATAATCTGTTATTTCTCAGATCAAGAATGGTGACATTCACTAGAACTGTGTTTGGAATAGCTCCAGATAAATTGTTGTCTTGTAGGAATAACGCTACTGGTTTCGCAGAACTAATGTGCGGAGGTATGCCCCCAGATAATATGTTTGCAGAGAGGTCCACCAGCTGGAGGTTTGATATGTTGAACAACGAAGCAGGAATTTCACCTTCCAACAAATTGTTTGAAATCAGTATTGCATTCAAGGATGAAAGTTCGTCAAACCAACTTGGAATAACACCTGTGAGATTGTTGTTTGAAATGTCAAGCAGTAACAAGTATCTCAAGCCCCGCAAACCTTGTCCAATATTTCCTGTAAACAGATTGTTATCCATATATAGCTCCCATATACGAGTAAAGTTTGTTGATCTCGGTAAAATCTCTCCACTTAGTTTGTTATGTGAAAGCTTCAAGATTCTCATAGAATAGCAACCTTCCACAAAACTTTTTTGTAGCTTCCCGTGGAAACGGTTGTAAGAAATATCCAAGAATTCAATACTCTTCATGTTACCTAGAGAAGATGGCAGATTTCCTCGAAAACCATTATTCGATATATTCAGAGATGCTAAACGAGGAAGTACCCACCCAATGTTCTCAGGAAACAGATGACTGAATTCATTCACCGACACATCCAGGAAAAGCAGATCATGAGCAGATAATGGTAGCTGAAACCTTGTAAAATTATTATTTTGTAGAGTTAAAACTTTGAGTTTTGTATTGTTCTCCAATAGCCAAGAAGGAAAATTTCCAGAAATATTATTGTCAGAGAGATCAACTTGACGCAAATTATTTTGGTGTAGAAGAAAATAAGGAACCTTCTTCAAGTTGCAAGATCCTAGTACAATAGCATTCAACTGAAATGTTGGCTTCCAAGAACTTTCAGACTCTACTTGAAGCAATTTAGAGTTTGAGCAAAGTTTCAACACCTTAAGCTCTGAGAGGTTTGCAAGCAAACCAACTGAGAAGAAACCTTCGAAGTTGTTATCAAACAACGATAAGTACTCAAGGGATCTAAGGTTACCGAGAGCATATGGTATCTTCCCAGTCAATTGGTTCGATGAGAGATCAAGAACTCGAATTCCAGTTAAGGTAGTTAAACATAAGGGAAACTGACCGAATAGTTTGTTTCGACTCAAATCAAGCTCTTGCATATTCTTCAGTTTGCAAATCCCTACGTTAATCAAACCCAAAAGGTAAGTCACTTACATAAACGTGAATTCAACCACAACTTACTTTTCAATTAAAAAAGGTGAAATATTTGAGCAAACTTACCTTGCAACTCTATTAAGCCAGAAAATTCATTATCACTTAAATCTAGAGCTTCTAGCTTCCTCAGGGCAGAGAGCTCTGCCACACAAAGGTAACACACAAACAGTTAAGGACTATCTCGTATAAAGGAAAGGAAAGCAGTTAAGGACTACCTAGTATTGGTATGGATCCGTTGAATCTGTTATCACTTAAGTCGAGTAGTTTCAAGTTTTTCAAATCTTTGAGTTCTGAAATGGAGCCCCAAAAATGAGAGTTATACTAACTGAACTAAATACATACAAAAAATTAGCAACAATTATAATTTGGTAGAAAGATATCATTAAGAGAAACGATATGCTTAGGGAAAAATGGAAGAAGAAAAAACCATTAAGAGGAGAAGGGCCATCCAAGTTGTTGCTTCGAAGAAACAAGGTTGTAAGTGATGTAGCAGCACGAAGAAAACGAAAGATACTGTTGTTGAATTTATTTGAAGAAAGATCCAGAATCTCAAGGTTTTTTAACCTGCTTAGGCTTTTATAACCTGCAAACAAACTTACGCACATAAAAATCTTGCTCAAATACAATCACAAAGATATATGTTCCAGTAGATGGCAACCGATAACTCAAGGAAAGGATCAAAGTTCCAATAAAAAAACAGAATTTGAAAGCCTAACCACTAGGGAAAAAGCATGGTATACCTTCAACATCATCAAACAAGCCAGCAAATTGGTTGAATGCGTCGTCATTGAATCCGTTCTCTTTGTACGCAAATAAGTTTATGAATCTGGACTTGGATAAGTTGAGACTTCGAAGATCTTCAAAGGGATGGAGCAATGCAAGATTTAGGAGAGAATTCTCTTTGAGGTTCAGTGTACCAAAGGCAATCTCGGTCACCCGTTTGCTTGTAAGATTGCACTTAAGGCCCTCCCAATGGCAGCAATCACTCTTTGTATCATTAATCCAAGCAGGGAGAACAGAGTTGGATTCCTCTTCTTCGGTAATTGAGATTATGTAATTCTTGAGCTCCAACAACGCCGTTCTTTCTTTCTGAGTACAGCTTTTGTACCCATGTAGCTGCCCCAGCAGTAACATCACCAATGCTAAGTATTTTCCCAAGAACACCTTTCCTTCCATTGCAAGTTTGATAAACAAAATCAAGTGAAAGAAAATCCAAAGCAATTGTGTGCTCAATGTAAAATACCTCCACTCCTTTATAAAAAATTCATATTGGTGAAAAACACCAAGTTCAAGATATGATTGTGTATCTAGTAATGTCGAAGTCAAAGTTAATGAAACCAATAAAAGTCATGTGGCATTCGTAGCGTGAGTGATCACTATCATATATACAAGTACAAGTCAAGTTGAAGTCCTAGTTCTGATGAGTTGATTAATAGTAACCAAACAAAATAAGTTCAAAGGAAAAATAATCGATTGGCACATGTGTTGAGATGCCTTATACCATCGAATTATTTGGTGAGCCTGGGAAAAAGACATCTCAACGATAACCTTTTGAATAATCCAATTAATATTTTTATTTAAGCTCCAAGAATGAATATATTAAGCATGGGAATATTCCTTGTATGTTAAATCTTCTAGTAATATAAGTATGTTGAATTATTCAGCTAAAATAATTGATTGTCCGTAAATGACCATATTTTTTTAATGAAGAACAGGCATAAACCTTCAAATTCTACTTGAGAAATGAATGAATGACACCAAAAACATTCAGAACGGTAACTGAGTTGCTGTTGTGGCTCTCTTTAAGCCATCCACGTGGGAAAAACGCTACCACCAAAAATAAAACGTTGTTGTTTCATATCATTTAGTGAGGCTCAAATCCCAAGATTTCCATAGCTACTCCTATTTCATAATAAACGTAATTCTAACAATTTTCATCTATACTATAACAACAGGAAACCGTCCTTCGTACAAAAAAAAAATATTTTTGAAAATTACCCTTAGAATCGTTAGGAGTATATTTTTTCATTAAGGGTAAAATCTAGAATTTTTGGATATTTTATCACGCAGAGATATTTGGTCGGGTCGAATTTGGAAATGGATATACACGCGGATCCTGTTTTTAAATTTTGATCGTTGATTTCGTAAATTTAATATTATCCGTCGGATTAGTTAGATTTCTTAATACTACCATTTATTTTATTTTTTATTTTATTTTTTAATTTATTTTGTCAACCGAATTACCATATATATTTATTTTCGTAGCCTATATTTTAGGAAACAGAAATCTGTAATTTTGGAGAATATTCTTTACAAGCTTGATGAATATCGATTTTAATTCATTTAATTAATTTATTTACTAAAATGCACAATATCTTTCTAAATATCTTATTAATTTGAGTTTGAAAAAAATATTTTATGGCATATACCAAGCTTTCGAGAAAAGTTTATAAAATCCTATATAAAGAGAGCTTGGGTGGCCTAGAAACACAATCATTTTGCATCTTCTATATTTTCAAAAAACTTTCTCTCTATTTTTTTTTTTTTTTGCTATAGAAGTATTCTTCGACATCATTGAAATTTTAATCAAATGATTTGTTATCATTCATATTATTTTCTTCTTTTTCGATTTAAAATGTATTTTTATGGTTTATGGTTTTTTATTCTGTTTTTTTCTTGGTCCCATGAAAGAAGAAGCTTGGTTATCTTGAGTTTTGGTGAAAGATGTGAGGTAAAATATGGGTAGTTGCGATTTTATTTAATACTTTTGGTTGAATCCATGAGTCTGAAATGTCCGAGTAAAGGTTGTTGCCCCTACGTCCGATTGATCTCATAAGTCCCGATAGTCCGAACCTCCCTCTCAATTTTTGTTTTGTTCTTTGGTATATGCTGGATACACTGGTTTATGGGTGTTTGATCCATTTTCTTTAGTTTGGAGATCTTTTTGTCTCTTTTTTCATTTGCCCATAATTATGGGAGCAAATTAGGGAAGCTCGCTTATTTCCTTCATATTATTTATTTGTATACAATATTTGATTTTATATAATTAAATATGTTATTCCTACCATTAATTTATTTTTTAATTTATTTTTTCAATAGACTTATCATTTATATTTATTTTCGTGGCTTATATTTTAGGAAACTTAAATGTGTAATCTTGATGAATATATACTTTACAATCTTAGTTTTACAACAAAAAAAAATTATTTATTATTACTAACATTATTTTATTTAAAAATTAATATTAATTTTTTGTCCATAAAATAATATTAATTTGTTACACATTAATTTTTCATATTATTTTATTTATAATTTGATATATACCAAGGTAACTTTTCAAGTTTTATTCTTTTTTTAGTTGAAATACAATAAAAAAATATTACTTATGTAAATATGTGTATATTATCACATATTTATTATTATTTATAAAATTAATATTTTATATTAAATTATTTAATTATGTATCATTGTGGATTTCAAAATTTATAAGTCTTAAATATTTTTTATAATGTACTATTTGTTTGTATAAAATATTTGATTTTATATAATTAATTATATCATTCCTACCATTTATTTTTTAATTTATTTTTCAATAGACTTACCATTTATATCTATTTTCGAAGCCTAAATTTAGGAAACTGAAATATGTAATCTTGATGAATATATTTTTATAATCTTAAAAAATATCACATAATCCCAAATTTATATAAACTTTTTCGAATATAATATTAGTTTTACAATATTCACATAATCCCAAATTTATCAATAGTTGCTTTGATTTAGATTTCGCAGGATATATTAATAGATAATCTGGTTAGAGATATTTCATGTTATTATTTGATTTAGTTGAATTATGGTAATATGTACTATATGAAATTTATATTGTTGTAATATTATAGAATTTAATTGCATTAGAACGTATTAAATGTAAATAGAAATATTAGATGTGCTTTCTAAGTATTAAGCAAAAACAGTTTCAATTTTGTCAAACTTTGACAAATTTAATCTACTTACAAGTGCTCATTATACATCAATTTTTTCCAACATTATATAAAGCCCGCTATTTAAAACAAATAAAACATAATGTTGTCCAAAACTCATTCATAAAGAAACACAAAAATATGTTTACCATCTAAAATTTAAACACACCAAAAATTAATTAGCTAGCATATATTAATTCTAAAAAATCGATATTAACATAAATAAAACGTTGTATAAAACTCATTCAAAAACTAAAGAAAAAATATATGTTTGATCCACATGAATTTTAACATATCAATCATTGGTTAACTACCATAAATCAATACTAAAACTTTGATATTAACATAAGTTTTATAAATCAAACAATTATAAAATGAGAATAAAAAGAAAAAAGAACCCACACGCTCAGTGTGGATCGGATCCTAGTATATATTAAAACTAGTATTCTGGTTGCATGGACATTGCATTTCAATTCATTTATTTCAAATAATATTTCGGAGTATAATATGACTAACCAAAACAATAATACTATAGAATATTAAATTATATAATTTACATTAATAACTATTTTTACATTTGGTATCTTTATTTTTTATTAGTTAATACTAAAATTAAGATAGGTAATTTGAAGAAGGAAGAAAGGATGTGAGGTAACCGGTGATCGATCGACGAGTCAATGGGCAAGCTGCCCAGTCTGAATCTGAATATGCCGAGAGAGATAGTGTTGGCAGAGCGTAAGAGGATGCCCTGTCCGGGAGACTTTTTCAAATACCGAACCAGTCGTATGGCTGCTTCCCAATGTCTCAAGCGTGGAGCTTGCAAGAATTGAGCCAAGATGTGTACGGCATAACTAATGTCGGGACGTGTGACGGACAGATACACCAGGCGTCCAACAAGACGTCGGTATTGGAGAGGATCTTTGTAAAATGGCCCATCGTCTTTAGCTAAACCATGGTACTGCTCCACTGGCGAGTCGACTGGTTTCGAGCCCAGCAAACCACATTCTGTGATGATATCCAGAGCATACTTGTTCTGAGACAAGTATATGCCTTCCTTCCCACGAGATACTTCAATGCCAAGGAAATATTTAAGAACCCCCAAATCCTTCATGTGAAAACAACGATGAAGGTATTCCTTGAAGCTTGATATTAAAACAGAATTGTTGCCTCCAATGATAAGATCATCCACGTAAACCAGAACATACATGATTTTGCCACCACGCAAGAGAGTAAATAGATAGTAATCAGCATAGTTTTGTTGAAAACTGAACTGTTTCAAAGCATGGGACAGCTTTGCGAACCAGCACCGTGGTGCTTGTTTAAGTCCATAAAGAGACTTACGCAGCCGACAAACTTTACCAGGAGCAGCAGATGAGTACCCAGGAGGAAGCTTCATATAAACTTCTTCCTCTAAGTCTCCATAAAGGAACGCATTGTGCACGTCCATCTGGTGAAGCTCCCAATTCTTTGCAGCAGAAACTCCAAGTAAAATACGCATTGTAGTCATCTTGACTACATGTGCAAAAGTCTCCTTGTAATCAATTCCTTCTTCTTGTCGGTTTCCAAAAATTACAAGTCGAGCCTTATATCGTTCGACTGAACCGTCTGAACGCAGCTTCGTTTTGTAAATCCATTTGCAAGCAATTGCGGTCTTTCCCGAAGGAAGTTCAGTGATATCCCATGTGTGTTGTGTTTCCAAAGCTCCAACCTCAGCACCCATAGCATCTCTCCAAATTTGTAACGATATTGCGTCCTTAAAATGCACCGGATCCGAATGCGCAACAACATTTGCTAGAAACATCCGCTGAGATAGAGACAAGCGATGACAAGATACGAAATTAGTTAGAGGATAGGGACGGTTACCTGAAGACTTTGAAGCAGAGGGCAGAACGTGATGGGCAGGGTGTCGAGTTGAGCAGTGTATGTGACGTACGGTTCAAGCAACACAGATGTCTTCTTTTCACGAAGACCACGACCAAGTTCGACAGTCACAGCAGGTGGTGGAGAATCAGAAACTGCAGTGGGAGGTGTGTTATCTGCTCCCCCTGAAACTGAAACCTCAGACGGTGGTGTTGTATCAGCTCCCCCTGAAGATGATACCGGTTGGTCCATGTCCTGAGTCATATCGTCATCAAACATTGCAGGATGTACTTGATGCGGGATGGGTCTGGTCTAAGGGTCGACCTCAACATGAGTGATGTCTACGAAAGGAAACTTGTCCTCATGAAAAATCACATCACGAGAAACAAAAGATTTTTCATTGTCCATATCAAAGACGAGCCAACCTTTCTGACCCATGGGATATCCCAAGAAAACGCATCTGATGCTGCGGTCTTGAAACTTATCTCTATTCCGTGTTATTCGTCGCGCAAAACACAAAGTACCAAACGTGCGCAGATTCTCATATGATGGTGCCTTCCCAAACAGTATTTCATAAGGCGTGCGATTGCCAAGAAGACTCGTTGGAGTCTGATTAATCAGGTAGGTTGATGTCATAATGCTCTCTCCCCAGAAACGGATAGGCAGATTAGCCTGAAATAATAGAGCACGGGCCATGTTTAAGATGTGCATGTGTTTCCTTTCCACACGGCCATTCTGCTGGGGCGTTTCAACGCACGAACGTTGGTGAACAACACCCTGGTCAGCAAAAAACGACTGTAAACATAAGAATTCGGATCCATTGTCGCTTCGTACCGTCCGTATATTTGTACTGAATTGTCTATCGACAAAGGCAAAGAATCTTTTCAAGGCGTCTGGTTCTTCTCTTTTTTCGAGTAACAGTATTGTCCAGACAGCTCGTGAGTGATCATCTAATATAGTCAAGAAATAACTAGCTCCAGAGGTAGACGGAGTGCGATACGGACCCCAAAGATCGGCATGGATTAATGAAAAAGGAGAATCTGCTTTATTAGAACTAATTGGAAAAACAACTCGAGTCTGTTTAGCTCGTACACAAATGTCACAAGACTTTTCTGACTCAGTAAAAGAACTAGAAAAACCTCCAATCTTCGATAACACCAAAAGCACTTGTGAAGATGTATGTCCTAATCTACGATGCCATAATTCTCGTGTATGAAGTCTCCCAGCGTACGCTGCTTGAACCGTAAGTGCACCAGTGTAGTGGTAGACCCCATCACGTTCTCTACCCGCTCCAATCAAAGTCTTCGAAGCTAGGTCTTGTATCACACAAAACTTTTTCGTAAATAGTACAAAGCCAGCAATATCACGAAGGAGATTAGCAACAGAGATTAATGTAATGGAAAGGTTTGGAGCATAAAACACATGATCCAATATTAGGCGATTGCCCAGCTTAAGACGTCCATGTTGATTTGCCCAAGTGACCGTCCCATTTGGTAGTGTAATCGGACATGGAGAAATCTCAGTCAGCTCCGTGAGGAGGTGTTTATCTCCAGTCATGTGATGGGACGCACCGGAGTCGATTATGATATCATGTCTCTTGTTGTTGCCATAAAGAAAAAGAGTATCTCTGTTACCTGATAGTTTTTCAGAACCAATTTGCTTCTGAGAGTTCAGAAAATTAGCGAGAGAGTGCCATTGATCTTGAGTGAAGTTTGGAATTCCCAAAGATTGATTCTCTGGTTGAGCAATGTATGTGCTTTGAGCATTGTATGCTCGGAATCCCGAGCCTCGACCACCACGGCCTCTACCGTTTTCCTGTCCTCCACGTCCTCTCGAAGTAGAGCTCGCACCTCGTCCTCCTGGTGCTTTTGATTTGTCTGGCCACCACTCTGGGAAACCAATGATCTGAAAACAATTGGCACTTTCATGACCTTGTTTTGCACAGTGAGAACATGTGACAGATGGTCTTGTGAATCGGTTTGCTGCAGAAGCCTGCATTGCGGAAGATCTTGACGCAGATGTCGAAGATGGAGACGACACTCCCGCAGAAAACGCCATAGCCGGAACACGATCTTCTTTGTTTTTCATTGCGTTCAGGTGTCTTTCTTCCTGAATCACTTGGGAATACACCATGTCCAGAGTCAATGATGAACCCCGACTCAGAAGATTCGATCTGGTAGTGCCAAAACGCGAATTGTCCAGGCCCATCAAAAACTGGTGTACTCTTATTTTCTCCTGTGTTTCTTCATACTTAACCATCGAAGAACATTCAGCATCACCGCAACAGCACTTAAAACCGTTCTCCAACTCCACCAGATCATCCCACATTAATTTGAGTTTACTGAAATAAGTTTCAACATTATCACCTTCTTATTTGCAGGATGCTATGTCTGAGTGTAGCTGGTGTATCCTTGTATCATCGCCTACGGAGAACCGCCGACGAAGACTTCCCCCACATAGCTTTAGCACTGTCCATGAGCGATATCATCGGACGCATCTTTGGCTCGATCCCACTGTAGATCCAGCCTATTACCATTGAATTCACCATATCCCACTTTTCCGCATCGTCGGAATCAGAGGGATGTCGCTTCAGAGTTCCATCGATGAACCCTAATTTCCGTTTGGTTCGAAGTGAATTCATCATCAACTTCGACCACATTTCATAGTTAGCTCCATTGAATAGAATTGGAGTTAACACTTGACCCGTGTTATCTGACGGATGCAAGTAATAGGGAGAAATGAGCTTGTCAGATTTGTTAGCTGTATTTCCCGAGCCAGAATCAACTTCGGAAGTACTCATGATTTGTCAATCAAAGAATATCCAAGCAAAAACAGAACACGAACACGAAACAGATTCGTCGCGAAGAAGAAGAAAAGAAGAGAAAAAAATCGAGAATAGGGTTTTCAGAGTAGACTCTGATACCATGTAAATCTGACTGTTTCTGTTGTATTTCATTGAATGTTTACAAAGGATATTTACACATACGAAAGAGATCTACGAGATCGACCCTAATCCTGAACAATAGGAGTTGATAACTATTGATAACAACCCTAGAATATCTCACAATATACGACTCTATCTAACATATGACGGCAAGGTTCCAGATAACAAGTTCCCAGAGAGGTCCAGAAAGTTCAGATTATGATTAGCCAGCAGAGAAGATGGCAACGTACCTTCTAAGAGATTGTTTGATATCAGTAACATAAACAAAGCAGATGAGTTTGGTATCGAACTTGGAACAGCACCTTTGAGAAAATTGTTTGACATGTCAAGTACTGATAAATTAACCAAGGTAAGCAAACCATCTCCGATCTCCCCGGTAAATAAGTTGTTATCCATCCTCAGCACAATCAATGAAGTTAGGCTAGTTCGTCTTGGAAGAACATGGCCACTAAATTTGTTGTGAGAGAGCTGCAGGACTTGTAATGAAATGCAACCTGTGAATAAGCTTCTAGGTAGCTTCCCAGTAAAGTTATTGTGAGACAAGTCAAGGAATGAAATGTTCTTCATCTCACCCATAGAAGATGGCAGATTCCCTTGAAAACTATTATAGGAGCCATTCATATGTATCAGATCCGGAAGCACATTGCCTATATCATCAGGGAGCACTCCGCCGATATCATTTGCTGAAAAATCCAAGAACTGCAACTTATGCACTATTGTGGGAACTTGAAAGAGAGTGAATGAATTATTCTGTAGCTGTAGAACTTCAAGTTCTGGATTATTCGCCAACAGCCAGGTAGGAATGTATCCGGATATTCTGTTGCTTGATAGATCAAGTAGATGCAACTTCTTCTGGTACATGAGAAAGTTTGGGATCTTCTCCAAGCCGCAAAACGGTAGTGCAGCAATACTCAGTTGAAATTTAGGCAGCCAGGTAGTTTCTGTATCTACTTGTACCGTATCAGATGTTGATGAAAGTTTGAGCACCTTGAGCTTTGTGAGGTTGGCGAGTAGATTGAGCGAGAATAAGCCTTCGAAATTATTATCTGACAATGATAAATATTTGAGGGACTCGAGGCTACTGAAACTAGATGGTAGATTTCCACTTAATTGGTTTGATGAAAGGTCAAGAACCCGTAGCTTGTTCAAGCTACCTAAACATAGAGGAAGCTGGCCAACAACATAATTTTCACGGAGGTAGAGCTCCTCCAGATTCTTCATTTCACAAAAAGCTGCAAAATGAAAGTTCATAAAAAACAAGATGATGAGAAACATATGGCTAGTTGTTTCTCAAGAATCACGAGACACTTCTCACACGTAAAAATGTTATGGATAATCTTGAAGGTGAAAGCAAACAAAAGCACCTTTTTATCTTTTAATGTCCATAGAATTCATTCGAATCAAGACTCAAGACTTTCAACTGAGTCAAATAATTCAGTTCTGAAACAAAAGTACATAAAAGCAAAGAAAAAGAGATTTTAAAAAGCAAGCTTGCCTCGCAATTGCATTGAGATAGAAAAATAGTTGGCACTTAGATCCAAAGCTTTCAGCTTTCTCAGGTGAGTAAACTCTGCGCAAGACAAAGAGACACATAGCAAGACGCATCTTATTATTGTGGACAGGATGATCTTCGAGATGGCATAAACTTATGCAACAATTATGTACGAGTCTGAAGACCAAAAAACTGACATAGATTCTACCTGGCATGGAGTTGTTATATCCATTTCCACTCAGATCCAGCAGTTCCAAGTTTGTCAAGTTTGTCAGTTCTGAAAGGGAGTCTAGCCGAATAAAAAAATGATAAGAAATACAATCAAAACATAGAAAATTACAGAGGGTGCAATACAAAGATACATCAGCCATAAGTAGATTGTGCTAGATGGAGAAGCCTACCTTTTACGGGGAAAGGGCCATCCATGTAATTGTTTCCAAGAAACAGAGTTGTAAGTGATGTAGCAGCATTAAGAAAGGGAAAGATACTGTTGTTGAATTCATTTGAAGAGAGATCCAAAATCTCCAGGTGTCTTAATCTACTTAAGCTTCTATAACCTGCAAGCGAGAAATAAGATAGCCCACCTAATCACTTCACTAGGCAATGACAATGTTTAATCTACTCTGCAAGCAAATGGAATAAAGAGATTTGAACTGTATGCACTTTGGTAGGGGAACTTGATTGATGGTTGTATGTGCTATACCCTTTTGGTGCAAGAGGTGTTTAACTTTCAAGAACTAGAACAAGAAAATAAGATATAGCCCATCTAGAAGTACTAAGATAGTTGTACAGGGAAAAAAATCTTACAGAAATACCTTCTATATCATCAAACAAGGCACTGAAAGCGGACTCGGATAAGTCCAGATTTCGAACCTCTTCAAAGGGATGCAGCAAAGAAAGATTAAATAGAGAATTCTCTTTGAGGTACAAATCACCAAAGGCAATCTTGATCACCCGTGGCCGTCGGCTTGTACGGTTGCACGTAACGCCCTCCCACTGGCAGCAATGGCTCTTTGTGTCATTAGTCCAAGAAGGGAGAACATATTCGGATTGTCCTTCTTCAGAAGTGGAGATCAGATACTGCTTGAGCTCCAACAAAGCGTTTCTTTCTTTCTGAATACAACTTTTGTATCCGTGTAGCTGTCCCAACATTATCATCACCCATATCGAGTATTGACCAAAGAACACCTTCCCTTCCATTGCAAATTTGATACAAAAAGAGCGAATGAAAGAAACTCAAAAGCAGTGTGAGTCAGTGAGTTCAATGCAAATACCTCAGCATCTATAACTATAAGTATTCAAGTTTCCATATGTCAAAAGAGAAAAATATTTGTATATTTAGAAAGTCAAAGTCTCTGTTAGTGAATACACAAAAGCCATGTGACATGCGAAAGAAACTCAAATCCATGTGACATGTGTAGCGTGAGGGATCACTATTTATTTACTTCGACTCGTATAATAAATCTCATTTTGGTACACAAAGTCAAGGTCTGTAGATAAGAAAAAAATAGTCGTAATCATATGATATGTGTGCTGTTGACAGCATCTTGTAGTTTGGCCAAGCTTTTATATTTTATGATATTGTGTAGCATTGTTATGATTATACCATCTGTTGGGTAGCAACTAGCAAGAAGGTTCGTCAGTTTTTTAGAAAAAAATTTGCCAAAAGAAAGTCTTTGATCTAAGCATTCAACGAATAAATTTAAAACCTTTGAGTTTTTCTTGAATAACCACTAGACTTGAGGAAAAGACCAACAGTACAGAGTTGCTGTTAAATGCTAATGTCATGCATGTTAAACACTTGAAACATACGACAGGTTGAAACACAACACGAAGAAGAAAGGATCAAAGATCAAGAAACACTAAATAATAATTGTCTTTGTATATTGCTTTCAACTTGACATAACAATCGTTTCTATAGTTGTTTATATACAAGAGTCTCACTTAACCCTAGTTTATGATCTTCCTCTCACAATGTGACACATGTTTCTTCACACGATCGAGACTAGAGTGGTGATCAAGGCCAAATCTCCAGCTTTGTCATGTAGTTCATAATTCCTTTTCTGTAGAGTGTGTGCGCTGCAACCGTACTCTGCAACGTGACTTGTACTGATTGTAAACTCACTTGGCTTTATTCCACTTTCCTTCTTCTGGGCTCAACTCCTCAATCTTTTTTTGGCCTATACGTTTCTCTTCTATGATTTCATCCCCCTCCCCTCAAACTCGAGATTGGTGGAGAACAACCTCCGAGTTTGGATCGAAAATATATAAATGGATGTCTTGCCAAGGACTTCGTAAAGATATCAGCCAACTGGAACTGAGCTGGAATGTGAGCATTTTCAATTAAACCGAGAGCCACCTTCTCTCTAATGAAGTGGTGGTCGACCTCCATGTGCTTTGTGCGACTGTGAAACTTTGGATTGGTTGTAAGGTGTACAAAAGACAAGTTGTCACATAGAAGCCGAGCTGGATGTTGTTGATGAATGCCAAGGTCTCGTAGAACACTAGAGATCCAGGTAAGTTCAGCGGCTGTAGAGACTAATGCGCGATACCTGCCTCGGTTGATGAACGAGAGACAGTATGTTGTTTCTTAGCACTCCAAGACACCAAATGCGAACCAAGAAGCGTACAAAACCCAGTAGTTGACCTTCTAGTGAGTTTACATCCTGCTCAATCACTACCACAAAATGCCCATAGAGACAGATCACCATGTCTTGGAAAGTTAACATCAAGAGAGCTCGTACCCCTTAGATATATCAGTATGTGTTTCATCAACGAGAAATTTGTAATTGTAGGAGCATGCATACGTTGACAAACCAGGTTAACTGCATATTGTATATCAGGTCGGGTTAATGTCAAATACTGAAGCTTCCATGCAATGCTCCGAAAATAAGTCGGGTTGGTGAATAGATCATCTCCATTTGCAATGTGATCAATCTGTAAGGGAAGTGGTGTCGGCATTGGATTGCAGGTTGTAATCCGTGCAGTGAGAAGGATTTCCTCTGTGTATTTCCCTTGATGAAGAAACAGTCCTGACTCATGAAACAGAGCCTGAATGCCCAACAAGTAGTTGACCAGTGTCCTTCATAGAGAACTCAATATGAAGTAATGTCACAAACTATTGAAGAAGACAATGGCAACTACCAGTGAGGATCATGTCATCGACATAGAGTAGGAATACCAATGTCTGATTGTCATGGCGATAGACAAACAGAGAAGGATCAGCAGGACTATAAAAGAAGCCAAATTCCAAAAGAAAATTTGAAAACTTCTCAAACCATGTTTGTGGGGCTTGACGTAATCCGTAGAGGGACTTGTTAAGTTTGCAGACATGAGTGGGGTAATTAGGATCTTCATAACCAAGAGGTTGTGCCATAAATACTTCTTCGTGCAGATTGCCAAAGAGTGGTCGACGGCGGCTCTTGTCTCATGGCAAGCCACATCAAGGTGGCTCGCGCTCTTCCGGATGCGAGGTCCCATTGGCGGTATTTCCCAGCAATGGTAAGGCAGGTGGCTCGGCGGCAGCTCTCCGATCTTGCGGTGTAGCTCCGGTGCTGGCTTATATCGGCGTGGCTCGGGTTTCACTCACCGGTGTTTTTGTCATTCTTTATGCGGGATTGATGAGGTGGTCATTGGTTCGAGCTCGGGTTGGCTCCGGTTCAAAACGGTGGTGCTAGTAGGTCGGTTCTGGACCGGAGATGTAGAGGCGCCGGAGTTTTTATGGCGGCTAATTTTGTTCCTCTGGGGGTTGGCTCCAGAGAGACTTGTTCACTCGGGATGGTAATTGGAGTTGAAACTTCGACGGCCCGCTTGGGCTCCCTTGTCGACAGCGGCAAATTAGTCCGTCATAGGCCCCAGAGACTCCGATAGTTTTCGGAGAAGTTGTAGGTGTTCTCCATTTGAGGTTTGAGGGATGGCATTAGGAAGATGTTCGTGGCAACTATGACGTGAATTCTAGTTCCTTGGAGCTATGACAAAAGCGGGGTGGTCGAAGGTTGCTCATTTGATTGCTGCTCTCTCGTTCGGAATTGACTCGGATTTCAAAATTTCATTGCTCGGGCCGAACGGTACCATTAGTTGTTTCGTACTTGAGTTGTGGTTGTTTTTAGTTTTTTTTTATTAATCTATCTTCTTCTTTTTTTGTGTATTCTATAAAAAATCTGAAAATTGTAATACATCTTAACATTTTTACCAAAAAAAAAATATTGTGAGTCAAAATGAAAAAGGATGATGCATCCGCATTTTGTGGGAAAATGCGAGACGAGAGGGGTTTGTTTGCAAGTTAACGCAAGGAGAGGCGTCGCTTGGAAAATAGTATATTCTTGGTAAGTTTATTTTTTGTTAAATATTATTGGTAAGTAATTGCAGAAAAAATTATTGAACATGAATTTAACTAGTTATTGAACATGAATTATTGGTAAGTAATTGCAGAAAAATTTAATCTACTGGCAAACTAAAGCTGTCTTCTAACAAAAAAATACGGAAAAAAACTTCTCTCCCTAATTTTCTCTCCTTTCTCTCTAATATAAGCAAAGCGATTTTTGATTCTCGTTTCCGACCGTCGATGGTTTTACCGATAGTCGGGTTACTTTTATCTCTTTTCGTGTATTTTTTCCGCTGAGTCCATCTCATCTTCTCTGTTTTATATCGGGATAGATTTTTTTTTTTGCTTGAATAAACTTCGACCTTTGTGGTCGGTCCAGTATCCCGACGTTCAGTTTGGGGGTTTATCCTGGTTCCTCACGGGTCTCCGATCTTCCACCACGGCGCTTACTCACCACAACGTCGTTCCTCTTTCGATTTTTCCTCCTCATCGTTGGTAGCTTCAGCTGTTGATCCGCTGCCCTTTCGAGTTGAATGGATATGTTGCAGCTTTCGGGATGGTGGTGGTAAATCGCTGCGCTTTCCTTTCCGGTGGCGTTGTTGGAAAACCTCATCGGACGACCTTCTTTGTTCCTCTATTGGAAGAATATCTTCGCGCTTCGCCTCACCCTTTGCCACAGTGGTTATGGTGGTTAAGAACCAAATCCCTAAATCATGGATTTGGCCGGCGTGTAGACTTTTTGGAGCCGGAGACGTTTCTGGCAATCTATTATGGTGGTGTGTCGATCGGCAGGAAAGAAATGGATGTACAAGACTGATGCATCGGAGCCGGTGACCGTCGAATTCTTCGGTTCCGATGATGCATGATGGGATCTCTCATCACGCGCCACGTGTACTGCTTTTGGATCTCCTCACGACGCGTGTCGGCCTCTCTGTCTCTTGATCTATCGAGAATTTTTGTAGGTTTTATGGTCCGTTTGTTTCTAGATCTTGTACTTATCTTTTTCTTTAACGTACTTGTAGGCCAATGGGCTCTTTAATATAATTAAGTTGACAAAAAAAAAAACTGTCTTCTAACCAAAATGAGAATGTTGACCAAAAATACCAAAATGGGAATATTCGTGAGTATGAACTGAAGGATGATAGACTGGCCAAAGCAGGTCAATGGACTGACATTGGGATAAAAATAGATCCCAAATCCTTTCTTCCAGGAACCGATTGGGTCTCGCAGAAGAGACAAAGAAAACGGAGTTAAACAAGCAATCCGATTGATCTGAGAGATCGTCATGGTTTTTACAAGTGAGCTTCTCAATTTCAACTCTTTTTTTTTGGTTTCCATGGGTCAGCAAGCTGAAGTTTTTCTGGGTTTGTCATTCTTCTATTATCCTCCATCTGAGTATGATCGATTGCTTCTATTACATTAGCTTGAGGATGGAGTTTGCAAAATTTTGATCATTGCCCTTTGACTTTCTCCTGTTCATCCTTAAAAGTGAATAGCAAATTGAAAAGATAAAACAAAAAGCAAATAGGTTTACCAGAAGAATATAAAGTTGTTTCCTTTTTCAGTCTAAGCTAAGAAAACAAAACCAAAATTGAGACTTTCTAAAGCTTATTTCATTCTATTGAATCTGTTGATGTACTTTTTCACTGCAAGCTTAAAGAAAAGTTTGGGTCTTTGGATCAGTTTTTTGCCTTTTGTTTCTGCTAACACAGCAGTAAAAGAAGGAGACGCAAAAAGAATAGTGAAGTTTGATATAAAAAGGGGTTATTGTTCATCTTTACAGAATGCTTACCATTGATATGGCTATCTCTACTTACTCTGTGTGCTGGGAGGACATTGTACCCACACTCTGGTAAAGGAGTCAAAAGCTGTAAGCAGCCAATCCAGACTTCACGTCCTTATAACATCGCACACAGAGGTTCCAATGGAGAGATCCCAGAAGAAACTGCAGCTGCATACTTGGTATTACCATTGTCTTTTCTTGATCATTCTCCTTCTGTTTCATTTTGTTATTTGGTTATTGCTTATTTTTACATTACATGTCTGGAGAAAAGAATTAGAGAGCTTGGCACGGAAATCGTCAAGCAGTTTGTTTGTGGAAATAGATCTTCTTCCTTGGAACATTTTGTTTAAGTAAAGTTTTGTTGTCTTTTAACAGAAAGCAATTGAAGAAGGTACAGACTTCATAGAAACAGATATCTTATCATCCAAAGATGGAGAGCTTATTTGTTTCCATGATGTTATCCTTGACCTAACAACCGATGTTGCGAGTCACAAGGAGTTTGCTGGTCGTAATAGGACATATGAGGTCCAAGGATTCAACATCACTGGCTTTTTCACTTGTACGTTCCCACGATTCTTCCTTAATTTATATACATACGTGAGTTGGTGCATGCCAATGGGTTCTTCTCAGCATATTACAGTAATCCTCATCAGAATTTAGAGTCTTTTCATTTGTGCAAAGAGCTCACGCACACAATCTCCTTTAATAACTGCATAAAGAAGCATCTAATAAAGGTTTCAAGTGGGTTTATTTGAATTTGATCTATTGGCTAACAACTGGTTTCTCTTTGATTGCTTGCAGTTGATTTTACTCTCAAAGAACTAAAGAAACTACGGACAAAACAGAGATATACTTTTCGGGACCAGCAATACAACGGTTAGATAGCCTTTCACTCCTGTTGGAATAAATAGAAAGGAAAAATACATAACCATACTCATCCCTTTTTTGAATTGCAGGAAAGTACCCTATCATTACATTTGAAGAATTCATTATCATTGCTCGGGATGCTCCAAGAGTTGTCGGGATATATCCTGAGATTAAAAATCCTATTTTAATGAACCAACATGTAAGTTACAATCATGCAGGCTTTAACTTATATGTTCTATTGGGATCCTAAAGACTGACTTGAAAAGGCTCTTTGCACCACCATTCGGTTCATATTCCAGAAAATGATGAACTTTTTGGCTTTAATTTCCCCTGAAAGTGATACCTTTATCTTTGTTACTAAATCACTGTTGAATATTCGCAGGTCAAATGGCCTTGTGGTAAGAGATTTGAGGATAAAGTTGTGGAGACTCTTAAGAAGTATGGCTACGGAGGCGCATATTTATCCAAGAAATGGTTGCAAAAACCGTTGTTTATTCAGTCATTTGCTCCAACTTCACTCGTGTACATATCAAACTTAACAGACTCACCGAAAGTCTTATTAATAGACGATGTTACTATGCCAACTCAAGATACTAACCAGGTCCATCCTCTGTTCCTCTTCTTGTTTGTGTATCTAAAGTGACTGACTGATCTTTCTTTCTTATCTAAGCAGACATACGCAGAGATCACATCAGATGCTTATTTCAGCTACATTAAGGAGTATGTAATGGGGATTGGACCATGGAAGGATACAATTGTTCCAGTAACGAACAACTATATGCAAGCCCCCACAGATTTGGTCAAAAGAGCTCACGCTCATAATCTACAGGTTAGGATTTAAGATTCTTCCGGAGAGTAAACCATGCTAATATCTTCTTGACCATGCTCTTTGTGATATAAACGCAGGTGCATCCATACACGTACAGGAATGAACACGAGTTCTTACACTTTAACTTCAGCCAAGACCCATATAAGGAATATGAGTACTGGATCAATGAGATTGGTGTTGATGGACTCTTTACCGATTTCACGGGTAGCCTCCATAACTATCAAGAATGGACATCTCCATTACCTGAAACCTCCAAGTCTCCGCGACAGCTCTTGGCTCAAATTGCTTCTTTGGTCCTCCCTTATGCAAAGGCTTGAACCACAGTAGTTCCTTTAAGTAACCCATTGTTTGTCATTCTTAACCCAAAGATAACAGTTGTCCACATTTACTGAATCTTCTATAGTTTGAAATCAAAGTGAAAGACACAACTTTATCAAACCGTATATGTTTACTTCACAAAGATTTTACATAAAAAGTCAAACAACTTTGTAAATCTTGGAACAGACTTCTGTAATACCAAGAAGAAGGAAACAGTTTTCTATCAAACTTAAACAGAGTATATATACCAAACTCAATCCCCTCAAAAGATCTTTCAATTAGACACAGAAAGTTCTGCAGCAGGGGAAGAATGATAACCATCTAGGGTTGCGATTAGAGGCATGATCAGCTTCTGGTTTAGGAGTAACAGATTTAGGAGCTTCCTCTTTCTTCAATCCTTCATCTTCTCCCTCAGCCTCAGACGAAATCTTCGGTGTCTCTGGCTGCGACGGCCTCCTTTGTTTCTTTTTTGGTGTTAATCCACCTTTATCTGCATTCCCCAATCTACACAAATGAACAACAACAAAAGGAAGTGAGAAAACAAAAGACATTTATGTTTTTAAGACATGAACAAAATAGATAGATGATAGCAATTTGTTTACAATGGAAAAGCAAAAGACTTGACGCTAAAATCTTCCGACCGACGAGAAACCGAACGATCTAGTTTGTTGGTTTTGTTGTTGTTTTCTTTATTAGCAGCTTCATTAGCCATGATAACCTCTCTTATACTTGCTGCAGCCTTTTGTTCTTCATCTTTACTTGCGCGGTAAGCTTTGTCTGTTTCAGCTGCTTTCTTGCCTATATCCACCGGAGTTTTGGCCTCCTCCACCACTCCTCCTCCTTGGTTTGTATTGTGGCCTGGAGATGGTGAAGGCAAAGTAGGAGTTCTCGGTGAAGGAGGCTGTGGAAACGTGAGCTCGCCGGATTTGAAGTAATCTCCTCCGATGAAGCTATTGTTTCCCATGTGGATGCTGAAGGTAGATTCGTTAGAGAGAGTGCTCCATTCAACTGGAGCTGTAGAGTTTGTTCTTGCGAAAACGTGTGAAGGGAAACTGTAAGGAGCTGTATCAGGGGTTGAGGTCGTTGTGGTTGTGTTGTTTGTAGATCTCTCCATGATTTGTGTTGGAGGAGATTGCTCTACGCTGTTGTTGTTTAGATTCTGATCAGGTCTTGGTTCAGCTTCTATGGAAGAACAAGAAGAGGAAGAAGACGAGGAAAATCGCACGATCGGATCTTCTGCTTCTGAGTTTTTATTCGTGGGGTTGAAAAAGTTTTGTTCTTGTGACGTTTCCATGATTGTTCTGATTTTCTTGGACAAAATTTCAATCTGAAATGTTAACAATAGTGAAGAAAAGGAAACCTGATTATAGATTCAGAAGATAACATCAATGGCATATTTGAAGAGATTTAGTTAACCTGCTGATGTTTCAGAGGACAACCATGAAGACGAAGAACACAAGCAAGAAGATTTCTAAATTTAGAAAGTTTCAAAAACAAGTTTGGAAGATTGAGAGACGGGGGGAATGTTGTTTGTTTTGGAATCAGAGGATATTGAGAGTTTAAACTTTAAAGGACAAGCACGCGTCTAGGAGTTTATTTTATACTTGCCCAATTTTAATCAACTATTTTTCGACATTGCCAAGTTTGCATCCGGTTTCGGTTTTGATTCGGTTTGATTTGGTCGACCATTGGTTTAGTTTTACCGGGTCCAAATATAACTCTGTGGCAAATCAGCGAGCGAGTCTAAATTAACGGTCATGATTATCTCATATAAATGAACGGACAGGATGAGTTCACTATTTGACATAAGCCCTTCTCTTCCATGGATTCAGGGTTTTCACGATTCAGTACTGGCGAGAATTGAAAGACGCTTCCAGAGAGATCGTCTCCCTAAAACCCTAGAGAGTGGGTACAGTTTCTTCGATTCTTCCTCTTTTATTTCTGATTCAGTTGTTCAATTCTTTTGATTTTATGGATTCGATTTGATATTTGATGTTTCATCGTCGCTGATCCGATAATTTATCTTTTTGTTAATGTTTCTGGTATCATTCTTTGTTTACGAACCTCTTCTGTAACTTAGAACTTTTATTTGGAGTTTAGATTTGTTTATTATGCACGTTCTGAGTGATGCGATATGTGGGGTTTACTGAGTTGACCTTCTAAGCTTTGGTTCAGTTCTTACTTCTATTGACGATTGAAATGATGGATCTTTCGTTTCATTTATGAGTTTATCTTATGATTCTACGTTTCTGGAATCACTGTCTATATTTTGATTTGTTCTTTATTTGTCGAACCACATATTGAATGCTCTTTGAAATGCTTCCAGTATACAGATACGCACCACATGGCTTTCTTAAGTAAAGTTGGAAAGGTATTTAGGCAGACCAACGCCCATGTCACTGCCTCTAACTCAATGCTACAGAGCATCCGATTCATGTCTTCGTCAAAAATCTTTGTTGGAGGTGACAATAATTACTCTAATACGGTTGTTTGAGAGTACTCTCTTTTCTTTGTTTCTGTTTCTCTCCGCTTGTTTGTCTTAAAACTGTTTATGTTGCTTCAGGTATCTCCTACAGCACTGATGAGTTTGGCTTAAGAGAAGCTTTTAGCAAATATGGAGAAGTTGTTGATGGTAGCTATCTAACTCGATTTAAGTTATTGCAAAATTATAGGCTTTGGTGTTTTTTAGCTTCCCTTTTCCGTCTTAATATATGTGGTTTACTCTTGGAGCTGACTAATTTTTCTATCAATTGCAGCAAAAATTATTGTGGACCGTGAAACTGGTAGATCGAGGGGCTTTGCTTTCGTCACATTTACTTCTACCGAGGAGGCTAGTAATGCCATGCAATTGGATGGACAGGTAAATACACAAATTTTCCAGCATCTTATGATACTTAGCTAGTAAGATGGTGGCTTATTCCTGTGTCATTTCCTCTTCTTTCTGACCCTCAATGTCTTGCTCTGGATGTTTTACATATTTTAAATCGGTTGTGCCTCGAGGATGCATGTTTCTAGAACACTTAATGTTTTGGCCTCACAAACATTGGCACCATAGGTAGGGTAGGTATCATCATCTAGCTTGAACTACTAATCATCGTTAGGCAGCGACTTGCTCTCTCTTAATGAATGGCTGATATGTGGAGCAATATATCATTCTGTTTGTTGACTGTATATCTAGTTTCAAAATAAATCTTTGTTTTTAAAATGGATTCTTCTTTTTGCTTGCCATTGTCAATCAGCCATTTATTGGGGTTTTTTGGGCATACAGGACCTTCATGGTCGAAGAATTAGGGTGAACTATGCAACTGAAAGAGGAAGTGGATTTGGAGGAAGGGGATTCGGTGGCCCTGGTGGTGGCAATACTGGTGGTTACGGTGCTCCAGCTGGTGGTTATGGAGGAGGTGGTTATGGAGGAGGTGGTTACGGTGCACCAGCTGGTGGTTATGGAGGTGGTGGTTACGGAGGAGGTGCTGGTGGTTACGATGCTCCAGCTGGTGGTTACGGAGGTGGTTCATCTTATGGTGGAAATGCTGGTGGTGGTGGTTATGGAGGTAACTCTCCTTATGGTGGCAATGCCGTTGGTGGTGGTGGTGATAGTTATGGAAGCAACTTTGGCGGTGGATATGGTGTTGCTGGTGGTGTTGGTGGAAGTGACAACTTTGCTCAAGGCAGCTCCTCTAATGCTGCCTTTGATGACAAGTTTAACAGCAACGAGCCATTAGGCAATGATACGGATCACCAGCTTGAAAGTGGGTTAGCGGGCGATGAACAGTTTGGTGGCACTGACAATCAATTTGGTGACTCAGAGAACGTTCAAACAGAGGTTGGCCCAGACGGGTTTGATCAGACTGACGATGGGGATGTTGCCAAGAGAGCTTAATCTCTACAATGTTACTCTTTGCGTCCTGGAACATTTCTTTGCAGTTTCAGAATAAACTTTTGAAAGGTTCTTAGTTTCTGTCTCTATTGTTGGTCGTTTTTATGTTTTCTGACATTTGAGGCCCATAAATAAAAAACTGTAATAACTTCCAAGTTCTAACAGACTCGTGCTTACTTTATTAACGATTATCTATATCATTATGATCCAAACAAGCTAAAAGTACTTGAGAAAAAACATATGAGAAGAGCTCTCTAATTAACAAAAAAAAAAAAGTAATTAACTAAATTACAATTTTACCCATTAATTTCTCTGATAAATAAAAAATGCTAAAATATTTTAAGAGGAAACAAATTGTTGTGTTCAGTAAATCGTTGAGGTTCACAAAATGGTATTCGTCGATTTGGCGAGAAGCGCGCAAGTCTATTCACTAAAACCTCATAAGCCCTAACTCCTGGAAGATTCGACAGATAATAGTCGCTCTCTCTCTCTGCAACGGAAATGGCGAGCAAGGGCTCGGATTCGAATGGCGAGCAACCACCTCCTGTGAGTTACCGTAAGAAGAGTATCGAAATCAAAGCCACTCAGGATCAATTTTTCGGTAAGAGTCGATTCTCTTCTTTGAATCATCGGTCTCTTTTGGCTGCGGAAATCGTTGTAGATTGATTAGTGTATGATTACGCTTAGACGATGAGTTTCTCAGCGAAATGTCGAGATTCCGTCCGGTGATTGTGATGAAAACATTTTGATCATGCTCAGTGGCATTTTATCGGAACCTAAATTTGTTCCAAATAGTCTAAATTCTAACGCATTGATGTGTGTAGTTTGGAGAGAGTTTGTATGGGGAGGTATAGCTGGAGCTTTTGGAGAAGGAATGATGCATCCCGTAGATACCCTCAAAACCCGACTTCAGAGTCAGATTATCATGAATGCGTCTCAGGTATTTTTTAACTAGACATTACTTGCAGTGATTTTAGCTTCAGAAATTCTGTTTGAATCTTAGGAAAGATTGTATGGTCACTTTGAACTCTTAGGAGTGTATCATCTCTAACCTTGTTAACTTTATTGATTTCAGAGACAAAAGAGCATTCCACAAATGCTCCGGACTGTATGGATTGGTGATGGATTAAAAGGTACATGATCTTCTCCCAGCTTTCCAGTTTCCAGTAATGGCTGTATGATTTTCCCTTTTATCTATCTATAAATGTGCCCCCTCTTTCTCTTCTTGTGGCATGCTTATGTGTGATTTCTCTATCCTACTTATCATCACTGCCTAGGCTATACATGATCATCACTGCCTAGGCTATACATGTATGCGCTGTCCACTTGGAACATAAAATACTTTTCTTCTGTGCTTTGAGTTTTTTGTTCCTTTTGTTCTTTTATCCCTCTGCTGACTTTATCTTTAGGCTTTTATAGGGGGATTGCTCCTGGAGTTACAGGATCTCTTGCCACGGGAGCAACCTACTTTGGTGTTATTGAGTCCACAAAGAAATGGATTGAAGAGTCTCATCCCAACTTAGGAGGGCACTGGGTACACTTTATTGCAGGAGCTATTGGTATGTTATCTAATTTATCTTCTCCTCTCTCGGTAATCTGATCAATGGGGTGGTGGTAAAGATAGGAAGGAAACGTATGTTCACTCAAGTGGAAACTGATTTTGAATGGCAAGCATGTAGCAGAAATGAAACTAGATACAACCTGGGACCTGGCTGAAAAATCAGATACTGTCAGACATTTAATGTTATGTGACGAATCTAACTATGGATAGCGTGGGTCTTTAAAAGATAAGATTCAGATTTTCAGCAAAACCACATAAGAGCATGGTTGCAAGAATTACTGATTGCTTACTTGAGAACATGTGGAAGTGCAATATTTCTGTACTCTCTCATGAGACGCCGTTGACTGGCCCTTTTGTAGATCTCAGCATGAAAAATTGTGGCTGTATGTTTAACATACACTTCATTAGTGTGTTCCCAAAAAAAATGAGAAGAAGGGAAACGTAGAGTTAGAGTTATGTAAACTTGGAAAGCATATGATTCCTTTGTGTCCTGCTGCTTCTTTCCTTTTTTCAGGTGATACACTTGGTTCTTTCGTATATGTTCCTTGTGAAGTAATAAAGCAGCGGATGCAAATTCAAGGCACTAGTAGCTCGTGGAGCTCTTTTATTTCTAGGAACAGCGTTCCAGTGAAACCAAGAGGTGACATGTATGGCTATTATACTGGAATGTTTCAGGCTGGATGCTCAATATGGAAAGAGCAAGGGCCAAAAGGACTGTATGCTGGGTATATAATTTTCCTTCAGACCATTATGATATCAATATCCTTTTTCAAGGGACCCATGTTGTTATTTTTCTTTCTCCTTTTGCAGATACTGGTCTACACTTGCAAGGGATGTACCTTTTGCTGGCCTTATGGTATGTAATGTGACGCTTCAGTGAAACTGGTACCTCCATTCATCTGATGGGTCTTTGTTTCCTCATGTTGGTTCTGTATTTCCTTCTCAGGTAATGTTTTACGAAGCACTGAAGGATCTAACAGATCAAGGGAAGAAAAGGTTTCCACAATTTGGAGTCAACAGTTCAATCGAGGGGCTCGTATTGGGAGGATTAGCTGGTGGTACGTCAGGATAAGATCAGTTTAAAGAAACCATTACAATTAGCTCATCCGTAGTGATTCATGCTTTAATTAATATCTCTCCAGGACTAAGCGCGTATCTCACAACTCCACTGGATGTTGTAAAAACAAGATTGCAAGTGCAAGGAACAACGATCAAGTATGTCTCATGTTCTTACAGATTCATATGATCATAATCTATCCCCAAGTAGCATCCAGGAACTTGTTATGATTCAAGCGTTGGTAATCTCGATAGGTACAAGGGGTGGTTGGATGCAGTGGGGCAGATTTGGAGGAAGGAAGGTCCAGAGGGTTTTTTCCGGGGAAGCGTCCCAAGGGTCATGTGGTATATTCCGGCCTCGGCACTAACCTTCATGGCCGTTGAATTCCTTAGAGAGAATTTCAGACAGAAAGGTAATGATAACAATGTTGTCTCAAACTTGAGCGTAGAGAGGAAACGATCTTCAGTACATGAGGTTAGAGAGAACTAGTGAGATGATGATTCTTTTCTTTTTCAATGCTTACAATCTGATTCCACTTTAATAATATACTTTCTTTAATTCCCTCCGTTTATTTACAAAGAATAAATAAATAAATTATTTGGACTATATATATATCCAAGGTCAAACACTTGGACCGCCTCCCAGCTCGAACTGTGGTTGTGTTTAAAAACGACAACAAAAGAGGCATTAGTCTAAACCGGGTCTCGTCTAAACCCTAAAAAGTCAGGAGATGGCGTCTTCGTCTCGCTCGGGGAAACGATGCTTCTACGAGGTTCTCGGTATCAGCAAGGAATCATCGCCGGACGAGATTCGATCCTCCTACCGTCGTTTGGCTCTACAACGTCATCCCGACAAGCTCATCAAAGCTGGTGGAATATCGGAGGCTGAAGCCACCACCCAGTTCCAGGAGCTAGTTCACGCCTACGAGGTTTTATCCGATCCTAAGGAGCGAGCCTGGTATGATTCCCACCGATCTCAAATCCTTTTCGCCGACCATGGCTCCGCCGGTGGCTCGAAATCTGGTGGAATGCCTGGCGGCTCCGTTCCGGATCTATTCGCTTTCTTCTCCACCACTGTATATTCCGGTTACTCAGACACCGGAAAGGGATTCTACAAGGTGTATTTCGATGTGTTCAACAGTGTTTACCTCAACGAGATTAAGTTCGCGAGGACGTTAGGGTTGAGTATGGACTCTGTGAGAGAGGCTCCGATCATGGGGAATCTAGAGAGTCCGTATTCTCAGGTGACGGCGTTTTATAATTACTGGTTAGGGTTTAGCACTGTAATGGATTTCTGCTGGGTGGATGAGTACGATGCCATGGCTGGACCTAATCGGTGGTCGAGGAGGAGAATGGAGGAAGATAATAAGAAGGTGAGAAAGAAAGCGAAGAAAGAGTATAATGAAACTGTGAGAGGTTTGGCTGCTTTTGTGAAGAAGAGGGACAAGAGAGTGATTGACATGATGGTGAAGAAGAATGCAGAGATGGAGGTTAAGAAGGCTGAGGAGAGGGAGAGGAAGAAGAAGATGGATAAGGAGAGATTGGAGAGAGCTATGAACTACGAGGAGCCTGATTGGGCAAAGGCTCAGGATGGAGAGGAGGAAGGGGAAGGAGGAGGGTTCAGTGTAGTGGAAGAGGTTGGTGGTGACGATGATAAGAAGAAGAATGAGCAGCTTTATTGTATTGTTTGTAGCAAGAAGTTCAAAAGTGAGAAGCAGTGGAAAAACCACGAGCAGTCGAAGAAGCACAAAGAGAAAGTGGCGGAGTTGAGAGAGTCATTCAGTGATGTAGAAGAAGAAGAAGATGAGGAAGAGATTGATGAGCTAACTGAAACTGTAGAGGAGGAGCTACACGATAAGCTTCAGGAGGGGTTAAATATCGACGACCACGAAGAAGTGGAAGAAAAGGATGTTGAGGAAGTTGTTGATGAAACTGATGATGAGTATTTTATGGCAGAGGATGTGAACGAAACTAGTGAAAGTGAGGATGAAGATGATGATGATGATGATGATGATGATGAGATGAGTCTACTCAAGAAGATGATATCTGCGCAGAAAAACAAGCGAAAGAATGTTGTGTCAAGGAAAGAAGATGAAGTTCAAGTCGAGATTGAGAGCGACACAGCAGAATTTAGCGAAGTTGATAACCAGAAAACCACAGGTATGAATAGAAAAGGTAAGAAGGAGAGAAATAAACGGACTGTTGGGAAAGACACGACACATGATGCCAACAAAGCACAGTTACCTGGAGATGACGGTAATAATACAGATGACAATGTGAATGCAACGGACTCAGCTTCCGGAGCCTTTGAGGGTTCTCAGAAGGATGAGGCAGATCCAATGGAGTATGATAACAGGAAAAGCACAGGGAGGAGGCGCAGAAGTAAGAAGGGTAAGGATAAGACTAATCTTGGAGGGTTAATGGAGAAGAGCAGTGAAGCTGATGATACTAAAGATAAAATTGGAGACATGGAAGAATCTCATTCAGAAACGTTTGAGGATCGAAGTGGATATATAGAACACAAGAAGGCTCCCAGATCAAAGAAATCAACCAGAGGAATGAAATCCAAGGTAGTAGCTTTCTTCCTTTGTAGCATCATTAGATCATAATTTTCACCGTGATAATTCTTGAAGTCATATATATACATGGAAATGCAGGGCACATCGAAGAAAACCAGTAATAACGAATGTGATAGATGCGGAGAGGAGTTCGAGTCGAGGTTGGTCCATTAAATATATTTTCCTTTGTCATCTCCAATTCTCCAGCAAATGTTGACCCACCGGTATCTACCATGGCCAGGTCAAAACTATTCAAGCATATATCTGATACCGGTCATGCCACAGTGAAAGGTCGATGATCCATTTGCTCATTTTTAAAGCGCATTTAAGGATTATGCAGTGAAGAACCAAGAATTGCATTCTTTGATTTAATTTATACATTGGACACATTGAAGAATGAAGAGGGAAAGAGAGCAATAAAGCTACGATTTTGACTTTGTTATAGTGCCAACGAATTGATGATCAAACGGTCTGTACACTTACTATCAAAGGTTGGGTTAGGCTGGGCATTTGGTTCATCTGCTCGGTTCGGTTTGGTTTTTTCAGTTTAGAGTTTTTTCAGGTTTAGATATATGGGAACACTTGGGTATTAACTAGCCCTGGGATATAAAACCGAACCGAAATTATCGAACCGAAATCGAACCGAATTTTAATGAACCGAAACCGAACCGAAGAAAAAAATCGATTGGTGGTTTTCTAAAAATAGAAAAAAACTGAAAAACCGAAAAACCGAACCGAAAAACCGAAGTCCCTGACCTATTATTCATTATTGTAGACTTGTAGTTGTCGATCGGTTTAGATTTTCATAAAAGTTTCAATCTTCCTATATATATATACTATTGTCAGTTTGTATTTGTGTTTTGATATATATATATATATATATATATATATACATATAGCTTTGGAATATAAAATCGAACCGAAATTATCGAACCGAACCAAAATTTTATGAACCGAAACCGAATCGAATCGGAAAAAAAAAACCGATCGGTAGATTTTTTAAAAACAAAAAAAACCAAAAAACCGAATAACTGAACCGTAACCGAACCGAAGAACCGAAATCCCAGGCCTAGTATTAACAAAATGTATGTTGGCTTAGACCTGTGCGTTTGGTTTGGTTATGATAATAAACTTAGGAATCTGCTAATACCTGACAAAAAATCGGATAATTTTGAATAATTCAGTTTCTTATAAGATTCGATTAATTTTAGTTATTTGGTTAAATTATATCTAAGTATAAATAATATTTTTAAATATAAAATCTTATTTTAGTTAGTTTGGGTACATTCGTTCTCAGTTCCACATTGGTTTTTACTTTTTATGCATAGGCTAGGTTAGAGGTGCCTTTATTGTCTTGAACCACTTCAATGTAATAGATGAAGCCATACTCGATTATTAATTTATTTTCATATGAAAAATGCACTAATCAATTGAAACACAACGTAGACCCAATTGTCTGAACAATCTCGCTAAATAGCAGTTTCGACAAATAACTTTGGACGTATAGAAGTGCGTCGCAACCGTATCCGAAAGAGTTTTAAAATTCTTTTTAGGAGTTCTTCTTGTCGGGTTATGCAGTCTTGTTTCTTTGAGTCTGGAAGTGAGTCTTTCAGCAACTGTTCGGGAAGTTGATGTTATCGTTGGTGGGCCGTGGGCAACATCGGTAAATCTCGCTCAAGCATCTCCGCACGGATGAAGATATGCAGCTTCGGTTTGCTTTTGTTTGGTCTTGGATTGTATTAATTGGTTTCTGTTTTAGTTGTAGGCTTTGTTTCCGGGGATATTCTTGCGCTTTGTTTCCGGGGATATTCTTGTTTTCCGCCGGCTTAGTTTTTCTTTTTTGGGCTTTGTTTCCGAAGAATGTTCTGTTTTCTGCCGGCTTTTGTATTCCAAAAACGTATCTTGCCTGGGTTTAATAAAATATATAACTTGACGGAAAAAAAAAAAAGCAGTTTCGACAAATAACTTCTTTCGTTGACTCTGCAAAACACCAAACGCAAAACAAAATCATGTGTAAAAGATTGATAACGTCAGGCTTAAACATGACCCCTAAAGCTGAGAACACCAGTCCCTAGCATTCTGGAACATCTTCAACCACGGACTCGGCCCAGCTTTCTCAACGTCCCAGCTTGTCGGATACCAAGGAAACTGCCACATCAAGAAACAACGTTCAGGATGAGGCATCATCGCCAAATGTCTTCCATCAGGTGAACATATAGCCGCTATCCCCAACGGTGAACCATTAAGGTTAAAAGGGTAAGCTTCAGTCACACTCCCATCATCATCACAGTATCTCAATGGAGCCAAATCTGAGTGAAGCATATGGTCCAAGACTCCTTCATCTGGGAAATAAGCCCTTCCTTCTCCATGAGCCGCCCAAACTCCTAAAGTACTTCCCTCCATTCCTTTCAGCATTATAGATGGTGAGTCCTTGATGGTCACGCTTGTGAACCTGCATTCAAACCTTCCTGATTCGTTGTGAACAAACCTTGGCTGTGATGTGTCGTGTGACCCGTTAACTTGAGGACCTGGAACCCATCCTAACAAGGCCATTAGTTGACAACCATTGCAGATTCCGAGGCTGAACGTGTCTGGTCTTTTGTAGAAGGCCTGGAATTGGCTGAGGAGAGGCTCGTTGAACCTTATTGAAGCAGCCCATCCTTTGGCTGAGTCAAGAACATCAGCGTAACTGAACCCTCCAACAAACACAATCCCACGGAACTGATCAAGAGTGATTGCTCCAGCTAGAAGGTCAGACACTGTCACGTCCCACGGTTCAAAACCGGCAGCGTAAAATGCAGCTGACATTTCCCTGTCTCCATTGCTGCCTTCCTCTCGGATCACAGCTACTTTCGGTTTAACATCTGTGAACATATACAGAATATAAAACTCTTATTCAAAGCTTAATGAGATAAAGAAACTTCATAGAGATCGATCTTACCCTTAGACATGTAATTATCTTTGGTCCAGGAAGGAGTAAATGAGAGCTTCCAGTTAGGTTCATGCCTCAACTTCAAACCTTCTTTCTCCATCTCTACACAAGAAGCTAACCGCTGTAGCTTTTCCAACTGGAAACTGGTGTCTTCCCACATGTCTCTGAGGAATGAAGTTTTCTCACTCAAATGAGTAATTCCATCAACTTTCACATCAATCAAAGGTGAGTCAGTGACTCTCCCAATGATCTCAGCAGTAACATCATAACCACGGAGCGTTTCCATCACAGCGTCTAAGTTCTTGTTGCTAATCTCCATCACGAGACCGAGTTCTTCAGCAAACAAAGTCTCAAAGAGGCTTATCCCGTTCGAATCCAAGTTAAGGTTTATACCTTTGTTTCCAGCAAAAGCCATTTCCATAGCTGCTACAATTAGTCCACCATCACTTATGTCGTGTCCAGCAGATACCAAGTTGTCTGAAATGAGAGCTTGAACGCCCTTGAAAACGTTTTTCAGATATGGAACATCATCAATATTAGGACAGTCGTTTCCAATCTGACCAAAGACCTGAGCCAGTGCAGATCCACCTAATCTACGCTTTCCCTTTGCTAAATCAACATGTAAGAGAACACCATCATCTCCTAGCTTCAGATCCGGAGTCACTGTCTTTGTTATGTCTGGACAGGTAACATAGGCACTAATCACAAGATTTCCTGGAGCTTTAACAACCTCACCATCCGCATGAGCTGCCATTGAAAGACTGTCTTTTCCACCATCAATTGCAATGCCAAGCTCAATCATCGCTTCAGATAAGGCAATTGCAGCATCATACATCGCTGACCCTTCTCCTTCAAGCTTGGCAGCATACATCCAGTTACCACTAGCTTTAACATCAGAAAGTGCAGTGACCTTTGCCCAAACGAGATTTGTCAAAGCCTCTCCAACGGCTAGTCTAGCCATGGCTTTTGGATCAAGTAGACCTTTAATCGGTTGCTCGCCAATGGCACATGCACCACCTGTTAGATCTGTGAATGTCTGTGCAATGACTGCAACATCAGCAAGGGTGATCTGTAATGGTCCAACTGTTTGCTGCTGTGCAACAAGACCTGTCACACATCTATCTACTTTGGTTGTCAAGAACCGCTTCGAAGAAACCGATGGTAATCGCAGAACCCTTTTCAAAGAGTCCATCAATGTAATCCCAGGAGCAATATCAAGTGGTTCTCGTGCATAAGCAACACGGTTGAACTCAAACGTTTTCTTAGGCATATCACCAAGAACCTTCTCGAGTTCAAGATCCACAGCAGGAGGAGGTGGAGGTAGCCCTTCTTTCTTGCACTTGACTGCAGCTGTGCTGTCAATTAAAGTACAACGACCTTCCCCGTTAATTGTTCCAAGCACAGCCATTGAAAGCCTTTCCCTCTTACAGATTGATTCCAAAATCTCACGGCTCTCAGGCTTCACCAAAATTGCATCTTGCTCTTGATACTCTGCTCCCCATATCTCCAATACCGACATAGTATGATCACCCACAACAACAGATCTTATATCAATCTCTGCACCCTTTGGATAAATAATCTCTTTGACAACATTGCAGTTCCCACCAGCGCCTTGATCATGAATGCTAATAATGGGATTCTTCTCGCCCATCTCAATGCAAGCACGGACAACACGGTACAACTTCTGGGACATCTCAGCGTCTCCACGCTGCACAGCATTGAAATCAAGCTCTGCATCATTCTGACCACTAACCATACTCGAAGCTGCACCTCCTCCCATACCAATACGGTAAGCAGGTCCACCAATCTTAACAACAAGCATCCCAACTTCTGGCTCCCCTTTAGTTATATGAGTATGATCAATCTGTCCAATACCTGCACTAAACATAATCGGCTTCAACCATTCTCGTCTATCCCCACTTGGCAGTCTCATTCCAAAAGTCCTGGTATATCCTTGAATCATAGGCTCTCCAAATTTGTTCCCGTAGTCAGATGCACCATTGCTAGCATCAATGAGTATCTGTAACGGTGAAGCTAGGTTAGATGGATACTGAAATGATGAGTCTTCCCATGGAGCATAAGACCCCTCCATGTTGAGGTTCCCAACACAGTAACCAGAAGTAGATGCAACCACAAAAGAGCCTCTTCCAGTTGCATGTGTATCCCTGATTCGGCCTCCAGCACCTGTCTCAGCACCAGGATAAGGAGCCACCGCACAAGGGAAATTATGGGTCTCAGCAGTGAACAATATGTCGAGGTCACGTGCACTGACATCAAGTAAGCAAGTAGAACCAGGAAGTACAGGCCGTAACTGGTTTACCATAAAGCCTCTTATAGCACTGGAGTTATCCTTAAACCCAATGACAGAATTATTTCGATTTGCCTGCATATTTAAACACATAAGATAAGAGTTTTACTACAAAATGAAAAGCTCAAAAAGGTTGAAAGTTTATGACTGAAGCCATTTATGGTTACCTCCCAAGTGCTCTTTACAATTTGCATAAGAGACCTATCCATTGGCTTTCCATCAATAACAATGTTCCCAGCAAAGAACCAATGTCGACTGTGCTCGCTGTTGGATTGAGCAATATCAAACAGCTCCACATTAGTGGGATTACGCTTAATGTCCTCTTTGAAAAGTCTAGTATAATACTGCAAATCTTGCTCATCAAAGGCTAAACCCATCTGCTGATTGATTTCTTCAAGCGCCTTCCGACCTTTCTCCATCACAGGCACATACTTTACTTCCTCAGGAACTACATTTGTCTCAAATGAAACCAGCTTCTGAGGGTACACACACTCGGTCATTCTATCGTGAACCATTGCAGCAAACTCCATTATTTGATTCTCCAAGAGTGGCTCATTGCTGAACAAGAGGTACCTCCTAGACCTTTCCAAGCGAGTCACTTCGTTTAACCCACATGCTTTGCATATTGAAACAGCATTGGTGGACCATGCTGTTGTAAAAGACAATCTAGGACCAACTTCAACAATTGTAGCATTAAGTCCTTCCTGCTTCTTCCTCTCAAGAAAACTATCCGGGCCTGAAATTTAACTCAATCATCGTTAACAGAGAGGCCAAATAATTCTGTAGCCATAGCAGAACAAAAACAGTAAGACATTAAAAGTACCTAGATTCTCTGGCTCAAATGTTTCTTGAAGAATCCACTTCAGAACCGATAGCTTTTCGTCTGCTAACTTTGATTCAAGTCCAATGTTGAAACACTGCTCTGTTGTCAAACTGACAATCTGGTTGCTGATTTTGGTTTGAACGGCCTTGAGAAGCTCAGCGTTAGCGCTTTCTTGAATCAAAGGCACGCGATAGAAATGGATAACCTCTGCAGCAGGTCTCTCAACCAAGCTCGGTTGCTCAACAACAGAAACAACAGAACCAGTAGAACATCTCAAGCTAGCAGCTTTTGCTCTATTCAGAGACAGGCGTTGTGAGGTTCCAAATCTAACAGAACCCCACAATTGACTTGTTGAGCTTCGCTGCAGTAGCGTCGTTTGTCTATTGGAACCCTGCAAGAGCCATTAACTGGTTTATGGAATCTTCTACCAAAACAAATATGATAACGATTACAACGGAACCTCACAGATGCCAATATAGAACAATACGACTGTATTCCGACTAATCTAGGCAAAGTTATGCAATACAACGGAAGAAATTAAGCTTATCATATGACAGAAAACTTGGACCAACGGAAAGAATGAGAAAGAGAATATTTACGTTTAGAAACAAAGCAGCACGAGTTGTTGCTTGGGATGTATTCATCGCGAGGAAGATGAACAGCGAACAAAGCGAAATAGGGGTTTAGGGTTTCTTTCTCTCTCTCTCTCTCCCTCGGCTATTGTCTTAACGGGACCGAACCTCGGAGTCCGAGTAACCACAGTTGACACAGTCTCTGTTTGTCCCTTTTAGGTTTTTTAGGTGTTTGTCTATTTTTTTCTTGTTTATCAGGATCAGGAAAATAAGAAAACAAAACAAAAATGATTACTTTTCAAAATTGCGCTAACTAAGCCCAAAATGTATAATGGGCCTAAAGTAGATAAAACGTACGTATCGGAGTTTTTTTTTCAATTAAATATAACTTCATTAATCATTTTTTCCGCCTAAATATCGATTTTATTAATAGTAAAAAATTACAAAATTTTAATACATAAAGCTTAAGCAACAAAGCATTAAGAAACATATGAAAACAACCGTTTTTCGCAAGTAGAGGAAATTGAAACAATTTCGATGATGGAGTGGAATATAACCTTGCTCTTTTAACAAATGTCTTACGGGCTAACATAATATATTTGTTATGTCCCCCTTTCATATATTTGATATTGGCTAACAGCATATAGCTGAGACTCCAAAATGCATGTGGCATTACCTTTATGAATTTATTTGATTATGATGTTGTTGTAGATGTTTCTTGATATTGATGTTACTTGAAATTTAACTTGCTTGATGTATTGTGTCTTTTACTAACCGTCAATTGCCTAAACGGTTTAGTCTCCGTCGTCATATTGAACACCTCTTTGCCGTAATAAATCTATGGTGGCTTTCGTGCCGATCTTTGTTTACACAACAAATCCATAATGATTTTTTTTGATCTTCAAATCGTCACCAAACGATAATGATGATGGCCGGAAACTAACACAATACTAATATTGAATATTAGCATTGACAGAATATCGACAAAACTTGCCGTAATAACCACAGCATAATTGCCGTGAAATTCTTCATAAAAGGAGTTGGAGTACGATGCTTTAACACGACGGACATGGATCCAATGGTAGAGCTTCGACCCGAGACGAAATTCGGAGAGATTTTCTGATCATGTGAATTACATAATCGATTCATGGTGATAGATTGAACTAGTGACAAAGATGACAATCATAGAACGCCAAAAAAGAGGATTTTGATCGTGAACATCAGGACGAGACACCACGTCGTTAACGTCATGCGTTTGTATTTCTTCACCACGATTTGATTAGATGTGTATCTTGAAATGAGAGTATAGGAAACTAAATGACGGAGACCAACCGACGCCGGAAAACCAACGTCGGCTGGTGATGGTAATATGTTGGAGAAGACTCTGAAGAAAAACAGTTGAATCACCTTTATTATCGCATGGGAGAGAGAAACGGTTACTCAAACTTCATTAATCATTAAATACATTGTTTGGTTACAAAAACAAAAGGCATGTACATAATTACATCAACATTGTGGAAGCCCCCTTGGTCCAGTGGTTTGACTAAGGGTTCATTAATGCTTATACATCAGAAGGTCTGGGGTTTGAATACATGATGTCTTCAGCGTGGTGCAGATGCAATCATCAAACATGGATTTTCATAAGGCTATTCAGTGTGAGGAAGGCATGGAACATTGATATATCATGGTTTTTACTAGTTTTAGACCATGATATAAGTGTGTTTTTAGTGTCTTTTGTCTTTGTTTAGAGTCTTTTACAGGTATAATCAGGTTTGGAGCTGAATTGGAGATAATGGAGCATTTTGGAGATTTTTGGAGTGATTGGCCGAGAGATAGAGTTTACTGTCCGAAACAGAGGAAGGTGTCGATCGTTGCACTCTAGCATCGATCGATGCACCAGCGAGATGGGCCAAAAACTCGGCGGTTTAAAAGAGTGAAGAATTTGCACTTTGATCCAGAAGTTCCTGATATTTACAAAGAAGCCCTTGGCCGAGATTATGCCTATATAATAGAGTTTTTAGAGTTTTTATTAGATACGTTTTATACTTTTTACCATACACTTTGATAATTAAGAGCAGAGGATTTTAGAGCTTTTTGGGGCTGATCTGAACCTGTTACATCATCTGTATTTGGAGAAGATTTCGAACCCCTTTTACTCTTATTCTTTTATGCAATTTATTCATTCTATGATTATGTTTTCATTATCTATGTCTGAGTAGATCCATAGTTAGGTTTAGGGTTTCTCACATAGGATTTCATGACTTGCTAGACTTGTTCAAATTCAGTTAAGGATTCATAACTATACCTGTTCTTCAATTTAATTGTGCTTAAAGCTAGTTCTAACCTGATCAATTAGAATCTAGATCTTAGGTTGCTAAATACGTCACGGAAGTGGGGTTTAGGAATCTGAACTAATTAAATTGGGCAATTAAACTTTGCGCAAACGGAAGTTTGGTTTAGGATAATTGTGAACATATCAAACTTGGACTTATTGCTAGTTTAATCTGTTAGTTCTCGCAAACGAAAGTTTGGTTTGCTGCACTTAGACTTAGAGAATTATCGCAAAGGAATTTGGTTAATTCTATATCTGTGTTTTGAGTTCTAGAACCGTTCTTAATTAGATCCTTGCTGAATGAACTGTCTGCTTGTCTGATTTCCTGAGAATACCCTAGGCTTGACGCTTTTAATTACTTGCTTCACAACCGTTAATCTCTGTTACTGATTTACTTTCTCGCACCGCAATCTATTTCATTCACTACTTGCTTATTTCTAGTATTTATTCCTACAGTTTGATTCTCTTGAGACCAAGTGTCCATGTGGATTCGATAACCCTATATACTACTTTGACATTGCTGTTCACTTGCAGTTTAGTATAGGGAAAACTTAGAACCTATCAAGTTTTTGGCGCCGTTGCCGGGGACTCTTTGAGTCTTCGATAGGACCGAACTTAGGGTTTTTGCTAGAAATTTTTCTTTTTGTTTTTGTTCTTTTTCGTTTTTATTTTTAGTTTTGCTGATTTTCTTTTTTCTCGGTTTCTTTCTGTCGCAGGTACGAATTTCGCCTTGCGTCGATCGTTGCATACCTTGCGTCGATCGTCACTAGGCGATTCTGAGAATTGAATCGATCGTTGCACTGATAGCATCGATCGTTGCTGGACGATTACAGACAGTTTATGCCAACGCAGAAAACTCGAAGTAATCCGAACTCGAGCTTGCTTAATCTCGGACTAGAGGAACTTGGACGTCTAGAAAGGACTAACAGAAGAGAAAAGAGAGAGAGAATGGTACGAGAACGTTTGATCTTGATACCGGATGCTGAAGGTACCCTGAGGGACCAAGATGACAACCCGTACAATGCTGCTGGGCATCGGGTTGATGCTGAAGGGAATGTTATCCCTGATCCTCCTGAGCAACAGGAGCTGAACCAAAACCAGGGTCAAGGACAGGCCCAAGGTAGAGAGATGGTGGTTCATGAGAGGACACTAGCTGATTACAACAGACCTGATGAGTTTCATGCAAACCGAGCAGCTCTAGTGCTTCCTGCTTTTGAGAGGAATGATTTTGAGGTAAAAACCATCTACTACCAGCTGATGAGACAGATTGCTTTTCATGGTCTTCAAACAGAGCAGCCTATGGATCACATTGACAAGTTTGAAGACATAGTCACTGGCATGAAGTATGAAGGAGTGTGCCCGGACTATCTGTTCCTTAAGCTATTTCCGCACAGTCTTGCTGGAGACGCTAGTGCATGGCTGAGACAACTGGCACCTGGTCAGTATACTACTTGGACAGCCTTAAAGAGTGAGTTCCTGCGTCACTTTTATGATGATGCACGCTCGGATCAATCCAGACAGGACATACTCACATTTTCCCAAGGAGCTGTGGAGCCCTTGAAGACTGCCTGGATGAGATTTAAGCAGTATCAGCGTGACTGTCCACACCATGGATTCACAGAAGTACAACTGATTGGTATCTTCTTCAGAGGCATAGATCTTCCTTATCAGACTGCGCTGGATAATTCCAGTAATGCTAATTTTAACACCAGGACTCCTACGCAAGCTAAGCAGTTGATAGAGAATCTAATTGGCAGCAACAGTTGCAAAACAATGGATGAAAGGAGAAAGAGATCTGGTGGAACCGTAGAGAATTCTGATATAGCTAATATAAGATCCAGATTGGACACAGTCTACAATCTCCTAACAAGTAAGAAATCTGTCCACTTTGCACAAGATGTAGAGGTGATTCAGGCTGAAGAGGAAACTCAGGAAGAAGATGTGAATTTCATAGGAGGTTCTGGTTTCCAAGGTAATAGATTTGGTAATCAACAGGGGAACAGATTCTCCAATGGTGGACAGACTGGAGGTTTTCAAAAGACCTATGGACAAGGTAATCAGAGAACCTATGGGTCTACATCCTATCAGACTCCTCCTGCACCTACAGCCCATGAGAGCAAAATGGAGGCTATGATGGAACAACTGATGGAGAGTCAAACCAAGCTTTCTGTGGACAACAATAAGAAGCTGGACGCTGTCTATCAAGACCTCAATGGGAAGTTTGAGTCACTGAGCACTCACATGAAGCAGTTGGACACTCAGGTGAACCAGATGTCCAGCTCACTGAAGGGAAAAGGAGTTGCAGAGACTCATATTAAGGCCTGGTCTGTACTCATTAATGATGGATCTTACCTAGGGGAGAAATTTGAGCTAAGTACAGCTGAGTTGGTGACTGAGGCAGAATTTTCGGATTTCTGTGAAAAACTCTCGGGTAGAAACTGTAGCGATGCAACGATCGACACACAGCTGGCATCGATCGATGCAGGTCGTAAACGAGCCGAAGACCCGTGGGATGAAAGTGAGATTGATGCAGAACTAGCCCGCCTATTCCCTGATGTATCTGAGATCACTCAAGAGGATGTTTATGCACAAGCCATTAGGCAATGTCCCAAGGTGTCTGAAGTGATTAAACAAGAGATTGAAGAACTGAAAAAGCTAGAAGAGAGTGGTGAAGACTTGGAAGAAATTCCACCTTCTGATGATCCACCTTATCATCCATGTGTTCAGAGATATTTGAAGAAGATGTTGCCTTTAGATGAGGAGCTGAGAGAATGGGTGATAATAGTTCCTCAGCATATCAGTGATGTTCTGCTAACCAAGGTCCCGAAGAAGTTACCTGATCCTGGAGTCTTTGTGCTAGATTGTTCTATCTTTGAGGATAGTTTTAGACGTTCTCTATGTGATTTAGGAGCTGCTGGAAGCATAATGCCTTACTCTGTAGCAGAGAAGCTGGGAATGTTGGATTTTACTCCTACTAGGACTTCTCTTATCCTAGCTGATCAGTCCATACGAGTTCCTGAAGGACTTCTTATGGACATTCCGGTGAGAGTTGGGAACTACTTAGTTCCAACGGACTTCCTTGTGCTGAAATATGATTGTGATCCGGATGAAGCTTTATTGCTTGGGAGACCATTCTTGGCTACAGCAGGAGCTGTGATTGATGTTAGACAGAGTCTAATAGACCTCCACCTGGGAGATGAACCACTGCACTATGAGATGGATAAGCTGCGAAGGCCACTGATAGATGGGCAGACATTCACCATAAGGGACGCAGATTTTGAGCAGCCTGATCATACCATGGTTATAGATCCTGGAGCACATTTCACTCCATCTTTTCTTGGCCATGAGCATTCCGCTACAGCCTACTCACCACCTTGGATGAGGAGACTTGAACAGAGACAGAAAAAGTCTTCGTCAAGACCTCCTGGTACTTGAAAGATCTCATCCGTCCGGTCAAGCTATTGACCTTAAACAAGCGCTGGGTGGGAGGCAACCCACCATTAGGTACTGGTGTTTTTCTTTTTCATTTTTGGTGTTTTTGTTAGGATTTTACGTTTGTTTTTGTTTCTGGTGAGTTTATGATTGCAGGTCTCGGTTAAATCGCAGTGCAACGATCGACGCTCTTCTGTATCGATCGACACAACACGAAAGTAATCGCATTGCAGCGATCGTTGCGGTCCTGAGCAACGATCGACTATACAGGAAAATCGCCAAGTAACGGTCGATGCACTTAGTGCAACGGTCGATGCTTAGCGACAGAGGTAACCCGACAGACATAATTCCACCTTTTCAATTTTTATTTTCTTTTTACCGATCCTTCGCTGGACACTACTGGGGACAGTGTGTCTTAAGTGTGGGGGAGGTGCTACTGACTTATATCTTTCTGTTTTCTTAAGAGTCAGTCCGTTTTTCAAAAAATTTGGTTTTATTGAGTCAAAATTGTTTAAGTAAGAAACTATGATTTTCTGAGAAGATTTACAAGACTTGCAGGAACTTAAGTAACCATTGGGATGAAGTTGCAGGATCTATCTATGACTATTAGAAAACTCCATCACAGATCAACCTACTGGGAACACCCACATCACTTCAGGTATCAGAGGATCCTTTACTGACTTCAACCTTAATACTGACTTAGATTTCTCACCTAAGGGCTTGGTATACTTTATGTCGGATTCCCTGTTAGTTCTGACACAGCCTGTAAACCTGTCCTATTTAGTCCCCTTCTCCCCTTCTGTAAAGTAAAAAAAAAAAAAAATAATAAACTGAGGATGAGTTAGTAACTCCGAAGTGGTCATGGGAATAGTAGCAAACATTATTATATCTCATGTGATCCATGGAATGTGTCCAAAGTATACCCCATAACGGGAAGAACACTGATAAAAAAAATAAAATGATACCCAGTGGGGAAAAATCAGTTGTTAAAGAAGGGAAAGAGAAGAAAGGGACTAGAGAAAGATAGTATGGTGGTCTAGAGCTGATAAGGTAAGAATCCATGTGCCTTTAGATCGATACTCCTTAGGTGAGACCGCACTTAAATACTTGCAGAAGTCAGTAGGGAGAATTTGAATGCTTGAATGTGATTGTGGAGTTTACCTAGGACAGTTGCTAAGTGTGGGGGAAGTACATTGTGGTCTTGATATCCTGTGATTGATTCTTGCAGTGGTTTACTAAGGGGAATCTGAGTATTGTAGCTTCTAGGATGAAATGAGTTTCTGAAGAGTTTTCAAACCTCTTCACCATGTTTTAGTTCTCTGTTTTGCTTGAGGGCAAGCAAAGGCTAAGTGTGGGGGAGTTGATATATCATGGTTTTTACTAGTTTTAGACCATGATATAAGTGTGTTTTTAGTGTCTTTTGTCTTTGTTTAGAGTCTTTTACAGGTATAATCAGGTTTGGAGCTGAATTGGAGATAATGGAGCATTTTGGAGATTTTTGGAGTGATTGGCCGAGAGATAGAGTTTACTGTCCGAAACAGAGGAAGGTGTCGATCGTTGCACTCTAGCATCGATCGATGCACCAGCGAGATGGGCCAAAAACTCGGCGGTTTAAAAGAGTGAAGAATTTGCACTTTGATCCAGAAGTTTCTGATATTTACAAAGAAGCCCTTGGCCGAGATTATGCCTATATAATAGAGTTTTTAGAGTTTTTATTAGATACGCTTTATACTTTTTACCATACACTTTGATAATTAAGAGCAGAGGATTTTAGAGCTTTTTGGGGCTGATCTGAACCTGTTACATCATCTGTATTTGGAGAAGATTTCGAACCCCTTTTACTCTTATTCTTTTATGCAATTTATTCATTCTATGATTATGTTTTCATTATCTATGTCTGAGTAGATCCATAGTTAGGTTTAGGGTTTCTCACATAGGATTTCATGACTTGCTAGACTTGTTCAAATTCAGTTAAGGATTCATAACTATACCTGTTCTTCAATTTAATTGTGCTTAAAGCTAGTTCTAACCTGATCAATTAGAATCTAGATCTTAGGTTGCTAAATACGTCACGGAAGTGGGGTTTAGGAATCTGAACTAATTAAATTGGGCAATTAAACTTTGCGCAAACGGAAGTTTGGTTTAGGATAATTGTGAACATATCAAACTTGGACTTATTGCTAGTTTAATCTGTTAGTTCTCGCAAACGAAAGTTTGGTTTGCTGCACTTAGACTTAGAGAATTATCGCAAAGGAATTTGGTTAATTCTATATCTGTGTTTTGAGTTCTAGAACCGTTCTTAATTAGATCCTTGCTGAATGAACTGTCTGCTTGTCTGATTTCCTGAGAATACCCTAGGCTTGACGCTTTTAATTACTTGCTTCACAACCGTTAATCTCTGTTACTGATTTACTTTCTCGCACCGCAATCTATTTCATTCACTACTTGCTTATTTCTAGTATTTATTCCTACAGTTTGATTCTCTTGAGACCAAGTGTCCCTGTGGATTCGATAACCCTATATACTACTTTGACATTGCTGTTCACTTGCAGTTTAGTATAGGGAAAACTTAGAACCTATCAAACATGTAGAACCGTCAGACGTGGATCTTCATAGGACGGTAAAAATTATCCGCTGATAGAATTGTCGATGTAATAATTCTCATATAATAGTAAAAACCAGTGTTAAAAAAATTACATCAAAAGACTTATTGCATATACATAGGTATGAGCCATATACTGGAAAAAAATATAGCATACAGGAGATTGATGATGCTTTCCGAATAGTAGTCTTACTCGCTAATCGATCAACTTAATATTTGATCTTTCTCTGATGCGATTTGTATGGAACATTCATTGGCTGAACATTCTTTTAACAAAACACACCTTGAAACATGATGTATCGCAATGAAACTCTGAAAAGAAGACACATTAATACCAACACTTCCATATCAAGGTCTTTTACGATGAATATTGACTCTGATATTTGTTTTCTTATTAAAAGCAACATATTCTGTTGTTGTATTTGTGATTGTCGTTGATGATATCTCAAATATATCTCAAATCCGAAGAGATTTGAGATTCCTCCGCAATGCACTGAATCCATAGTGGTTTCTAAAATGGTCATAACATAACAGGTCCATGTGGATTTGTATAAACCATCGACAAGTCACGAGTCTGTGACTGTCGGAAACGGCCACATATCTAAATAATAAATTTGACATAATCTCGGTATAACATACCGAAATACAAGTTCCATCACAGGGGAACAAATAAGTCGGATATACATACTTGTATGAACATGGTGATATCGATGTATATGGTGGAAGAGATGATAGAGAATCATAAGAAGCCCAATAAGACAAACCTCCGGCCTACGTATGTTTGTAGTGACACCGTTGAAAGAAACACTGCATCGTTTTATAGATATAAAAAACGATGAAACCATCTCCATAACTGAAGGGAATTGCAAGAGATGTAATCGCTTCCACTTATTAACAGAGGAGACCCTAATCCAAGCCTCCAAAACCAAACGCCTTAGATAGATGCATATTATTTCGTAAAAAGATCAGTTTATCATGTTATTACGAACATCTCTTGATTAATAAGAATTTTAAAAACTTAAATTATACTACTTAATTATATGAATTTAATTGAATTTGTAAAATTAATTAAAAATCCAAAAATATGTAGTTAGTTTTGTGATGAATTAGTTAATATTGGAAGAATTTAATAGTCTGGTTTGAAACTGAATATCATAATCAATTAACATGGACTAACGAGGGCAATACCAAGATATTCATTTGTTCCAAATCAATATAAGTAGGAAACATTCTAATTTGCGATTAAAAACCAGATCCATGATCAAAGTCTATTCAGAGAATCCCCAAACACTTGAAACAAAGAGGAAAATGCTTTCAATATCAAAATACAAAAATACGACTAGTGAACCAAAAACCACAAGCTAAATCAAAGTTTATGGTGTTTTACTTTGCTTCATATGTTACTTGGATACATGAAGACTCTGACCCTCATTCCCTGAAACACATAAAAAGATATACACTTTAGAAACCCGAGTAGATGATTCAACATCTAAACAAAATTAACATTTGAAGGATATAGAATCTGTTAAGTACCATGGACTTAGGAGGCAAGTTCGATGTGAATTTGGCACGAACAACACCGCTGTTACCATGAGGCCTGGTAACTTTTCCCCAGATGCAGCGGTAGTGGCTACCGTTCTTCTTGGTCTTAGCCTTGTAAATGTAAGCCATCCTCTTTCCCTTGTACCATGTTACTTCCTCCTGAGTGTTGACTCCTTCGATCTGGATAAGGGATGTGTTTGGGTACTGGTTAGACTTCGACCTAAACAACAACAAAAATGTCAGAAACAAAGAGCAGTATCAAATGGTTAAGACAAGGCTAATTTACGCGGCTAACAACTTCCCCGTGTAGATTGATGGTAAGCTAAGTCTAATGTTGTAAGAAATGCACATAAAGATTCGATTTTGTTCAAGGTATTAGGAACAGAATCTGATTATAAGTTGAATCAAAGTCAAGGATGAGATCCAATCAGGTTCAGCTACATAAACTACTCAACATGGTATTGGTTCATTACATTGAATAAAACTGGAGCCAAACCAATGACAAGTAAGCAGTAAGATAGAGATTAAAGTAAATGTGTCACCTTTTGTATCCCAGGATTGTTCCCCTAACGTAAAGTCTGCAAATTTTGAGAAGATAAAACAAGATTCAGATTTAATCAAAAACATAACTTTACGGAAATTGTAATATTGAGCACCTACGACAGCAAAATGTTCCATCACAATCGATAAGATAAATATATAAACCAACCCGATTCAATAAACAGTTTCAGATGAGAGGAAAATAGATGAACAATAAAAGAAGACGGAGAATGACCTGACACGTTCTCCTTGGCGTCCCTTAACCATTTTCGCGTCGGCCGATAAACGCAAGACTGCTGCTACTGAGGAAAACGGAGAAGCAAAACCCTAAAACAAAATGTATTAGTTTATATAGTGCTACCCTAGTTCTCATCTTTCCATTTGAGTAAGTATGGGCCTACGGGCCTCAAAATTTGGCCCGGTAAGATATCGAAAATGTGCTTCTTTTTAGTTTGAGAAAAAAATGCTATTTAAATCTCTACCTTCAAATTTGTAAGAACAATGCATAAATTTCCCCCATTTAAATACTAGTTTTAATTGACTATCTAACTTAATTCCAAAATTTTGTTGACCATGTTATTTTAGATTCAACATTAGTCAACAGTTATAGTTGACTAATTGTATATCTATCTAAATCAATTTTTAAGTTCAAAAGTTTTCAAGTAATTGAAAGGTATTAAAACTTATTAAATATATAAAAATGTATTTATTCAACAAAGTTAGATAAAATGTCACTATTTTTCCAAACTAAATCTATATAATTTTATTTTTATATAAAATAATTAATATATATAAGAGAATTAGCAAAATTAACACTGAGAACCTAAATTAACAATCTTTTTTTTTTTTTTTTTTTGTCGTCGACCCATCTTGATTAAGCCAAGTTTAATCCGCTAGAAGGAAAGCTCCGGAAAGATCTTTCAGTCGAGATAGTCTGGCTTATATGGGAGAATAACACGCCTCGAGCCCGGGCTTCCTTCGCTAAAGAGTCAGCACGGAAGTTATGGGCACGGGGAATAAAACGTAGCTCAAAGAACTCAAAACTCTGTTTCAAAGAGAGTAAGATATCCAATTCTGACAAGAATAATGGCCAATCCTCGGGATCGTCAATCATCTTTACCAAAGATGAGCAGTCAGTCTCAAAGTGTACCCTCAAGAGCCCTCTCTCATGGAGACAGGAGGCTGCCCAGAGAAGGCTGTCTAGCTCGGCGTGTAATGCCGAGAGGCTTCTACGACACCCTTGGAGACCGCTTACTTCTCGCCCCATAAAGTCCTTATAGCACCATCCTAAACCATTGATAAGGCCATGGTCAATCCATGATGCATCAACTTGGCATATCAGGGTTTGGATGTCAGTAAGGGGGGCGATAAGCTCTTGAGACTCTTGTGTCTCTTCACTTTCCTCTTCATTGTCTTCAGCTCGGGCTAGTCTCCAACTTTCCGCTTCAAGAGTAGCCAGTTGGAGGGTGGTCCTCGGGGAAATTTATTTCCCGTTGAATATCTTATCATTCCTCGCTTTCCAAACAAACCATAAAATCCATGGATATGTGGAGTTTTGAGGCTCTGAGAGACCCAGCTCTCTTGTTCTCCAAAAGAGAAAGTCCATATTACGGTAAATAGAGGAACTGGGGAAATTCCCCAGAATGGACGAGAAGTCCGATAGGGCCCAAACCTGTAAGGCTGGTGGGCATTCAAAAAGAAGGTGGTTTATAGATTCTTCTGTGCTACCACATCTAGGACAAGTCCTATCAGTGGCCAGATGCCTATAAGTGAGTCTCTCACACGTCGGAACACAACCCGATAGGGCTTGCCACATAAAGTGTTGTAGTTTCGGGGCTGTTCTGATCTTCCAAACATGCTTTTTCAGGACTGTAATACTTGGCTCACAAACTTCTTCAATTAAAGGTCTCGTATTATGCTTGCGGATCAAATTGTATCCCGATTTAACCGTATAAACTCCATTTGTCGTATGATTCCAGGCATAGCCATCCGGGGTGGCCCTCTTGCTAGGTCTCAGACCTAATATAAGAGGTATATCATCTGGATGAAAAAATCCGCGTAGGAGGGGATAATTCCACTCTTCAGTCTCTTGACTAATGAAGGGACGAACGGTCATCTGGGGATGACAGGTGATAACTTGAGCCGAGGGACGAGCGGGACGAGCCGACACATCAGAAATCCAAGGATCACTCCACACCAACGTGTTTAGCCCTGATCCTATGGTTCTTCGTAAACCCATCTTCAATAGTGGTTTCGCCGCCATTAGACTACGCCATCCATACGATGGGGAGTAGACTATACGGTCTTCCAGGGGGTCCGATCGATTGAAATAACGACCCTTAAGGACACGGGCTAGGAGTGATGATGGGAATTGGAGTAATCTCCATAATTGCTTTGCTAGGAGGGCGATATTAACATCATGCCAATCACGGAAACCCAGTCCGCCTAAATCATGAGGTAAACATAATTTATCCCACGCAATCCAATGAATACCATCATTCTTATTACTGGAGCTCCGCCAATATCTTGAAACCGAGCTCCTAAGTTTATCTGTTAAACCTTGAGGGAGGAGGAAGCATGACATGGTATAGGTTGGGACAGCTTGAGCTACCGATTTTATCTGGAATTCTTTTCCCCCTTTTGAAAGTAAGCAAGCTGACCAAGTGGAGACATGGTAATTAAGCCGATCCTGTACAAAGGAAAAGACTTTCATCTTAGAGCCACAAATCTGTTCGGGGAGTCCCAAGTACATTCCCATACCGCCTTCTATAGATATGCCTAGGATGGTCTTAATATCTCGTTTTCTTCCAATCTCCACTTTGTTTCCAAACATAATGGAAGACTTGGCCGGGTTGAGGAGTTGTCCTGACGCTTTACCATAAGTGTCAATAATATTTAGGACCTCTGTACATTGAGAGGTATCTGCTTTGCAAAAGAAGAGGCTATCATCTGCAAATAAAAGATGTGAGACTCTCGGGCTAGCCCTTGCAATACGAAGGCCCGTGATTCGTTGCTCCTCTTCTGCTCCCTTAATAAGGGAGATTAGCGCCTCAGTGCATAAGATAAACAAGAATGGAGAAAGGGGATCTCCTTGTCTAATGCCTCTCGAGGGAATAATCTTGCCTTTTGGCTCGCCGTTGATCATGACCTGGTAGGAGACCGATGTCACACAGGACATCACAAGATGGACCCACCGAGGATCAAAACCCATCTTAAGCATTAACGCCTCAAGGAATTTCCATTCGACTCTATCGTAGGCTTTACTCATATCAGTCTTTATCGCCATGAAATCTTCTCTGCATCTTTGATTTGTTCGGAGGGCATGAAAATTTTCCTGAGCGAGAAGGATGTTATCTGTGATCAATCTCTTTGCCATAAAGGCCGACTGAGTCTCTGAAATGAGAGGTGGGAGAGCACTCTTTAATCGCTTACACAGAAGCTTAGAAATGATCTTGTAACTTACATTACAAAGACTAATAGGTCTGAATTCCGACATCTCTCTTGGCCTTTCCCTCTTTGGTATAAGACATATATTCGTTTGGTTCAGTCTTGGGTCGAAATGTCCTGATACGAAGAAGTCTTTCACCAGTTTTATAATATCTTTGCTCAAGTGTTGCCAAAAACGTTGGTAGAATCTACTCGTCATACCGTCCGGACCCGGAGCCTTATCAGGGTTTATGTCAAAAAGCGCCTTTTTGATTTCAGACTCCGTCGGGGTCTTCACTAAGGAACGATTAGTAGCTTCAGAGATCTTGGTGGTAATATATCGAAGGGAGTTTTCAAGTTCTGTGGGGGAAGAAGAAGAGAAAAGGTTTTGGAAATAGTGAGTAGAGACTCTTTCTATTCCAAAAGCACTTTCTACCAAGTTCCCATTGTGATCTTTCAAACTAACTATGCGATTTCTTGCCCTTCTTTGTTTTGTTAAGCCATGATGGAACTTTGTGTTCCTGTCCCCATCCTTATGGCGGAGGTTCCTGCTTTTTTGTTGCCAAAAAAGATCTTCTTCTCTAAAGGCTGCAATCAATTGTCTCCTTAACTCCTCCAGTTCTTCTAATGAGGAATTATCATCATCTTGTGCTAAATCAATCTTGGATTTTAACACTTCGATCAACTTTGCAGTATTTGTAAAGTTTGATTTCTTCCAAATAGCGATTTTCCTACGGCAAGATCCTATCTTCTGATGAAAGTTCCTTAACGGAACTTCATCAAAAGGGCCCCATCCCGTGACAACTGATTCCTTAAAACCAGGTTTTCCGATCCATCTCTTATCAAATCTAAAACTCTTTTTTGGTCTGCCGAGTCTAGATTGGATCCGAGCAAGAACCGGCCTGTGATCAGAGCCCCAAAGCTTTAGATATTCTGTTGTCGTATGAGTGAAGAGCGATAACCATTTGCTATTGGCAACCGCTCGGTCTAATCTGCACTTAACTTTTCCGCATTTTCTTTTTCCCACCCACGAGAATGAATTTCCTTTAAATGGTAGTTCTATCATTCCGCAATTATCCAACAATGTCCGGAATGGAATGAATGAACTTTCTGCCCTCTTGCGTCCTCCTCTCTTCTCATGATTGCCTAGGATCTCATTAAAGTCACCTATCATGAACCAAGCTTGTTTACGGTTAAGGCTAATCCTTGTAAGTCTTTCCCACACACGCTCTCGGAATCTGATAGTCGGATCTCCATACACGAATGACATAAATATTTTATGGCCCTCGAAAGAGGTCTCAATATCAATAATATGATCATCCGTGTATAAAATGGAAACCGGCGGATCATCCATGTAAAAAAGAGCTAGACCTCCGCTTAAACCTCTCGGGTCCACGGTACAAACTTGGTCATAGCCAAAACTAACTTGCATGTCTTGAAGTATAGTTCGATTGTTTTTAGTCTCCGATAAGAATAAGAAATTAGGTGCAAAACATTTTTGAACTTCTTCGAGATGCTCTTTCGTGAGATCGGCTCCCACCCCTTGACAATTCCAAGCAATCGTATTCATCTCCGATGGATCAAAATTGAACTATATTTTCCTTAATGCTATATTAAATAATTGCCTTGCTTTAAGCTGAGAGTATACCAGTGGCAGGTCTTCAGGTTAAAAATGGGTGTAATAGCTTAAGATTGTTAGAAGATTCAAACTTTCACGATAACAATCTTAAGCATTTGAATCCTTTTGAAAGTATCGTGTCAAATTCTTCGAAAGGCATAAGTCTCCAATAATAAGCTTTCCAAAGCTGAATGTAATTGATAAGGTGGACCTGGACCAGAGCCACGCCACCATCGCCAGCCACCGTCCTCGAATACAATCGAGATACGACGGTTCTTCAAAAAACAAACCACACCAGTTAAAACTTCAAGAAAACCACCGTCGAACACTTCGCTCTTCTCCGACAGTGACAGGGGGGACTCGGGACAGGGGTTTGGATTAAAATTACAAACACGACCGGGAAACTCGCCGGAGCAGGGCAAGGTGGAGGCGAACAGAGAACCGGAACGGCAACGCGGAGGAGCAGAGATGAGCGCGGGTAACCACCGGGATCTGGAGAAAGAACCGGAATAGAGGCGCCGGAGTTCTGAAAACGGTGGTTACACAGAATCAGCAGGCTGGATCTGGACGGAGAACTCACGAACCTGAGCTTGGAGATGCGGCGGATCTTGTCTTCCTTCCACACAGGGAAGAGAAGATAGATCGGGGGGAGAGACCTCGTACACGCCTTGCTTGGAGACCGGAGCAAGGAGGAGAGGTTAGATCGGCCTAGAAAGGTTGCGGGACGGCGAGATCTAACTTTTTGAAAGGTCATTCATCGACAGTGATGCGTGAGACTGACATGTGCTGTCGGAGGCGACGTCACGGAGGAATGGAATGGAGAAGAGCACACGTCGCGCCAGCCGAGCAGGGAGAGAAGCATCTTGGCCGGAGGGCCATCGGAGAAGAGGAAGCGGAGAAGGAAGCGGCGGCTACATCGGTATTAGTGTCTAGGAGCGTTTTAAAGTAAAACAGACTCAACAAAATTAAACTCCCGCGCCAATAGAAAGTTTGCAATAGTCAAAATGCATAACCACAATTTGTGTCAACAACTCAGTTGGCTAAACATCATATTTATATTCAAAAAAAAAAAAAAAGCATAACCACGAAAGGAAGATGCCATTATGTTCTCTTCTCCAATGGTTTCAGATTTTCCTAAATTAACAATCTAAAAAGTGATTTTTACTCTTACATAAAATATCTTTTTTATAGTTGGCAAAGAATAATAACCTACATTTTTCTTATACACTAACAAATTCAACTTTTAATTCTCTCTTTTTTTTCTAACTCTTTGGCTTTCGTCTCCCATACTCAACCGCATTTCAGAACTTATTTTCAACTTTGTGCCATTAACAAATTTTGAATTTCATTTGACCGAAAACTTCGCCTCGGCCGATATTCACCGTTTGGAAGTCATTTTATCGCTCTTGAGCTGTTATTTTTCTGTGTTCGGATATGCAGTCGTCTTTTGTTTCAGAGTTCGATGTCCGCATCAAAATTTCTCTATTGCCTTTGTGTTTCGAAATATTCACCTATTAGTTTCGTTTAGTACACTAACAACCAATTATACTTAGTTTCCCAGATTGTTTTGGTCAAACAATGATTCATTAAAATAAATAAGGTTTAGTACAGACATGATAGAGAGAAGAGCTGATTTAGCTACTAAATCAGCTTTAGTGTTTTCATAACGCGAAATGTGAAAGAACGAGATATGAGTGAAGAGAGGAATAAGGCAATTGATATCCCAGAGGCCTGCTATCTCGTTCAGCTTTGTGCCTAATGACAAGGCTTTGATAAGGACTTCCGAGTTTGAGAGAAATTTGAGGTTGATGATACTTGCATTCAAGTGAGTTTTCATGGCTAGAGCTTCAGCGACAAGTGTTGATAAAACAAAGGGGTGTGAGAATGAACCTCTGAGCAAGACAGTACCATAGGGGTCATAAGAGATCCATTCCATTCCGAAATATTTTGAGGTTGTGTTCCAAGACCCGTCCGAAGAGGATATAGTAAGGTTTGGTCGTCTGCAGACTTGTTCTTTGCATGAATATATTGCAGAGGTCTGAAGAAATTTGGGCTTCTTACCATTGTTTCGCACTCAACACTGCATTCAAAACTGAATCAGCTTTGGTGAAGCTTTTATTTTCGAATATTTTTTGTTGCATGATGACTATAAACTCCACATAATACATGGGAAGAGAGGCGCATATGGTAAGCCTGTTGGGGGAGGTTTTTAACCCTCTGCACAGAGATAACAAAGACTTAGAGTTAAAGGTTTCGAGGTCCGGTAATATACCTCTATCTATCGGAGCCAAAAATTCACATTGTAACATCATAAGGATAGCGAAAGAAGATATGGCCTAAACTTTCATCCGCCCCCACATATTTTGCAACCTGCAACGTCTGTAATTCCTCTGAAGCGTAAAAGATTCTCAAACGGTAGAGCTTCCGAAGAGATGCACCAGAGAAAGTAAAGTAATTTTGGCGATATATGAATGTTCCATACATTCTTGAGCTAATCAATTCCATTATGATGATCACTTATAGAGTTGTGCCGAGCCAAGTTATAGCCTGATTTGTAGTATATACTCCATCTTTATCGGGGAGCCAAACTTGATGATCCACGAGTTTTAATCTGCTTGGGAAAATACTCTTGATAATTGCCTCATAATGAGGTAAAGGATTTTGGATGGCAACAGTGTTCTATTCCTTTGACTCTTGGTCGATTAAGTCTGAGACTTGAAGACCTGCATTTGCCAGAGATGGTGGTTCGATGGGTGCAATAGCCTATGTTGTCGATAACCACTTATCCGACCATACATTGTTGTTTTTCCCAGTTCCTATCATCCATCCTTAACCTTTCTTCATGAGGTTCTTTCTTGCAATAATTCTCTTCCACCCATGAGATTGATTTTGGTGAGAAGAGATCTCCATAAAGGAGAAATCTTAGCAATACTTTCCCAATAAACTTTAGCAAGCAAGGAGTTCGGGCGTGTAAGTATCCTCTAGCTTAGCTTTTCAAAAGGTTGTTGTTGAAAGTTTCAATTTCCTTGAATCCAAGACCAACCGCAAACTTGGGGAGGGTTATTCGTTGCCATGCTACCCATGACATCTTCTTTTTATCTGGGGATACGTCCCACCAGAAACAGGTGATTGAATCCTTTTGCCTAGAGAAATCAGGATTTTGAAGAACGACATAGTATAGGCCAGTAAAGCCGCTAACACTGCTTTAAGCAGAATTTGTTTTCCAGCACCCGTAAGGAATCTTGTCGTCCAACTAATGGATCGTTGTCTGATTTTGTCTACAAGACTCGTGAAAAAAATCCTTCTTATTTCTTCAAAGATTTTCTGGTAGCCCTATGTATTTTCCTACTCCTCCATCTTTGGAAACCATAGTGAGTTATTTACTCTATCTCAGATATCTTCATGGGTCTTCCATGAGAAGGTAATAGATGATTTCTCTGTGTTAATACACTATCCCAATCTTTTCTCACATCTCCTAAAAATATCAAGTAGAAACTTACAACGGGAGGGGTTCATTCTGCAGAAGAACATTGTATCGTCCACGGAGAGTAGATGATTGTTGAAAAGGGATTTCCGAGCTACCTGAAGACCTTTTAGTTTAATGAATCTCTGAGCATTCTTGCACATTCCAAAGAGAACTTCAGTGCATAAGATAAATATTTATGGGAGAGAGGATCCCCTTGTATGAGTCCCCGTGATGGAACTACTTTTCCGAAAGGTGTCCATTGATGAGAAAAGTGTAAGAGATTGTGGATACACATTACATGATCCAAATACTTGCAAAGGCCAACTTATTGAGAACCTGTTTGAGAAATCCCCATTCAATTCGGTCATAGGCTTTATTCATGTCGGTTTTGACCACCATTGAGCATCTTTTAGCGATTGTATAAGTTTTGAGGAATTAAAAATTCTCATGAGTTATTAGCATGTTGTTTGATGTTGCATGCCCCAAGATAAAAGCCGATTGTTTCATGGAGATAATCTGCTCGAGGAAAGGCAGTAGCGTCCTTGTGAGAATCTTCATGATGATCTTATAACGCACATTGCACAGGGCAAGATGTCTAAAGTGTCATGGGGTTGTTTGTGGTGTAATCTTCGGAATAAGACATACTTGGGTTTCATTTAGTCTTGGTTCCATCCTTCCCTAGATAAGGAACTCTTGAAACTTCCGACAAATGTCATTGCCCGTAACATTCCAAAAAGATGGTAAAATCCGGATGAAAAACCATCGGGACCGAGGGCTTGTCTGAATCAATGGCAAAAGCCACTTTCCTTATCTCCTCTACACTCGGAATCTCACAGAGAATCTGATTAATGTCATGAGTTATTCTTGGCTTTAAAGCCTCATCAACTGATTTGATGTTACCGCCACTCTTGGATAAGAATTGGTCTCGATAGAAATGTTTAAAAACTCGTTTGATATGCTCTTCTTCGTATGCATCTTGACCCTTAGCCGTCTGGATTAATATTAAGCGATTTTAACTCTTCTTCCCTTGGTGGATGAATGGAAGTATTTAGAATTATGGTCTTCTCCTTGCAGCCATAACAATCTACTGCATTATCTCCAATTCTTCATTCTTATATGCTTTTTTCATCATCTCTGTGATCTCTTTAATGATGAGAGGTTTTGGATCACATGAAGAGAGCGCTTGTTCCAAGGCTGATTGTTGCTCCAGAATTGTTCGGGCTCTATTTTCTTTATTTTTTCATTTATTCATTTAATTATTTCTCGCCTGCAGCGATTCACTTTTGTAACCACCATCTCATTAGTGAGACCTTGTGATGTAAGAACCGGGCGGGTCTTACAAACGGGTTGCAAAGCTGGTCGAAGAGGCTCTCTTTGCTAGACCGGGCGGAAGATGGTCGAGGGCGGAATGGTAGCGAGAGATGGTCGAACGCGGTCGATGGATATGTGATGGATAGCGATGGTCGGATGGAAGCTTCACACTGGATGAAGGCGCTCTTGCTTAGCTCAAGGGGTGATTCAATTGAGGTTTCGATAGAGAGCATGAAAAGGTAACAAAACAAGATCTTCAAGCTAAGGGGAAACCACGCAAAAGCCTTGGAGATCGGCGCCGCCTTAGGGCAAAGAACCTTTAGGTTTTTCTTTCAAATTAAACTTAATAAATTACAAAGAAGAAAGAAGGCTAAATAGCATGGAGTTCGAAACTTACATGGGATAATGGGCGGCCTCTCTCCTTGTATTGGACGGGACTACAATCACCTTATTAAAAACCTTGTAAGGAAAACTCCTTTGGGACAAAACCTTACAAACGAAAAAGAGTATGATCTTTTGGTCAAAGAGGCAGCTCGGTCTAAGGCTCAAACAGACATCATGGTGAAGATCATGGACGGTCCATTGGTCTTAAGCAAGGGCCATTCGGCTGTTGAGTTGAGCCGAGTGGATGGGCTGGATGCAGTCATGTGTACTTGTACACCTCCTACTACAGTATGGTTTTCTTGGTCGAGAGATTGGTCGATTGGGTCGACAGCTCCGGATGGGATCACCTCGGTTATCTTACGAACAAGCTGATTGAGCAATGGTTGATCATGGTTCAGCTGGTCCAGATGCTCCGTAATATCTTCTATGCTGCTACGAGTGATTAAGTGTTTCATGTCTCGGTTGAAATCGTCCCGGAGTTGCCTTTTTCCTGATCGCGTCCTTGGTGCCGTATTCATGGTCAGGAACGGTTCGGAAACCTCAACCGTGTCCAGCTGGTGGGGTTCAAATGATCCAATGTCCTTATCATTCCCACCCTCTTTAGAAGGTTCTGGCCTCAGAACAGCATTACATGCACAAATCATTAACATTAAAGCTCGAGGAAATACTCATCTCACATGGAAGTTCAATTTTGTAGGTGTTGTCATTGATTTTCTCCAGGAATCTGAATGGACCGTCTCCTCGTGGTGAAAGCTTTGATCTCCAATGGTTTGGAAACCTCTCAGATCGCATATGTACCCACACCCAATCTCCTGTCTGGAAGGTGACCTCCTTCCTTTTTTTGTCGGCGTGCTTTTTGTATTGTGTCGTTTTCTTTTCCAAATTTTCCTTGACCTTCTCATGTAGTTTAACAATGGCTTCAGCCTTGTGTTCTCCATCCAGGTTGATGAACTCCAAAGGGGGCATTGGCTTGAGGTCAACAGGCGTCTCTGGCTTAAAACGATATATAATCTCAAACAGTGACAAAGTGGTTGAGTGGTTAGCATTGTTATAGGCAAATTCAAAATAAAGAATGAAATATAACCAACTACTGAGATTTTACCGACTATGCCCCGTAAAAGGGTTGAGACTGTTCGGTTGACGACATCAGTATGTTTATTCGTCTGTGGGTGGCAGGTCGTAGAGAACAGTAGCTTGGTTTAAAGCTTCCTCCAAAGCTTCCTCCCGAAGTGCCTTTGGAATGTTGGGTCGCGGTTGGAGACAATGGTCCCGGGCAGACCGTGCAGTCTCCATACTTCCTTTAAGAACATGTCGGCTTCTGGGTGGTGTCGTTGGTCTTGGTACATGTTATGAATTGACCATCTTATAAAACCGGTCGACCACCATGAAAATGGAATCCTTGTTCTTTATTTTGGGCAGTCCTAACACGAAATCCATAGAAACGTCGTCACATGGTCGTTAGGAATATGAAAAGGCATGTAAAGATCGTAAGGATGTGACCTTGACTTAGTCCTAAGGCACGTGATGCACTTAGAAAATAACTGTTCAATGTCACGTTTCAGATGGCCAGAAGAAGTGTTAGACCATGACACTCAGGGTTTTGTCCACGCCAAAGTTTCCCATCAGACCGCATGCATGAGATTCACGGATTATGAGGTCTCTCATCGACCCTTGTGGAATGCATAGTTGTTTTCCTCGGAACATGAACCCATTGTGCATGTAGAACAATCCCTTAGCTCCATTTCGACATTCTTGAAAAAGTTCAAAAAAATCTGGGTTTGTTTCCAAAAGGTATAGTTAAAATTGGAAATGAGTTTTAACTATACCTTTTGTCCCATCAGCTTCGATATCTTTGAGGCATCCCTTACAAATCCACAATCTAGACTTTGGAACAGGTAAATGAACAAAATATATTTTTGGTATGCCAAACTAAAACTCTTGTCTGAAAATAGCCAACACTTTCTAGGATATTTCTCACGCATTTTAGCTACGTAGCCACTGCATAGATTTAAGAAGGAAAACGCGACATATTCATGTTATTTCATGTTGTACCTTGCTATTATATATGCATTTGAAAGTGATAACATATATATATATATATATATATATATATATATACGTTATAAACCATCAAAGTTATAAATGGAAAATATAAACATACGCTAACAAAGAAATTTGATAACATAAAGGTCAAATACATTAGGCTCTCCTTATGGAAAAATTATGATCACATTCTTTCGTATCAATCTCCTTGGCAGCGCCTGCGATATCTCTAGATTTTGAGTTAACTCTCTTAATGGGGGATCCCCCCCCCCATTTCTTGAACGAGATTTTACGTCTTAGTGATGATTAATCCACCAGTACACTCTCTCCTCAAATAGAGCTGCAAAAATTACACACATGATAATATTTATTACCATTAGGAAATGCTAATATTTACGTTATATAACACTGTATAACTGTACATGATGATTAAATTGTTGTTGCATATAAACAGATAACGCTTCAAAATCTTTACTTCGCATATATACGACACCAACTATAAACTTAAACTAATTAAGGAATAAATAAAACTAATTTACAACATTAAACCTTATTACCTAAATATCTACATGAATTAACATCAAATAACATTCATAAACAATATCCAATCACCTTTAAAATTCCATGAAGATTAAAAAAAATTGAAACCCTAAGTTTTACATAAAATCAAGAACAAAATTCTTCACTAGTAATCCATTTCATAAAGCAAATAATAATTAGTCATGTGAATTTTAGGCAGTTAACAACTAACATATAACATAAACGTATATTTAAAATTATTACATCTGATATGAACATCCACATGAAATAACAACGAAATTCTTCACTAGCAACCCATTTCATATAACAAATAACAATCGTTCATGTGAATTTTTAGGAAGTTAACATCTAACATATAACATAAACCTATGTTTGTGCTTATTATAATAAAGGGGACTTATATAGAGAAATTGTTGAGAAATATGAGAGAGAGACTGGAACCCTCTCATCCTTATTAGAATAAAGGATTTCAGTCTCTCTCTCTAATCTTTATCATCCTGCAACCCCGTTTATTCCAGTCTTAAAATAAACGCAAACATAGGCTTATGTTATATGTTAATTGCCTTAAAGTTCACATGAACGATTGTTATTTGTTGAATCAAAATGGGTTGCTAGTGAAGAATTTGTTTGTTATTTCATGTGGATATTGTTCATACCAGATGTAGTAAAGTTAAATATACGTTTATGTTATATGTTAGATGTTAACTGCCTAAAATTCACAGAACAATTGTTATTTGTTTTATGAAATGGATTACTAGTGAATAAGTTTGTTCTTGATTTTATGTATAACTTAGAATTTCAATTTTTTCATGGAATTGTAAAGGTGATTGGATATTGGTTATGAATGTTATCTGATGTTAATTAATGTAGATATTTATGTAATAAGGTTAAACATAATGATGTAAATTAGTTAAATTTATTCCTTAATTAGTTTAGGTTTATATTTGGTGTCGTATATATGAGAAATTGAGAAGTAAAGATTTTGGAGCGTTATATGTTTATATGCAACAACAGTTTAATCATCATCCACAATTGTACAATGTTATATAACTTCAATATTATTATTTACAGATGCTAATAAATATTATCATATGTGTAATTTTTGCAGATCTATTTGAGGAGAGAGTATACTGGTGGATTAATCATAAGGATGTGACATGGACTTAGTCCTAAGGCACATGATGCACTTAGAATAGAACCGTTCAACGTCACGTTTCAGGTGCGGCCAGAAGAAGAGTTCGACCAGGACACTCAGGGTTTTGTCCGCGCCAAAGTTTCTTATCAGACCGCATGCATGAGATTCATGGATCATGAGGTCTCTCATCGACCCTTGTGGAATGCATAGCCGTTTTCCTCGAAACAGGAACCCATTGTGCATGTAGAACAATCCCTTAGCTCCATTTCGACATTCCTGTAAAAGTTCACCAAAATCCGGGTCAGTTTCCAAAAGGTATAGTTAAAACTGGAAATGAGTTTTAACTATACCTTTTGTCCCACCAGCTTCGATATCTTTGAGGCATCCCTTACAATTCCACAATCCAGACTTTAGAACAGGTAAATAAAGAAAATATATTTATTGGTATGTCAAACTAAAACACTTCTCTGAAAATAGCCAACGATCTCTGTCACGCATTTTAGCTATGTAGCCACTGCATAGATTTAAGAAGGAAAACTCGACATATTCATGTCATTTCATGTTGTACCTTGCTATTATATATATATATATATATATATATATATATAATTATACGTTATAATCCATCAAAGTTATAAATGGAAAATATAAACATATGCTAACAAGAAAACTTGATAACATAAAGGTCAAATACAGTAGGCTCACTTTATGGAAAAATTATGATCATAGGCAGCGCCTGCGATATCTCTAGATTTTGAGTTAACTCCCTTAATGGGGGATCCCCCCCCCCCATTGGTTTTCTTGAACGAGATTTTACGTGATGATTAATCCACCAGTACATTCTCTCCTCAAATAGAGCTGCAAAAATTACACACATGATAATATTTATTAGCATTAGGAAATACTAATATTTACGTTATATAACACTGTATAACTGTACATGATGATTAAATTGTTGTTGCATATAAACAGATAACGCTTCAAAATCTTTACTTCGCATATATACGACACCAACTATAAACCTAAACTAATTAAGGAATAATAAAACTAATTTACAACATTAAACCTTATTACATAAATATATACATGAATTAACATCAAATAATATTCATAACCAATATCCAATCACCTTTACAATTCCATGAAGATTAAAAAATATTGAAACCCTAAGTTCTACATAAAATCAAGAACAAAATTCTTCACAAATAACCCATTTCATAAAACAAATAATAATCAGTCATGTGAATTTTAGGCAGTTAACAACTAACATATAACATAAACGTATATTTAAACTTATTACATCTGACACGAACATCCACATGAAATAACAACGAAATTCTTCTCTAGCAACCCATTTCATATAACAAATAACAATTGTTCATATGAAGTTTTAGGAAGTTAACATCTAACATATAACATAAACCTATCTTTGTGTTTATTCTAATAAAGGGGGAGTTATATAGAGAAATTGTTGAGAAAGATGAGAGAGAGATTGGAACCCTCTCATCCTTATTAGAATAAAGGATTTCAGTCTCTCTCTCTAATCTTTATTATCCTGCAACCCCGTTTATTCTAATAAAGGGTTCCATTCTTAGAATAATAAACGCAAACATAAGCTTATATTATATGTTAACTGCCTTAAAGTTCACATGAACGATTGTTATTTGTTGAATGAAATGGGTTGCTAATGAAGAATTTGTTTGTTATTTCATGTGGATATTGTTCATACTAGATGTAATAAGATTAAATATATGTTTATGTTATATGTTAGATGTTAACTGCCTAAAATTCATAGAACAATTGTTATTTGTTTTATGAAATGGATTACTAGTGAATAATTTTGTTCTTGATTTTATGTAGACCTTAGAATTTTAAATTTTTTTTCATGGAATTGTAAAGGTGATCGGATATTGATTATGAATGTTATTTGATGTTAATTAATGTAGATATTTATGTAATAAGGTTAAACATAATGGTGTAAATTATTTAAATTTCTTCCTTAATAAGTTTAGGTTTATATTTGGTGGCGTATATATGAGAAATAAAGATTTTGGAGCGTTATATGTTTATATGCAACAACAATTTAATCATCATGCACAGTTGTACAATGTTATATAAGGTTAATTTTATTATTTACACATGCTAATAAATATTATCATATGTGTAATTTTAGCAACTCTATTTGAGTAGAGAGTGTAATGGTGGATTAATCATCACTAAGACGTGAAATCTCGTTCAAGCAAATCAGTGGGGGGGGGGATCCCCCATTAAAAAAGTTAACTCAAAATCTAGAGATTTCGCAGGTGCTGCCAACAAGATTGATACAGAAGAATGTGATCATAATTTTTCCATAAGGTGAACCTATTATATTTGACTTTTATATTATCAACTTTCCTTGTTAGCGTTAGCTCTTCTCTCCTGGAGTAATTTCTCTGCAGTTATTTCCTGGTATGGCTGGGACTCAATGACTGATTCATTTGTTGATTGGCCGGCGGCGGAGCTTTCTCGGAGTAGAGTTCTCCGGCTGGTTACTGAAGGAGCTCTCTTCTCTCTGTGGTTCTTCTTCTGGTGGTATTCTTGGAGGATTGGCGAGATCGGCAGCAAAAAACCTTTGCCGCTTCGGAATTTGGGTATGGCGACGTTTTCCGGCGACTCCACGGCTTCAGTTGGTTTAAAGAGGTTGCATGCCGGCGTTCGTTCCTGGGTTGCCACGTGTTCCCACCTGTTCTTATCCGATTGTTTGGATTCGGGTGGACCGGTTTCTATGAAGTCCATTACCTTCAATTCTGTATGTTTTTATTTGTACATGGACTTGGTCCCTTAAGCCTAATGAAATCAATGTTGACAAAAAAAAAAAAACACTTCAATTATTAGTTTTGCCAAAAAAAACACTTCAATTATTAGTAGCAATAAACCGTCATTTGCCGACGTGCCGTCTCTGACCATCTCTCCTGCTCTGCAATGTGACAATGTCGAGTGGATCATTGACCACAAGCGTGTTAAAGTCTTCGCCTCGAAAAAGTCTTCTTCGTCCTTCAATTTTGGTCATCATTGTTGGGATAATATCGGCGTTGACTTATGAGTCAACTTTGAAACCTCCTCCGCCGAAACTATGTGGCTCCCCCGGAGGTCCACCGATCACAGCACCGCGGATAAAGCTCCGAGACGGGAGAAATTTGGCGTACAAAGAGCATGGACTTCCAAGAGAGAAAGCTCGCCGCAAAGTCATCTTCATCCATGGAGCCGATTGTTGTCGTCACGACGCTATATATGCCACGACGCTCTCTCCGGTACTTTTTCTACGTACCAATCTCTGGAAATTAGTGTTTATTATATCAACCTTTTGATGAATTTTATTTTATAGGATTTAGTGGAGGAACTTGGCATGTATATGGTTTCGTTCGACAGACCGGGTTACGGAGAGAGCGATCCGGATCCAAATCGAACTCCAAAAAGCTTGGTTTTAGACATTGAAGAGCTCGCTGATCACCTGAATCTTGGACCCAAGTTCTACGTGCTCGGGCACTCGATGGGAGGACAAGCAACATGGGCATGCCTTAAATACATCCCTCACCGGTTAGCCGGAGTAACACTCGTTGCTCCGGTGGTTAACTATTGGTGGAAGAACTTGCCTTTCAACGTTACCTCTGAAAGTTTTAACCTTTTACCAAATAGAAATCAATGGGCGTTTCGTATTGCTCACTATGCTCCTTGGCTTAGTTACTGGTGGAACACGCAAAACTGGTTCCCGGGTTCGATTATTGTGAACCGGGATATTGGTGTCTTGTCACAGCCGGATAAAGATATCATTTTGAAGCTTGGTTCTTCGAGGAAACCACATTTGGCAGAAGTGAGGGCGCAAGGATTACATGAGAGTGTTATCCGCGACATGATTGTTGGATTTGGGAGTTGGGAATTTGATCCCATGGAGCTGGAGAACCCGTTCGTGAACAAGAAAGGCTCTGTTCATCTGTGGCAAGGAAATGAAGACATGTTAGTGCCTGTGACGCTGCAACGTTACATTGCACATAAGCTTCCATGGTTTCACTATCACGAGGTTCCGAGAAGTGGCCACTTCTTCCACTACACTAAAGGTGTGGTTGATGTTATTGTGAAGACGCTCTTAACCACCGATGCTGAGAATTAGTGGAGATACCAGTGGTCTAAAAAGCCCAAAACTATGGATACAATGGATTTATGTAGACTGGTGTATTTCTACGTCAGCATAATAAAAGTTAGACTTGTTAGTTGTTACAGTTACACACCATTTTACATTTCAATGGGCGGTTCGTGTGGCTCACTATGCTTCCTGGCTTGTTTACTGACAAACAAAATTGCTTCCTGGATTTATGTAGATTGGTGTATTTCTAGTACAGCATAATAAAAGAGACTTGTTACAGTTACCACTTTGTTACTGTATAGTCGACCAGAGAAGCCAAAATGGAAACATGGCATGAGTCTCTACCGACTCTAAAAGCTTAAGTTGCAGCACCTCAAAGAACTCTTACCGTTGGGAAGTCTTAAAAGGTTAAAACTTCTATCCTCAATCTTGAAATTATAGGAGATGAGAAGAAGAAGAAGAGTGTGTATTTGTTAATGCAGTCTTCATAAGGAGTCTTTAGATCAAATCATGTTGATGTGTTAAGTCCGCAACAAACGCTAGTGTAGAGACCAGAGATTAAGCAAGTTAAACATTCTTAGAGATCGCCAGACGACAAGTATACTGATACGTGAGGTTATTTTTAGTTACTATAAGGTTGCTTTTCTACTTGTTCTTTGGATTTGATACGCTTCACGTATCATATACCCACCCAAAATGCGATTTTGTTCTAGAAAAAAAAAGGGCGAGACTTATTTGGATAGTATTAATGTGGATATGGCCTGCTATTTCGGCTATGCAAGCACCAGGTTCTAACTTAAAGGTATTGAATTTGATGCATTTTTTGTTTTGTAAAGTTAGGCCGCATTAAATGAAGACAGCAGGGACTCAAAAAGAGTGGTGTATCCAGATTGGAGATGTATATATATCAGAGAATGTTTGTTGTATAATGCATCCAGGACCCTCACAGGTTAGGCAGAGTAACTCTGGTTGCTCCGGCGGTTAAATTTTGGTGAGAAACTTACGTTTGAGTGTTTCCACTGAAGGTTTTAACATGCAACCAAAACGAGATCAATGTGCAGTTCGTGTGGCTCACTATGCTTCCTGGCTTGTTTACTGACAAACAAAATTGCTTCCCGGGGTCGAGTATTGTTAATCGTGATAACAGCCAGATCAAGATGTCATTTTGGTAAATGGGTTCTTCCAGGAAGCAGCAAGGAATTCATGAGTGTGTTAACTGTGACATGATTGTGGATTTGGGAGTTGGGAAATTGATCCTATGAAACTCGAAACCCGTTCTTGTATCTGTGAATTTGTGGCAAGGAACAGAAGACATGTTAGTTGCCTGTGACGATGCAGCGTTACGTTGCCTTCTACCTCGCTAAAGGTGTTGTTGATGACAACATTATTAAGACGCTCTTCACCACCGATGCAGAGAATTTAATAAACTAAGCCAAGGTTCCAATGCTCTGAAAACGCCCAAGAAAATTTTGGCCACAATGGTGGATGTATATTATAAAAATTGATTTATTTCCACGAAAACAAAGTAAAATTGGACTTTTTTTACCGCTTCACACCATTTTAGTGACTTTTAAAGTCCATCAAAGAAGCCAATCCAAAAACAAAAACAGAGCATGAGTCTCTTCCGACTCAGAAAGCTGAAGTTACAAGTTACAACACATCAAAGAAAAACACAGGGGACACTTATAAAAGGTTATGACTTTAATCCTCAACCATTTCCTCATCATCATCTTCTATTTCCTCAATCCTCATCTTCTTCACCGCCTGAGCTGCATCACTCTTCTTTGCTCCATTAGCTATATGAATCAACACATCCGACTTCTGCCCTGTCGTAGCGTTCACAAGCCCTCCATTCTTCTCAACACGGTACACAAGATCAGATCCACCACTGCCTGCATCTATGTAAACGGTGGAGTTTTCATCTATTTCTTCACGCACAACCATCTTCGACAACTCTGTCACCACCTTCTTCTCCATCCATCTCCTTATTGGCCTAGCACCATACACCTAACCAGACAAACACCATAAAAGTCAGCCAATGGATCATACCAAACTAAGATATTAGTGCATGATAAACATTGCATTAAAGAGACTTACCGGGTCATAACTCTCAGCCAAAATGTAGTCTAAAGCAGCATCAGTGACTGCCAAAGCAACACCTCTCTCAGCAAGCCGGACAGCAACGTCCTTCATTTGGAGCCGGGCTACTTTCCTCAACTGGTCATGTGAAAGAGGATCGAACACCACAATCTCATCAAGCCTGTTCAGGAGCTCTGGTCTGAAGTGCTTTCTCACTGCCTGCATTACACATTCCCGGGCCACTTGCATTGACACTTTCCCAGTTAGACCTGAAAGAAGATGCTCTGCACCAAGGTTTGATGTCATGATTATCACCGAGTTTCTGAAATCAACAGTCCTCCCTTGGCCGTCTGTCAATCTACCATCATCCAACACTTGGAGCAACGTGTTGAAACAGCAACATGGGCTTTCTCCACTTCATCAAAGAGTATAACACAATAAGGTCGCCTCCTCACAGCCTCAGTTAGTTGTCCTCCTTCCTCGTGACCAACATACCCAGGTGGTGCTCCAATGAGGCGAGAGACAGAGTGTTGTTCCATATACTCCGACATATCAATCCGAACTAAGAGGTTTTCGTCATCAAAGAGCTGCTCAGCAAGAGCCTTAGCAAGCTCGGTTTTGCCAACACCAGTTGGACCAAGGAATAAGAATGATCCAGTTGGTTGTTGTGGCCTTCCAAGTCCTGCCCTTGACCTTAAGATCGCCTCAGCAACTGCATTTACAGCTTGATCTTGTCCCACAACCCTCTTGTGCAGCCTATCAGCAAGACCAATCAACCTCTCTTTCTCGTTCTGGCCAAGTCTTGTCACTGGAATCCCAGTCCAACGGCTCACAACTTCAGCAATGTGTTCAGGCCCAACGTTTTCGGTGAGCATCATATTCTCATCAGAAGTTCCTTCGAGTTGAGCAATTGCAGATTCCACTTCTTGAATTGCTCCATATCTCAGGTCAGCAGCTCTTGCAAGGTCATATCTTCGCTCTGCCTCCTGCAAAGAAAACATGAGCTCTTCTCTCTTCTGTTTAAGCCTTCGAATCTCATCGATCCTCTCTTTCTCCTTTCTGTACTTCATCGTGAGCGGCTGTAGCTTGTCCCTCAGGTCATCAAGCTCTTTCCGCACCTCCACAAGCCGAGCTTTGCTGGCTTTGTCTTTTTCTCTTTCCAAGGCATGAAGTTCTATTTCCAGCTGCATCCTCTTCCTTTCAAGGTTATCAATCTCTTCAGGTTGACTATCAAGTTGGACTCTCACATTGGCACAAGCCTCATCCACCAAATCAATAGCTTTATCCGGCAAATGCCGACCTTATGAACCACACCAAAACCATGTCATGTCAAGAACAATACTATACAAAGCCACAACATCTAATCAAGATTAAGAATCTTAACATACCTGTGATGTAACGAGCTGAGAGCTGAGCAGCATTGATAAGAGCTCGGTCCTGGATACGAACACCATGATGTCCCTCATATTTCTCTTTAAGCCCTCTAAGAATACTAATGGTGTCAGGCACACTTGGCTCAGCCACATAGACTTGTTGAAAGCGTCTCTCAAAGGCAGCATCTTTCTCAACGTATTTCCTATACTCTTCAAGTGTTGTAGCACCAATGCATCGAAGCTGACCTCTAGCTAACATGGGTTTGAACAGATTAGCCGCATCCATCGACCCTTCAGTTTTACCAGCACCAAGAACCAAATGAATCTCATCAATAAAGAGAATCACTTTCCCTTCAGCTTCCTCAACTTCTTTCAAAACAGCTTTCAATCTTTCTTCAAACTCTCCTCGGTATTTAGCACCAGCGACTAACGCACCCATGTCTAAAGATATCAATCTCACATCAGCAAGACTGTTGGGGACATCTCCTTTCACAATCCTTTGTGCTAAACCTTCAACCACAGCTGTTTTACCAACTCCTGGTTCTCCGATAAGCACAGGATTGTTCTTTGTTCTTCTTGAAAGTATCCTAACAACTCTTCTGATCTCCTCGTCTCGACCAATCACTGGATCAAGCTTCCCTGCTTGCTCAACTAAATCTCTTCCATAAGTCTTCAAAGCTTGAAAATTTGTATCTCCAGAAGCACTCTCCACTTTCTTCCCTTCTTTCCCACGAAGCTTCTCAACCTCAGCCTTTATCCTCGCCGTTGCAACACCGACTTCTTTCAACAGGTCTCGGATCTGAGAATCTTCAAGAAGACCTATAATCAGCTGATCTACAGCCAAATGTGTGTCACCACGAGACTTCTGAGCAGACTGAGCACGACGTATCACTTTGATAAGACTAGAACTCGCGGGAACATCATCCGGTGGAGGAGATTGCGAGGGAAGCTTCTTCAAGGCTTGATTGATCACTCTTTCAGCAGACTGAGCCGCGTTTTCGCCGCCGGCACTAGAGATTGCTTGAGGGAATATTCCGGCGGGATCGGAGATTAAAGCACCGGCTAAATGTAGAGGAGTGATTTGAGCATGTCCTGCGTTTACAGCTAGCTCATGAGCAGCAGCGATTGTCTCGTTTGTCTTGTGTGTGAATTTCTCAGGATTCATCTTCGATTAGCCTCTGTAATCCCTGGAAAAAAACAACCCTAATTCTCAGAATCTTGTATACTCAATCCACACACTCACAAACACGAAAACATAAACCCAGATATGAAACTATAGAAAGAACAACAATCAACACGTATTTACCTTAGAAATGTATGAAAGGTGAGTTTTTTTCACGGAGTTTTTCTTCAATGAATCAGAAACCTTCTTCTTCTTCTTCGTAACAAGTCTCTGTTTTTCCCAGAGAATCAAGCAGATTGTCGCGATGATATCGTTCTTTAGATGTTTAGAAACTTTTGTGTGATTTGCGAGAGAGTGAGGAGACAGGAGAGGTATTTTTAAGGGAAGGAGATTCATCTCGAAAGATAGAGAATTATCTTCTTGAGAAGCTCGAAGCTACTAGAGAATTCCTGACAAGAAGAGAGAGAGACAGTGTGAGCGAAATGAATTCCACTTTTTTTTAATTAATAGGACAGGTAGATGCCACGTGGAATTTCCTTTTTATGGCGCTTTTCTCGTCTATTGGACGTTCTAAAAATATATGTGCAACAAAAAAGAGCCTTCCACAAGTTAAAGGAGTTAAATAAAATGTTCAGAAGTTTAAATAATATTATACGTTATTTAACAAAATAATCCTTCATTTCCATTGTTATTTTGAATTTTTTTTAGTCGACAACATTTTGGCTAAGGAACCAATTACATACAAAGCCATTTAACAAATACATTGGATAATGCCAAAACAAAAATACATGGGATGATAAACTAAAACGGATTTAGATAGTCCAAATACGACCCAAACAACTCATAAAAATCATGAGAATAGGCCACGTATATTTATCTTACGGACAGCGGCAACCGCACAAAATCCGTCATACACAACACCGCCAAAATAATCGCAGTTCACCAGTGACGGAGAATAACGATGTAATCGCCAAAATAGACTCTGCCAACCTAAATTTGGGTAAAAGGGACGCCGAGAAAGATTATGAAACAGAAATTAAAGCTACACGTCTCGAAAACCACTATTAGCTATAGGAATTCTGATGCAACGAAGAGGCCCATTCTATCAGCTTGGAAATATGCTCCGAACAAGCTGGTTCCTATTAAACATGCCGTGATACATGTAGAGGAAACATCAGAGCCGGAGCTTATATCCCAACCGACGGAAAAATCGACGAACGTGAGAGACCAATTCCACCGACAAAGAATGCATACGACATAAATATGTCGAACCTAGTAAGTACTATCAGAGAAACTATCTAGACCAATCCATAATGAAAGAAACCTAAAACTCATTAGTAGATACAGAAACTCGAAGGACTATCGAAACAAAAAAACAGACTGAACACAGCTGAAGAGAAACAAAAGTAATTCGAGCCGTCAGCATGGCTAAAACCATTGCCGACGATTGGAATTAAGTTCGAAAGGATTACATTGAAGAGAAATGCGAGAGAGTTTGGTAGAGAGAGAGAAAAGAAAAACAAATTTTATTTAACTTATGTGTAGTTTTGTCAAATAGAATGTGGACCTTCTAAAACTATAGGTGCAACAAAAAGGAGCCTTCCACAAGTTAAATGAGTTAAATGAAATATTCAAAAGCTCTAATAATATTATGCGTTATTTAACAGAATAGTCCTTCATTTCATTGTTATTTTGTTTACGCCGGATCTTGCTTGATCCTTGATTCTATCCTCTGCTCTTCCTCGTTCTGCGCACCGTTCTCTCTCTCTCAATTCAAACTCCATAAATCATCTTCTCGATTAATCACCTCTTTTTCAATTCTTCGGCTCTCATTCCAATCTCGCTCTCGCATCCGTCGTTTGAATTTCTTTCTCTAAACGTAAGGTTTCTTCCTTCTCCTTAGCTTGTATTGTGACGATGATCTCAAAGTATATCTATTGTAGAAACTTCTCCTGGATTAGTTTTAGTTTTGGAATCAGACATTTTAGGAAACCGAACCTACATAATTGTTGCATGTAATGATCTCGGTAGTTTTGGTAGCACTGTGTGATTCTCAGAACCTTCCAATTGAATAAAAACACAATCTTTATAGTGTTTATATACAGTCTCGAGTTTATGTTTGATATTTGTACTCAGGAATTACGATGGTTGCTAATGAAAAGAATGTTGAGAACAAAGAATATCGTCTGCCTCGAGAAGTTAAGGAAGCTCTACAAGCTATAGCATCTGAGTGGGAAGATGTGATTGATTCTAAGGCTCTGCTAGTTATTCCTTTGAAAGGTGCAATGACCAATGAGGTCTTTCAGATCAAATGGCCAACTAGGGAAAGTGGACCTTCTCGTAAGGTTCTTGTTAGGATTTATGGTGAAGGTGTTGGGATTTTCTTTGAACGTGAGGATGAGATCAGGACTTTTGAGTTCATGTCAAAGCATGGTCATGGACCATTGTTGTTAGCTCGGTTTGGGAATGGTCGTATCGAAGAGTTCCTCAATGCAAGGGTAAAGTATTCATATATATATATCATATTCTGATTGTCTCTACATATAGCTTGGTTCTTTGAAATGCGTCTTTCGAATCTTAGTTAGTTCTTATCTTTGTTTACTCAAGTCTTAACTTCTTTGTTAAATTACGAATTTTCAGACACTATCTGCTTCTGACTTGCGTGATCCTGAAATATCTGGTCGTATAGCAACGAGGATGAAAGAGTTTCACGGTCTTGAAATGCCTGGTGTGAAAAAGGCTATACTCTGGGATAGATTACGGTACGTTTCCTTGTTTTCCTGCTAGATTTCTGCTTTGCTTTGGGGGTCTTTTTTAAACTGTTTCTTCCCTTTGTAACTTCAGAAACTGGCTCAAAGCATGCAAGAGACTGGCTTCACCAGAAGAAGCTAAGTCCTTTCGTCTCGATGTTATGGAGATGGAGATTAATTTTCTTGAGAAATCTCTGTTTAAGAATGATGAAAATATTGGATTCTGTCACAATGATTTACAGTATGGAAACATAATGATGGATGAAGAATCCAGAGCCATAACCATCATTGTGAGGTTTCATTATTTGTTTAGTTTGCTATATTTTTTTGGTGTGGCATTCCTAGAATATGGATCCTAACTTTGATTTAATAATCATTTTTTCCAAAAAAAATAGGATTATGAATATTCTTCCTACAATCCTGTGGCTTATGACATTGCCAATCACTTCTGCGAGATGGCTGCCGATTACCACACTGAAACACCTCACATCATGGATTACAGTAAATATCCTGGTAAGTGATTATTTCAAGTAAACTCTCTTTATCTTTTGATTTGGTATAAAGATCAATCATATGTACTAGTATTAATATGTGACTCAAATATATAGGTGTCGAGGAACGTAAACGATTTCTGAAAACATACATGAGTTGTTCAGGTGATTATTTTAGCTTCAGCAATAAATCTCTATATGCTCTTAATTCTTAAAAACAATTTGTTCTTTTGAGTTCTTCAGGTGAAGAAGAACCCAGCGATAGAATGGTCCAAAAACTCCTTGAAGATGTTGAGAAATACACACTTGCTAGCCATCTAACATGGGGTTTATGGGGAATTATATCGGTATATTTTACAATAACCGTCATTCAATCATACCTGTATACTGCGTGTATATATGGCTTTGATTTTAATTTTGGTAAAACTTTGTAGGAACATGTGAATGAAATCGACTTCGACTACATGGAGTATGCAAGACAAAGGTTTGAGCAGTATTGGTTAACAAAGCCGAAGCTCATTGGTAATCCTTGAGGGTTTCGAACATTACTAGAAGTCTATGGACCCAATCCAAGAAGTATACATAACACAACACTATTTACCAGCTTAGAAAAATAAAAATGTAACGCTCTCTGTTTCATTTTCTTACAAGAATAAACGCAAGGTTGGGTAGTAAATTCATCTTACAATTGAATTTGTTTGAGATGAAATATAGCTTTAAAATTACATCTTCTCGTCTGTTAAACAATTGGACTCAAAATAAAGCACAAAGCTTTTATGTATATATGCCTACAGATAGCTTATGAAGTTTATGATAATCTAGGAACTGAGCTCTATACATCAATGCCTCTGAATCATACATGTAAATAGGCTCTCAAAAATAACATAAGAAATAAATCAAACGAAATTAACAACAACAAAAAATGTTTGTGGTCTTTTCTCCATCTGGGTATAGAATCACAGGTCCTGCATGTACTTGAACTCCTTATGAGGCTTGCGATGGCCAGAGAAGTTTACAATCACTTTACTTCCCCTGTTTTTTTATCTGCATAAAAAACCAACACACTTGTTCATGTCTCAACAAAAACATGAAGGTCTGAATCTAAAAGCATTAGACAAGTTACAATTCAGCTGAGAAAAGAAAATGTTTTGGCTTTTTGTCTTGGACTTTGTCGAGACATTGTGGACATGTGAAATAAAGTCAATTGATAGTGTCCTAATTTTACCTTTCTGGAACCACGGTTTTCGAACTAGCTTGCGGATGCGGCGCTCATGACGTTCCAATAGTTCACCAACTCCATAAGATTGAGACAACAGTGGTCCTGAGAATTCGATCTTCTCCTCATCATCACCCTGTCAAAGCTTTAAGTTATCAGCAATTCAGCATCATTGAGCATGCTTGTTTATAAAAAACCCAAAAAGAAGACGAAAACAAATCATTCCTGCTTTTTTTTCTGTCCTCTCAACTTTAGGTAACAGCGTGGAGAGAGAAAATAAAATAAATAAAACCTAAACAGCTGAGCAAACATGATCTGACTACAACGGTAATCTGGTCCTTTCACTTTTCTGAGCCGAATATCTCATTCACACCATATCTTAAGCATATGTATCTACTAGCTCTTGTAACCACCAAAATAGATATATAACTATTACAGCAGTAGTCCAATTATATATTTAGAACCGATTTTGACACTGTCATTACATCATAAGAACAAGGAACCCCAAGTTTTTAGTTTCACTAGAAAGAATGTCTGGAACAGAGCAAGATTTGGTCTCTATTATGTATATCAAAAGCACTAAACTTTCATGGGAACAACGCAAACAACGAGATTCTATATGGAATTTAGATACAAAAATAAACGAGAAGGGTGCTTTTAGAGCTTCTATAAATCTATGGACGTACCAAATTATTACCCGGCTTTGTACCCAATGACAGTTCCTGTGAGTGATACTCTTCAGATGCACCAAAAGAATCTGGACGTTCAAGTTGTCTCCACTGCTTCAGCATAGAACGTTTCATCGTCTCATATGACTCTTTGCCGTGAGAATCTGTCTTGTCCTCACGTTTATCATCATTTTTAGTCTCATTTGTCTTAGGTTCAGCATCAGTTTTCCCATTGAAAGCAGGAGAATGTCCAGGAATGTGACCTCTTGAGAGAGATCGGTTATGTACCCTATCATATACGTCATCTTTTTCTCGTTTCGCCCAAGCAAAACTGCTTGATTTAGAAACTTGTAACGGCCCTGAGAAAGGAACTTCACCTTGGGATGTATTTTTCACATGGGAAGCTTCGTCTTTCTTGTGATCTAACGGGGTTTGCAGCTTCCCACATAATTTGGCATCACTTTCAATCGAATTATGAACTAAATGACCAATTCTTTTCTGAAAAGTTGCAGTTTGGTGCCGCACATCCTGCAAACAAGAAAGGAAAGCACATTTGAGATTCTTGCATGAGGTACATACTTTCACGAGGCAGATAACAGGTACACCAGAGAGTAAGTAGAAAGCACCTCCGTTGGTGCCAATTTATTGAATGAAATGGCTTTCCGTGTTGGCTTCCTCGCTTCTGTACCACGTCTCCCATTCCCGCTAATTTTTTTCCTGAAAAAATAGGACATGACGTATAAGAACACTACAAATATTTCCAAGACCCAGCATGCAAGGCCAACCAACCAAAATGGTGGCCTAGTAATTTCCCAGAGCTTCACTTTTTCTGATTACATAGATGATATGGTCATGACCTGAAACTTTCTCTATCAGCTAATGAAAGAAAGTTCTGACCTTTTTGCTTCTTCCCGATTCTTTGTATCTATCTCCTTGCTAGGCGGGTATACGGGCAAGCTTGATGGATCACAAGCAAAAGGCTTTGTAGTAAAATACTGAAAAAAATAAACGCCAAGTCTTCATTTGTAAAAGATGAGCAAAATACAGTAATACGGTTTTGTTCCCATTGAAATCAACTTTTCCAGGTCTTCAGACTTCATACATTATTTAATTCAAAGGAAAAAGGTTACCTGAGAAACAAGGGCACTGGAGGCAGTACCGCGCTTTTGAGGATCTATAGAAAGAAGAGTTTCTATCAGATTGATTTCGATCTCAGATAAATCTTTCAATGTTTCCCGGAGACAACTCTCATAATTTTGCTGTGGCTTGAAAAGCATTGCATGAGGAAGTTTGGATTTTTTCCAGTAATCAGCTGGTGGAGATCCACACAGTTTGAATATCTTGTGCAGCTGTTCAACCTGTTCCATGAAATTTTCAAGTAACAGCACTGAATTCATTTTTTCACCATTACCAAAAGGTTCAATATCATAAATAACAGATTAAAAGGAGACAATGCTACGCGGTCTACCTCAGTTCTTCCTCGGAGAATAGGTTTTCCAAGAAGCAGTTCAGCGAAAACACAACCAACACTCCACATATCAACAGCTGCTCCGTAGTCCGTTGCCCCCAGCAAAAGTTCAGGTGGACGATACCACAGAGTTACAACTCGACTAGTAAGAGGTTTCTTCTTGTGGCCAGAAGAGTTGCAGAAGTTTGCTAACCCAAAATCAGCCACCTTTAGTATTCCTTCATTACTCAACAAAAGATTCGAACCTTTTATGTCCCGATGCATCACTCCTCGCGAGTGACAATGATCGAGCCCAGACAACAGCTGCTTCATATAACACTTAATCTGCAGGGGCAAAAAAACGATCATACAACCAAAGACACAAGAAAACTCCCCAAACATTATGAGACTATAAGACTGTACAAACCTGTGGCGTCGTGAATTTGATGTCAGGGGAAGAAAGAAGACCAGTGAGATCATGCTCCATATACTCAAACACGAGTTGTATGGTGCAAGATAGTTTGGAAGTAATCAAACCTTCCAGTTTGATAATGTTGGGATGATTGAGTTTTCTAAGTATCAAAATCTCTCTTGCCATAAACTTAACACTCTCTGGCTCAAAATTGTCGAACCTCACCTTCTTCAATGCCACAATCCTCCCAGTTTCAGTCTCTACCGCACGGAACACGCTACTATAAGTACCTTGTCCAATCTACACAAACCAGTCTAAACAATATCACTTCGTTCCTCAACCAAACAACATTTCAATTGAGCAACATTCGTGTAATAAAACGAGACAAACCTTCTCGAGCTTTTCGAAAGCATCAGATCGAAGTGGGACCCAACCGTGGATAGCTTCACCAGCGACGTTGCTCAACCACGCAGGCCAACCGGCAGCGACTTGCTCAGCTTCAAGGTATTTGCTGAGATTACCGAGCCGGAAACTCAGTGAGTCACTAGCACGTCCCGACTCGCTCAACTCGCTCCCGAACCCACCGGCGCTCTTCTGACTCCTCTTCCCGCTCCTACTCCTCCTCCATGACACAAGCTTCTTAAGAGTCGCGCGAGGCGGATCCTCAACCACAACCCGACCCGATCCGGAACATTCATTGTCATTGTCCCTGAAAAGGCCCGAGTGGTCGATCGCAGGCGTCACCGAGACCGTCTGCTTCGAGTTAGCGCAACCCATTTTACAGAATTTCGCAACCAATCACTACCACACAAGCGCCGACAAGACAAGATCCGTCGTCGTAAGCCGATCCGGATTCGAGTGAATCTCCTGAAAGTAGTGAGGTTTCGTATTTTATGATGAGATTTGAGAGAATTTAGAGAATGTTTTTAAGGCTCTTCGCTTATTTTTTTATTTATATTTTGGCGTATTAAGGAAGACGACGACAGTACATTTTAAAAATCAATGAAACATTTAAAGAAAAATACAAAAGAAAACATGCATTTATTATTCTGGTCCAATAAATCGAATCTACACCTTCCAATTTTGAAACCCCATTTTAGAATGTAGTTAATGACAGCTTTTTCATTGAAATGAATACAAAACTACACAAATATGGAAGAGTATTATTTTTTTAAAAAATATATATATACCATTATTTAAAGCGTGTGGAATAAAAAAGAGAAATAGATAGGAAAGTATATTATTATTTTTGGAATCAAACAGGAAATTACATATATTGGATTCTATTGATTTTTGGTCTCTAGCCAGACACGCCAACGGCTATGATTGATTTATCAATTGTGCCAAGGTGACTTGAAATGATTTGTCCATTAAGCACTAAGTAGCAAATGACTAATTAAGATTAAAAAGCTAAAAAATCTATGATTAAATTTTCCATAAGATAAGAACAAACAGATTCATTACAGAGACATATAATAATTGCAAAGAGAAACTCACTTGTGTCTCTAATGCTTTGCCAGCTCTTAGACTATGATGACTACTTGTGTTTATCATAATATATATATATATATATATATATATATATATTTTTTTCCTCAACATTCAAACGATATATTTATTTTCTTAAACATTTAAATAACTTCCACATGAAAATAAATTTCTTACGAACCATTTGACAAGTTAGTTGGACTAAGGTCATGACTCATGAGTCTTACGACTAACTTTTTAGTTAGTAGTTTTTTAGTATATCTTTTTATTAAAAAATGTGAAAATAAATAGATAACAATCAATTTACAAAGACGGAAAACATTGCCCAACTATCAATATGACCATAAAAATGAAGATAAAAACCAAACCCGAAAAAAAATGCGAAGACCAATGTTTGCACAATCTAAGCATAAATACAACGATAAGACAACTAGTAAAACCGAAACAAAAGACAAAGAAATAGGACCCAAACAAAAGGTCGGCAACTACCAACTGCAAAATATACAAAAGACCAACGCGAAACAAAAATGCAAGCCAATATTTTCAAAAACGCTATCATTCAAAAGATTCAAACTCGAACCCAAATCATTATTATCTTCTGTAAATAGATTTTTAGTTGAGTTGTTGGTGAGCCTAAAATCCAATCATAACATACTGTCATTAATGCTGATCAGGTTAATAAGAGAATTTATTCAAACAATAAGACAGTCTCGTACGGTTCCACTTACACCATTTAAAGTTCAGGCTACCAAACAACGTAGGCACAACAGCTTAAGGAACCAAGTTTTATTTGAGGTAAGGTCGAATGAAATCAAGCCTTTTTCTTTTTGGATTTGAGCATGACCATGCCAATGAATACGGAAAGAAGAGAGAGGAGAGTTACGCCCGCGAAGACAGGTACGAGAATGGCATAGTCTTGTGGCAAGAAGTACTTGTGGATGAAGTGATCACTATCTACAAATGGCTGTTGTGCAAAGGAAAATATATAAGACGTGAGCTTCTTCCTAGTACTATCCAAAACATTAGATGACAATGGTCCTTATAAGGATCTTGGAGGAGGAGATGGGATTATGTTGTTGTCATTTACCAGGATGATGACCCAGAAAGTATAGTAGGTGAATATTGATAAGCTGATTGAAGTTAATAGAAGCCCGACTGCTCGATCCGCTAATTCCATTTGTCACGTCCAAGACCTACACCATGAGAAAAAATTCAGAGAGATTCAAGAAGTATAAAGCCTTGAAAGACACAGTCAAAAGTGACAAAAATATAGTTGTGAACACCACTGAAACTACTTCACCTAGAATTTACCACAAGCACAGCTAATGCCACGGTTCTAGACTCTGAGGGTATGCAAACTCTGCTACTTCACAGGCGCAGAACAATAATCACCGGTCCTTAGATTTTCTAGACATCACAGATACACTTGACCTCGGAAGATATCAGTAACTTGCAGGACTCGAGTAGTGGAGAGAAAGTAATCATCTCCAGGCTCCAAAATCAATGGCTTGAAGTGATATTTGACCTATATAGAGATCTCTGAGATGTTGCTTACATAGCCCTATCTTCCTTCCATTTAAGCTAGAAGGAATGCAAACAGAAAATCCAGTTTTCCAACCAGGAAACTTCTGTCTTTCCATTGCATGTAAAGTATAAACAGCAGGTGCAGCCATCGTGCAACCAGCTACAAAGCAATTGCAAGGCCTTGATTCGCTCACTATTCGAGCTAGAGACAACAAACACAAACCACTATTGCAAATGCCGTACGTTAGATGTTCATCCCTGTCAAACGCTGGGGAATCTAGTTTCTCATGGTGAATTTCCTGTTCTATATCTTCAGCTGAGGGAATCGTGCTCAGTTCTAAATCAAGGCGTTTCTCGATTTCATTTTCATGTATTCGATATTTTGATGCCAAAGTCCGGATGCATGACTTTCTGACCTGATTGTCGATCAGAGCCTTTATCTCATCAAAATTACTACAGCCTCCATACCAGATCACCCATCGCCGGACAAGTCCTGAGAACCAATCGATTATTTGGGCAGTATCTTGCAAAATAAGCATAGAATTCGTACGAGCATAACCCTCAGCAGTTACTAATCCATAGCGGTAAAGACGCTTTCTTATAGCATTGGTAGGAGCAACAACATCACCAAAGAAAACTGGCCTATCATGAGAGAGTGGACATGGCAAAAGGGCTTCTACTTTAGCTGTTTCTGAAGAAACATATGCCGCAGCCGAAGTTTGGAACTTGTAAAACGCGTCTCTTAGTTCTTGAGGAATCGTAGGCTCAACAATATGCTTTGACAAGATAAACTCCTCACTTCTATCTGCAGAAGTTCTTAGCACGTCCTCCATCCATACTCTAAGCAAGACCTTATACCAATGATCTGTTTCCATGCCTGCCTTTCTGTGGCAAGAAATTTGGCTCAAGGTAGAGTTACTATCCGCCAAGCCTTTGATTTCTGACTCCTTGACCTTCTTCAATCCATGTCCTAACCATTTCTTCCCAATTCTAACTGTTCCCAAGGTCCAGGCCTCTTCTTTCTGCAATGCAAAGAGCCTAACCTTCTCCTTTAACTTATGAACAGCTTTGACAGCGGGACTTTCCCTCACATTTTTCCTAACCAAGGTACCCAAAACACGAAGCCCACTGGTCGTTTCACATGGTGATGGGTCTATTTCGTCTGTGATGTCCAAATGCAGTGAGTTCCGCAAGAAATCTATAGCTTCAGATCTGATATCAACCGCAACTTTCTTGGGTCCATACACAGAGAAAAATATCTCATCCATAAATCTGCAACAATAAACTCTGACAGCAATGTCCTTCACAGTAGGACTCTTCAAATCTTGTTCTCCGGCCTGCCTCCTGAACCAGGAACGAAGTTTTGAGCCTACGCCATCTTCATCAGTCTGTGCATCAAGATCAAGGGCTTCATGCCTCATTGAGATTCTATAAAATTCGTGATCAAACCGATCAAGATATATGTTCATCAATACACGGGACAACACTCCTTCTTGTGGAAGACCATGGCCCTTGGGAAATCCTCCAAACTCAAGATTGAGCACACGGGCTTCAAACATAGAACGGAGTAAGATACTTAAACTACTGTCTTCTATTTTTTCCTCCATCACAGAGAGCATGTTCTCGAATACAGAATCATCCAGTTTTTTGTTCAGACTCAAAGTGAAACACCAATCAGAATGAGACATATTGTTGCTGATATACTTCAACGCGGATGCACGTCCCCTTCCGCTTCGACAACTATGTGAAATCTTAGAAAACTGAGGACTAAAAACAACTTCCAAGACTATTCTAATAGCCTCTTGGACAACTTTCAGAGCTACACTAGGCAGGACAAGAACCTCCTTTGTTTTATCTCTCGCCACAAGCGAAAACGTATTGGAAGCGACGTCAAACACACCACTAGAGAGCTCTTCCGCAATAGAATCAAACGCAACACTCCCATTATGTTCTGCAATGGAAACATTGGAGTTAAGCCTAATACAGTCGTAAGCGTCCCGAAGAGTTTCAGGCCTCGCAATCACCTTCTTTAACAGGTCACTAAACTTCCCATCGGTGTATTGCTCCTTGACTCTTTTCTTTAAACGGAGTTCAAGAGATCGCTTTAGTTCCATACGACTTCTGGGTTTGCTATCATCAACATGAACAGATTCCTCTACAAGAGATGCTAATTCCCCAGCTAGTGAAAATATTCCATTTTGCTTACTACCCATTTCTGCATTGTCTGTTGCCAGCAGAGCTGACTCCGAGTGTGTGGATACTGCGCGACTCAACAGGCGCCGCGAAATTAGGGTTTCTAGGTGACCGAGATCAACTCGACGAAACGATTTCAGAACTAGGTTTCGTTTCCTAAACATCAGGTAAATTCCGATTCCCAATCTAAAACTATGAGACTAGAATCAGGTCTAACAATCTCACTGTCTAATTCGGCATACTTCGAGATGGACACAGAAATGGAAGGAAACTTACGTTTGGAGACGAAACCAGAGGAGAGATGCGAAAGCACGATTGCTCTGAGGATGAAATCGAAGAAGCTTTGCTTGAAAGGGACTGATTGACGAAATAGTGAACGCGGCGCTCAGCGAGTGACTCGAGATGGTGAAGACCGAGGAAGGAAGGGCTATTTGTTAAATAAAATAAAATATTGTTTATTTTACGAAATTACATTCCAACTCCTTTAATTGCAGATTGCTCCTTGTTTGGACATGTAATTTCGAAAGGAGATTATATTCTCCTCTTTGTGTTTTAAATCATTTGATATTAGCCTTAATGATCATCTTACTCTTATGATCTCCCATCAATTACCCCTCTTTTCGGTTTTCTAATTATTTTAAATATATTTTGAAATATAGTGATAGGTGTATTTGATTTTGTATAATCAACACAGTAATAAAGCAATTGTATCTTCATCTGTAGATACATCAACATTTTAAAATTATAAGGATGTTACACATCAATTAATGAAAAAGTTAAAAATCAATCAAAATAAAAAAATACATATTATTTGACACATCAATTAATGAAAATTTGAAAAGCCAATCAAAACATAACAAAAATACACATCAAATTTTAATATAAATTATAAGCTTAAGTTACTAAGTTTAACAGTGGACATTTGATTATTAAGTTTGGTTCGGTTTAGACTTTTCGGTTTTGGAATTTGAAAAATAGATCTTATTCAAGTTCGAACTATAATTTGGTTTGTTTCAGTTCGGTTCGAGTTTCTAGAATTTTAAAAAATTTGAGTTCTAAAAAATAAGTTCACATTCGAATTAAATAATAATTTATTTTTGGATTTTAACAAAACATATAAGAAAAAAAACTATTAACTTAATTAAGATTATAGATTTTTAATATAATTTCTATATGTAATTAAATATTAATATTGAGAGAATTTTATTCAGTTTAGTTAGGTTGTTATATAATATATATAGTTTGGTTAGTTCAATATTAGTTTATTTTTATATAGTATATATATATTATTGGGTTATTTTATAATTCAATTTGGTTTGAGTTCAAATTTGAATTTTTTTGTTCGGTTCATTTTACTCATCTCTTATTTGGTTTATGACATTTTGGTTTGTTTATAAAATCCAAGAAATTGAGAAGGAGGTAACCAAATCTGAAACGGAGATGTGAGAGTTTTTTCTTCAAAAAGAACAAAAAAGGTAAATAAGAAAACTTTTATGGTACGAATATGAAAGAGAAGAAAATTAATTTTTAAAATGGGAAGATGATGAGTATATAACTTAATCGGAAGTTTTCGATATTAACTAATGATATATAAAATAGTAAAATATAAAATAATACTAAATACAAGACCACCGATAATTTGGTGGATAATATAAGGAAAATTGATACATCAATTATTATTTTTTGTTATTAAGATGTCATATGTATTTTTGTAAAAACTTACATATAATAGAAACCAATAATAAATTTGTATATATCAATTAATTTAGAAACAAACACGGTTAAAAAATAAAAAAATAAAAATAAATGAACAAACGAATTAAAGAAATTTTTTTGCGAAGTTTCTTAATCTTCATTAATAAATTAATCGTTCATGAAACAAACAAAAATTAAGAGTTTAATGTTTCAAAAGTATATAAATTGGACAAAAATGTTGAACCATCTAAATTTAATAATACATGAAAATCTGCAAGCATTTTATAAAAAAAAATAATATAAACCTGCATATAAAGATTCGATGAAGTATAAAGTAAATATCATCTTCATCGATTTCTTGTACATTGTAAAAGTTTCAAACTTTTATGTAATTTTGTATAATATTTTTATCCAATTTTCTCATTGATAACAAAAAAGAACATTTTCTTTTTTTAAAAATTAATCAAATGTAAAAAAGATCATATAATAGCTAGAAGAAATTAACAAAAGTTAGAAAAAAAATTTAGACCCAAATAAATACTATAATAATCTTATAAAAAATTATTTTGTGTTATAATATATGCGGTGTAACGCGGGTACATACCTAGTGTTTCTTAATAACACTCGAGACAATTTTCATTTACCATGAAAACATAACTGTATACATTTTTAATATTGGTTATTAAATGATAAATTCTTGTTGAATGTCGAATTGTCGATCCTAACAAAGTATTTAGACAAAAACAATAGTCAATGTGAGATTGAGAATTTGGAAAATCTCGTTAATAATGAAGTTGGAGCTAGAGATAAGACAATGAATGGTAATATTTATAAAGGTTTTACTGAGCTTTTAATATTTGTTGATCGAACAAATTTTATTTGGGTAGGACCGTAGGACTAATAGGAATGCTAAACCCAACCACCAACGGTTCTTAATTATCAATTAAAAAGACAAGTGATCAGCTTGTTCATCCGTTGAAACTTGAAAATGTACATATCTCATTATCATCTACTTTCGATTGTTTATCAATTTCTCCCTGTCAACTGACAATTTCTTCTACTATATAAATGCTTTGATTCATGCTTGCTTTGAAAGGTAAAAAAAGGAAAGAAACGATGCTTCATGCTTGCTTATATTCCCATAAAAAAAACAAAGGTATTTCGACAAAAAAACAAAAACAAAAGTATATACCGAGCTTCATGCTTTTTAGTTTTTATATACCGAGCTTCATGCTTTTTATATGGATTATATCAATATCAATCCAAGATTTCAAAAACCCTGGTTTGGTTCGATCATGATTTGGATTAAAGAGTTGGACTAAATCGGGTGGATATTTTACTACCATCTACCAACCATAATATCTCTAGTTGGATCCAATGCTATTTATTTAGTGATATGACATAGGTGATAATGATGTTGTTGAATTTGACCAATGGAAACATCAAACAACAAATGTATACGCAGAGAAAAACCTTAACGCACAAACGACGTCGCTTTCGAAGTGGCATTTCTTTTATATAATTTTCTAGCAATCTTTTTGTTTCTCTGTATGTCGCCGTAGTTGTTTTGGCAATGAACAATGTTGGCTCATTACCATTCACACCTCCTTAGTGTTTAATGTGGACCATTTTTTTATCAAGAATTTTCATTGTTTTTTTTTTTCCATTCAAATGGTTGAAATCCAAAACTTTAAAATTGGTACCACTTTGAATATTTTCAGAATTTATATCATTTTTTTTCACGAGCTCTATTGTCAGTAGTCACAACTTGTATCTTTGAAAGAGTAATAAACTGTTTTGAAACATATGCGACAGTTTAAACTGATGCATTGTCCTGATTTTTTCTCTCTCTATCATCTATTCACAAGATTAAATCAAAATTTGGTCCGACTAAAAAATTCTGTAAAAATCTTCCAATCAATGATGTTTGATTTATGTGAAAGAGGTGTGTCCCGTATCCAAACCATCTTTGCCATAAAATTTGTTTGCATATTTATTCTTGGTGTCCTAGTATGATTAGTTGATGATATACATTAAAACTTCTACAAATTAACACAATTGTTATAGATAGTATTATTTTATTAATGTAGCAAAATATTAATTTTTAAAAGATTAATTAGGACAAATAATTATTTTGAGACAACAAAATTCTATTAAATTTACCGAATATTAATTTACAGACATTATAATGTAGTTGTATAGTTTTTTTTTTTAGTCGAACAATTCATTCTTTCATTAATAAAACTCCATCAAAAGAGGAGGGATTACAAGATAATTCATAAACAAAACCCAAAGATTTGCCAACCAACTAGCTAAATAAACATGATAGAAGTAGATACACTTTATCAAAAAAAAGCATGAGGAATCGAAGAAGACTAAGATCCCATGAATATCTTGATCAGCTGCATCCGACACACTCGTAAGTGCGTTAGTCTCTGAACTAAAGCCAGAGAAGATGTCTACTACAAAAGCAGAGAAGAAACCTGCAACAGAGGCAGGAAGGACAAAACACCGGGAGGAAAAACCTTGCAATACCGATGTGTCTTGATCAACCAAACCACTTAAACTCAGTGGAACTTTTGGAAAGAAGAGACAATACATGTCCAATGGAACCAGCATCTCAAGAACAAGTGATTTAGTTGGCAACACTCCTTCACACCAAGGAAGAGAGGCCCAACATATCACACAAGAGTCCATAAAGATCTGGAAAACTGAGTAAAAAGGGGGATTGTAAATATCTGGAAAGGGTAGGGGGTTAGTCAAGGGGGTCATGAAATTAGAACCATTCGCAGGAAGGAAGCTCGAAGAGACTGAGAATCCAGCAAAGGATATATCCAGCCAACGAGGAGGGCTTAGTTTCGGAGGTGAGGAGTAGCTGAAGACCAACAGATTTGGCAGACCTGATGACTCTGGCGGGAATAGCGGCTGCAAAGGAAGCAGCAACAGACGGAGGCCGGAAGAAGGGAGCAGAGGTTGACCGGGACGGCAGCGGCGGACGGGATTGTGGGGGTATGAGCTAACGGCGATAGCATGGCAAATCAAAAGGGGAGACCCACAAGAGTTTGCCAAAGACACAAAGGTGGAGTTACACATATTTGAAAAGGGATACGGAGGTGATAGAGGGAAGGTGAAGTCGATGGGATAGCTTAACTCAAAAGGATGGGTATGGGGGAGATGGTGAGAGAGAGGGCATGGTGGATGGATGAGGGTGACTGGATCTTGAAATGCAGGTATGGACAAAGAAAGCTTGAGACAGGCAAGAGAACATGTCTGAAGTCCGCAATGAAGCTTCAACCAGATAGTTTTTGGGGAGGAGCTGCATACACACATGACAAAGGGGTAGGGAGCCACGGGGAAGGAGAGCTTTGTGAACTCTTGAGACATCGACAGAGGATAAGCGGAACCGGCTACAATGATGCTCAATATGTGAAGCGGCGAAGGTACGCAGTGATGGTGAGAGGAAGAGGTGACTGAACCAAATGAGAGGCGGAGATGAAGCGAAGCGAAGCAAGGATGAAACACTTCAGCAATGGATCTGCAAACTGCAATAAGGGTAGAGACGGCTGTATAAGGTGTAGCAAGGCAAATTCCAATCGAACTAGAAAGGCCGAAAGCAAAGGACGGATCTTGAGTTCGGTGGAGCGCTAGAGGATAGGAGGTGGAGGAGGCGACGAGAACCGAGTAAGGGGAGAAAATGGTGGGCGAGTCTGGCGGATCTGGGGGTTCGGGCGGGTCACGGGGAGAGGGAAACTCAGGGGGAGCAAGAGACGACAAACCCGGCGGCGGATCTGGCGGCGGCTTGGACAACAGCGGAGGAAGATACGACTCCATGGACACACCAGCGAAGGAGAGGAGTATCACCATGACTCAGGCGGAGGAGGGAAGAGGCGACGACACGGCGGAGGAAGCCATTGGAGAAGGTGCGGCGGCTTCTTGGAGAATGGGCCTGAGAGGGTTTCTAGGGCGAACTGTCTCTACGTGTTCCTGTATGTTAGAATAATGTAGTTGTATAGTTAAAGCTTCAAAAAGTTAAGCCGGCTGTTATTTTGAATATTTGGGATAACTGAATGATCTGAGTTAAGATTTGTGGTGGAGATCGAAGATAAAATAACTGAGTTAAGACATTTTGACCCAGTGCAATAGATATTGTTTCAACCCCTACTTTTAAAGTGTACATGTGATTACTATTATTATATAGTTCGCAAGTTTATTTTAGAAAGAACTGCAAGTGTAATGTAAGGATCCATGTACAACTCTATAACTTTTGCTGATTCTCGAATGGACACGAATATTTCCACTGTTGGAAATAAAATCAGTAAGTAATTATATTACTTTAGTAAATTCTTTATAGAAGAGAAGAGTATCCTCTGAACTTTCTAATTCAATAAAAAGTTCAATGGTCTGTCACGAAGTGTGTTATACTATTCAATTAATTGAGTACTTAAGACTAATCAATGTAAAATAATACACGTGTTTGACTTGTCACGGGATGAAATAATTAAAGATAAATATTTGTAGATAAATAGTACAAACAAAACAAATAAATAAGTATGAGATTTGATCATTAATAATGCTAAGAAAACAATGGTCAAAGGACTAAATAAGTCAACGAGTGCCGTCCAGATTAATTACATTGGACCCACCATATACTTGTAATCCTGTTTAAGAAAAAAAAAATTATCTTAATTCTGAATATTTCTAAGCAGTACCGATTTATTCTCTTTGGTCGTCTAAATTTGTTTACGCGACACATTTTTTTTTGCGAATATATTTTGTGATGATGTAATTTCATCAGTATTATTCCAGATGTATATTCATACCGATCCAGGGTCTTAAACCAAATTATGTATTTGTAAGATATTATTTTATAAATAACTTTTACCCATAATTTTTAAAAAAACTAGTTAAATTGTAAAAGTTTATGGATTAACAATTTTTTCTAGCAATCTAGGTTCAATTCTTGTCTAAAATAGCCACTTTTTTTTTTTTACTTGCACTCTCTCAAATCTCACTACCAGCTCTATAACGACCACATATAATAATGTGATTTATATTTACATTATGCAAACCATTTTTGTTAATTGTTTTAACTGAAATTAACTTACCCACCCTGACACGAAGTCAAAATCTTCTCAACCGGTCAAGTTAGATGTCTCAGCAGCTCGCCTATTTTTAGTTCAAACTAATTTAAATAAATATATCTAGTTTTTCAACCAAATCGCATAATTAAATTTCAATAAATTTACACACAATTTTATATTTATGTCCAAACACTTTTTAGAATACAAAATAACATTGTTTTTTTGTCACGAAATTAACATTGTTTTATACGACATGCATATTCAAAAACTCGATAACTTTAATATTTTAAACGTAAATATAAAAATTATTTGTAAGTTTTAAAGTCTAAATTATTAAAACTTTTGATAACTTTTTCTTTAAACAATTAAATGATAATCTTTCATTATGTATCATTTCATTTTTTACACATATGAAAAAATTAAAGTTAATATGTTACCATTCATTAATTATATATGTAATATAGTTGCATTTATATTAAGCTACAAATATAGATATAATAATTTAAAAATTGTATTAAGAATATAAGATGAAATCTATAATAATAATTTTATTTTAAAACAATATTATTTAGTTATAATCAAAGAATAATATTTGTATTTTTTTCTTTCTTAAGTTAAATTGGAGGACAAATGTATGCTTAGTCATATAACACTAATTTAGTCCACAAAACATTCTTCGCTCTGAATGATTTCAAATTTATAATTTTTAACAAATGAGATATGTTTTTTTTTTTTCAAAAGAAAAAAGTAAAAGACTGGTAACGTAATATATACGGTATTCTGGTCAAATTTAAACATATCTGATGATTCAATTCAACTTTAATTTTGTGACACAAGAAGAAAAAGAAAGTGAAAAATAGAAAAGTCTAATAAAAAGAAGAGGAATAAGCAAATATAAATGTGATGTTCAAAGTTCTCAGGTCTACGTGCGGGCGGGTCTGTTTTTCAACTTCCTTTTTCTTTTTCTCCCTTAATCCCTTTCCATGAATTTTCCATGAAATTCATCTTCTTCTCCGATAATTTCCACACCTTGTTAAGTAAATTCGCCGCCGAAGAAGACGACGCCAACGATAAAGAGCACGAAGAAGAATAAGAAGAAGAGGTAGTGGAGGACGATGAAGATAGTGACGCGTGTGATTATGGCGGATGATGATTATGAATCACTTTGCTTGGTTTATTTCTTACTCTTCGTTTTGATCACAGGTAATTCTTCGCATCTTCTACGTTTCGTGGAGAGTTTTATTTCCTGGGAATTATACTGTGTTCACTGCTTGAGTCTATATGAGTTTCAGTTTATTTGACGTTTTACTTCAACGGGTTTAGGGTTTTTAAAATTCTGTGCCGAATTCTACGTGAATTTTTGGGGGTTTATGGATTTTTGTTGTTTACTTGAAAGTAATTTCGAGAGAGATGAAGTTTTAAGTATCGCAATTCTGGGTTTTGCATTGTGTGTTGATGAATCGCATTTACGTCGTCGATGAATTTTGTGGTAAAATTATATTTTGTAATCTCTGAAGCGTTTTCTGTGTTTTGATTTACTCGACAGCCATAGCCGTGGCTGGAGATTCTCTCGACAGTGATAGAGACGTCTTATTAAACTTCAAATCTTACCTTGAATCTCGAAACCCAACGAACAGAGGAGTGTACACGGAATGGAAAACTGAGAAGGATGTGTGTCAATGGCCTGGAATCACATGTTATCCTCTGGGAAGTAGAGTCACAGGGATCAATCTTAGTGATTCCACCATCTCAGGTGCTCTATTCGGGAACTTCTCCGCCTTAACGCAGCTCACAGACCTCGATTTATCGAGTAATACGATCGAAGGGTCGATTCCAGATGACCTGAGCCGTTGTCAAAACCTAAAGCACCTGAATCTTTCCCATAATATCCTTGACGGGGAGCTTAGCCTATCTGGTTTATCAAATCTTGAGATTCTTGATCTATCGGTGAATAGGATTGCGGGTGATGTTCACTCTAGCTTCCCACGGCTCTGCAACAGCTTGGTTGTTGCAAATCTGTCGACCAATAACTTTACTGGCAGAATCGATGATATCTTTAATGGTTGCCGGTATCTGAAGTATGTTGACTTCAGTTCCAACGGATTCAGTGGAGAGATTTGGGCTGGTTTTGGGAGGCTTGTCCAGTTTTCAGTTTCTGGGAATCATCTCTCCGGGAACATCTCAGCTACAATGTTCAGGGGGAACTGCACTTTGCAAGTGTTGGATTTGTCTGAGAACGATTTTGTTGGTGAATTTCCAGGCCAAGTTTCGAATTGCCAGAATCTGAATGTATTGAATCTCTGGGGTAACAACTTCACGGGAAACATTCCAGCTGAGATAGGTTCCATATCCTCTCTCAGAGGTTTGTACTTGGGAAAGAATAATTTTTCTCGAGACATACCGGAAACACTGCTGAACTTGAGCAACTTAATCTTTCTGGACTTGAGCAAAAACAATTTTGGAGGAGATATACAAGAAATATTCGGGAGATTCACTCAAGTAAAGTATCTAGTCCTGCATGGGAACTCATACTTTGGAGGCATCCATTCTTCTAACATCCTCACGTTACATAATCTTTCCAGGCTAGATCTTAGCTTCAACAACTTCTCGGGCCAGTTACCTGCTGAAATCTCCCAGATGCAGAGTTTGAAGTTCTTGATTCTTGCTTATAATAACTTCAGCGGTGATATACCGCAAGAGTATGGGAATATGCCGGGGCTTCAAGCACTTGATCTCTCTTATAACAAGCTGACCGGTTCGATACCAGCTTCATTTGGAAAATTGACATCTCTTCTGTGGCTAATGCTTGCAAATAACTCTCTGTCAGGAGAAATCCCTCGAGAGATTGGAAACTGCTCGAGTCTATTGTGGTTTAACGTGGCAAACAACCAGCTCTCTGGTGAATTCCATCCTGAATTGACTAAAATGGGTAGCAATCCTTTTCCAACGTTTGAAGTGAATAGGCAAAACAATGACAACATAATTGCTGGTTCCGGTGAATGCTTGGCGATGAGGAGATGGATTCCTGCAGAGTTCCCTCCTTTCACGTTTGTATACCGAATTCTTACAAAAAAGAGTTGCAGAAGCCTATGGGACCATGTTCTTAAAGGGAAAGGTCTCTTTCCTGTCTGCTCTGCTGGTTCCAAGGTGCGCACGCTTGATATTTCAGCATATCTTCAGCTCAGTGGAAACAAGCTATCCGGTGAGGTTCCTGCAAATATCTCTCAGATGAAGAAGTTGAGTATGCTTCATTTGGGGTTCAATGAGTTCGAAGGGAAACTGCCTACAGAGATAGGACAATTGCCTCTCGCATTTCTCAACCTGACTCGAAACAATTTCTCTGGCCAGATTCCTGAAGAAATCGGAAATCTTAAATGTCTGCAGAATCTTGATCTGTCTTACAACAATTTCTCAGGGAATTTTCCAACAAGTTTGAATGACTTGAATGAGATGAGTAAGTTCAACATCTCATATAACCCTCTCATTTCTGGTGTGATACCATCGACGGGACAACTTGCAACCTTTGAAAAAGAATCATTTCTTGGAAATCCCCTGTTGCGGTTTCCAAGTTTCTTCAACCAGTCAGGGAACAGCACGAGGAATCAGATATCCAACCAAAATCTAGGAAACAGGCCAAGAACTGTTCTTTTGGTTTGTATTTCCTCTGCTCTTGCATTGGCCTTTATCGCTTGTTTAGTGGTATCAGGTATCATTCTCATGGTTGTTAAGAGTTCAAGGGAAGCAGAAATCGATCTCTTAGATGGGTCGAAAACCAGACATGACACGACTTCCAGCTCAGGCGGATCATCTCCTTGGCTGTCAGGAAAAATCAAGGTCATACGCTTAGATAAATCAACATTCACATATGCTGACATTCTGAAAGCAACCAGTAACTTCTCTGAGGAGAGAGTCGTAGGTAGGGGAGGATATGGAACAGTTTATGGAGGCATATTGCCTGACGGAAGAGAAGTTGCAGTCAAAAAGCTACAAAGAGAAGGCACAGAAGCAGAGAAAGAGTTCAGAGCCGAAATGGAAGTTCTAAGCGCAAACGCATTTGGTGATTGGGCACATCCAAACCTTGTCAGGCTGTACGGATGGTGCCTAGATGAGTCAGAGAAAATTTTGGTGCACGAATACATGGGAGGTGGGAGCTTAGAAGAGCTCATCACAGACAAAACAAAACTCCCCTGGAAGAAACGTATTGATATAGCCACAGATGTAGCGCGGGCATTAGTGTTTTTACACCACGAATGCTACCCTTCCATCGTTCACAGAGACGTGAAAGCAAGTAACGTTCTCTTGGACAAACATGGAAATGCGAGAGTGACAGACTTTGGACTAGCAAGGCTCTTAAATGTAGGAGATAGCCATGTGAGCACTATGATTGCAGGCACAATCGGTTATGTAGCTCCTGAGTATGGACAAACTTGGCAAGCCACCACAAGAGGAGATGTTTACAGCTACGGAGTGTTGACAATGGAACTCGCAACGGGTAGAAGAGCAGTTGATGGAGGAGAAGAGTGTTTGGTCGAATGGGCGAAACGAGTAATGACAGGTAACATGACAACTAAAGGCTCACCATTTACTCTCTCGGGAACAAAACCAGGGTACGGTGCTGAGGAAATGACTGAGCTACTAAAAGTCGGTGTGAAGTGTACCGCGGATCATCCTCAGTCAAGACCAAATATGAAAGAAGTTCTGAGTATGTTGGTTAAGATATCCGGTAAAGCCGAGCTCTTCAATGGCTTATCTTCACCACCAAATTACAGAGAAATGTAAAATCTTTCTTTCTTTTCTTCTTACAGGTTTATATAAAACAGCAAAGTCTTTCTTCTTTTTGTTTTCATTGTTTCTGATTCTTCTTGTACACAGGATCTCATTGTTGTTTAGACAGCAAGAGAGAGAAAGGTAGTTTTGTTCGTTATGTACAGAAACACAACTTGAAATAAAGATCTTCTTTTCTTCTTGTCTACATTGAGTGTAACAACTTGATCTCTATAGTTCACTCTCTCATGTTTCTTACAAGTCAGGAAACACAGACAGTACAATGAGTTAGGCTGAAATCTGTCTGATCAGCCAGTTTAAGCTCGGGAAAGCGAAATAGAGGACGAGAAACGACGGGACAGCCAAAGCAAACGTGACAAAGAAATAGACTCCGAGAACTGTAACACTCGCAGGGATTGCACATAAAGCCATCAACAGGAATATGACTACCAAAGGAAACTTAGCCAACAAATGTGCAACAAGAGCCATTGACTTACATACCGAGTTATGAAGTCTCCCAGTTCTGAAGTATCCTCTAGTCACACCATTCCACCAACCGCGAGTTCCCAGCAACCTTTCATCATGTAAAGCAGTATTGTTCACTCCATCGCACCTCTTTTTAACATCTCTCTGCCCTGAACTGACCCTTTTGTTGTCACTGCCCGATTCGAATCGGCAGCCGTTCATGCTGTCGACCATCCATAAAAGGTAATAGTTCTTGGAAGGAAACTTGATGGTTCCATTGCATACTAGCCTTAAAGAGAGCATATTGCACCAAGGGCAAGCAACGAAGAAGGGAAGCTGGAAAGGTAAAGCTGAAGATTTGATCACAACGGCACGTTGAAGACCTAAGAGACAATACTTGCAGATGGTATGACCACACCATAAGACATAAGGCATATTCTCAACGACGTTGAATGGTTCCCAGCAAATGGGACACTCCAATCTTTCTTCCTTCGTTGTCTTTCTACCATATCCAGAAGAATCTAAAGGAGGTTTTCTTGGTTTTGTGACGGCATCTTCTCCCTTTGATTTAAAACCTTCCTTGATGGATTTTGAAGCTAATTTCCACATAACAATGTAGGAGGGTAAACAGATTCCTTCTTCGTTTCCACAAAGGTAATCACTTTGTTTTGAATAGTCCTTCAAAGAAACAAGAAGCAAGAATCAATTAGAGAAAACTCAATGATGATCTCTTTTCAGACATTAGAGAGCCAAAAAGACATAAGAGTATCAGTATTCAGACATGAAGTTCACAGTTGAATCCACAAGAACATACAAAAAAGTAACGAACTTGATGAAACCCAGAAGATCGTCAATAAACAAAACAAGTGAAAGAGAACAAATCATACCACAAAGATTTTGAAGAGAAACTATCTGTGGACTTGCAAAGAGTTTATCCGGTCAAAGAATATGAAGATAATTGCATCCAAAACTCTGTAATAACACGACGCCGTTTTCAAGAAGAAACCACTGACAAGAGACACGCGTCATAAAACATGGTGACTATGAAACGCCTTTCGAGGTTTTCCGCCGTCACCGATTTCCTCACCTAATTAATCTGACGCCGTTAGTTTTACCACAAAACGCACCGTTTCATTAACTGATATTACCGCCAACGTGGACTACTTCCGTTAACAGTCGGTTACTTCCGTAATTGTCGCACATTAAAAAAAAAAGATTTTAATTAATCGAATTTTAGTAAAAACTAAACATACAATTTAAAAAAATAATGACATTTGTCGGTGTGAGTGAGCTGTACGCGTATCTTCTCATTCTGGTTCTGGATCGAGCGAAGCATTTTCTTTAAAATTATGACAATCTTTCCGCATTATTGGGTTTAGTTTCTTATTTTTAATTAGGGTTCTTCAGATCGACAATCTCTTCTCTCTCTCTTTCCCATCGAATCATGCTAAAGATCTGATATTTATTCAGATCCGTAAGTACAGAGAGAGAGAAAACTACACAGACTGTATTTTCAGACCAAAAAGAAGATAAAAACCCCAAATTTTGATGGTCGCAAATCTGTAATTGAAAGCTAGAGAGAGAGATAGAGGGAGAGAAAATGGGTCAAAATGGGTCGCCGGCGCATAAAAGACCCTCCGGAAGCGGCGGACTTCCGACGTCGACAGTAGCGAACGGCGGAGGAAGGGGTGGTCGTGGTGTGTTACCTCGAGGCAGACAGATGCAGAAGACATTCAACAACATCAAGATCACGATTCTCTGTGGATTCGTCACAATCCTCGTCCTACGTGGCACAATCGGCGTTGGCAACCTCGGAAGTTCAAGCGCCGATGCGGTTAACCAGAACATCATCGAGGAGACTAACCGGATTCTAGCTGAGATCCGATCTGATTCGGATCCAACCGACTTGGATGAGCCTCAGGAAACGGATATGGATCCTAATGCAACGTACGCTCTAGGGCCTAAGATCACGGATTGGGATAGTCAACGAAAGGTATGGCTGAATCAGAACCCTGAGTTTCCTAGTACTGTCAATGGCAAAGCTCGGATCTTGCTCTTAACAGGATCTCCTCCAAAGCCCTGTGATAACCCGATTGGTGATCATTATCTGTTGAAATCAGTGAAGAACAAGATTGATTATTGTAGGCTTCATGGGATTGAGATTGTGTATAACATGGCTCATTTGGATAAGGAACTAGCTGGTTATTGGGCTAAGTTGCCTATGATTAGGAGATTGATGCTGTCTCATCCTGAAGTTGAATGGATCTGGTGGATGGACAGTGATGCTTTGTTCACTGACATACTGTTTCAGATCCCCTTGGCTAGGTATGAGAAGCATAATCTGGTGATTCATGGTTATCCGGACTTGTTATTCGATCAGAAGTCGTGGATTGCTTTGAATACTGGTAGTTTTCTGCTGAGAAACTGTCAGTGGTCGTTGGATTTGTTAGATGCTTGGGCGCCTATGGGACCTAAAGGGCCAATCCGTGATGAGGCCGGGAAAGTATTGACAGCTTATCTTAAAGGCAGACCGGCTTTCGAGGCTGATGATCAATCAGCATTGATCTATCTCCTGCTTTCTCAGAAAGATACATGGATGGAGAAAGTGTTTGTGGAGAATCAATACTATCTACATGGGTTTTGGGAAGGTTTGGTTGATAGGTATGAGGAGATGGTAGAGAAGTACCACCCGGGTTTGGGTGATGAGAGATGGCCGTTTGTAACCCATTTCGTTGGGTGCAAACCGTGCGGTAGCTATGCTGATTATGCGGTCGAGAGGTGTTTGAAGAGCATGGAGAGAGCTTTTAATTTTGCAGACAATCAAGTCCTCAAGCTCTATGGTTTTGGACATAGGGGATTGTTGAGCCCCAAGATTAAGAGAATCAGAAATGAGACAGTCACTCCTTTGGAGTTTGTAGACAAGTTTGATATTCGCAGAACACAAGTGGAAACTAAACCACAGAACTAGATGAACACAAGGAGAAGATAGTCACAGCTCTCATGAGATCTTGGACACACGTATAGGTAAAATATATGACACTCACAAATGCAAAGCAAATTTGTTTGCCTGTACTTGCTACTTTACTGTTCTTCTGCTTTTTGTTTGTTGTTGTTTGCATGGATATTTTAGCTGCCAAATTCTTTTTCCATAGATGTTTTGTGTTTTCTTCAGTCAAATATATGGAGAAATTTTCATACTTTGCTATTACGGGGTTTTCGAGTAGTTTCAGATTTTTTTTTAAATAATTTTCTCCAGTTTTCAGAATTTTTTGGTAGTTTCGGGTATCCTCACCGGAGCCGAATTCTATAAGTCCAGAAACCGAACCCAACCCGACCCGATATTTAGAAATATCCGAACAGGGTCTCTAGTCCTAAAGCCGAAAAACCGAATATATCCTTGATCGGTACAAAATACAAATCATTTCAGATACAAGCTTTCTCTATCAAAGCAACTGATCACTACATTAACAGAGACTAAGATATTCCTTGATCTTACATGATTCTACAAAAAGGAAATGACAAATGTTACTGACTGACCAGGAAGAGACAGAGGAATGATCAGTTCTTGGGTGGATCATTTCTTCATGTGGATCACCAACTTTTTGGCTGCTAGACGTATCCCTGCCATTTGCTGATAATCATAAGGCTCGAGTGAGAAGTATGCATCAACCAGTGTACCAGGAAGTAATGCTGACTCAAGCGATTCAAACTCGTTGCCACTGAACTCGAGCTTTTGAATGGTTTCCAATGGTTCTTCTTTCTGATATACCTCGGTTCCATTAGATTCTGAGCTTATTCTGTCAACCAAACAAGAATGAATTCAGAGGTTAGGGACTCTTAGTGGATTTGTCCACGAATGTAAAGGATAGAGAGAAGTCAAAACGTACTGCAATCTGGCTGTGGGATAGTTAGCAAAGCCTTTTTTCCTCATAACGGTGAGCCTCCAATCTGAGGTTGTGCCTGAGTCAATCGATAAGTTATGTGCAACATCATCGGCCTCGTCCAAGATCTTGCATAAATCAGGAGGCACATCGACAACAATATTCAACCTTGGTCGACCTGCATGATCCATAAACTTCCGGCTTATTCCAAACCGAACTTTCAAGCTGTCACCATAGAGTTGCAGAGGGTCATCGTTGTGAAACAGCTTCATTCTAAGGCTCCCACGACAAAAGGGGATAAGACTTGCCCTGATGTTACAAACAGATACTTCATCAAACCCCAAAAAGATTTCATCTTTGGCATCGTGATTGGGTGATGGAGTTGACTCATCCTGCTGTTGCGTTACAGTTTTTGCTTCGTCTGCAGCATTATCTGTTTGGAGAGTTCCAATGTGTAGTTTACTTATTAGAGTGGTTATATCAGATGGGTCTATTCCGCAACAAGACGTATCATTTTCTGAGCATTCTGTCAGGAGAGAAACGATGGGATGGTTTTCTTTGGCTTTGGGATCCACTGAAGATGAACTCGGATCAGTTTTAGGACTCGACGAGGAAGAAGCCGAGCTTTCTTTTACTCCAGACTTCTCATTACTTCGAGTTCTCGGACTTTTCCTTGGTGAAAACCAGCTCATTTCTGTAAGAATGTCGGGAACACTGGACTCCTGCAAACACAAAGTCAGATATGTCTCAACCTCTCTAATACTTAAAGTTTATCCTTGTTGAAGAAATGAGAAGAAAGCATTACCAGAAACAAGACAGTTGCACAGTACTTGACAACTTCAAGATTCATCCGGACATCATCTAAGCTCCTATGTACTTGATCTCCTAGCCCGAAGTATGTAGCAAGTGATGCCATCTACATTAGTTAAAAAGGAGAATACTTCAGGAACTTTGGTGAATCATTGAGGTTACAAGTTAATGAGAAGAGGAGAGGAGAGAGACCTTCATATCACCAGCTCTCTTCCCAAACTTCTGAGACAACAACGAAAGTGAATCGATTATAGCTTTCGGCTCTGGCGGAGAGAGACCAATTTCTGCAAATGCGTCTCTTATTCTTACACAATCGAATCTCTTTATGTTATGTCCCGCCCAAATTCGTCCTACATAAACACCATAATCAACACTTCTAGCTTCTTCGTCAGAGACAGAGAGAGAAACTCTTACCATGGAGAATGTCGTAGACTTCGTCGGCGATTTCAGAGAATGTGGGTGCAGAGAGGACTCCGTCGCGCGTGATTCCACTTCGCCGTTTGGAGAGCGTTGAGATGAGAGAAAGATCAGTGGGTCGAACCAAGGTGGAGTAACTGTAAAGCTCCACTAGCTTCCTAGGGCAAACTAAGATTGCCCCAAACTCCAAAATAGCGAAAGGCTGTCCCGGTTTGGTCGGAACCGCCGTCTCGAGGTCGAAGAATGCTATCTCCCTTCCCTCGTTGCCGCCCAGAGTCGAAGCCATTGTTGACAACTGAGAACACATCGAAAGTCCACAGATCATTTAATGAGTTTAAAGCGAGTAACCCTCACGCGCCACCTCCATAACATTTTCCCCCTTTTACGGGAAAAAATCTAAACTTTAGATGCAACCGTATGAATAGAATGAGGTCAGTCTTGCGTCATTTTTCGTCAGTGAATCATACGAAATCGCTCAAATCCAATCAGACCTTGAAGCATCATCTTGAATCTGGGGAGCCAACCAAAGCTCTTTTAAATTTCCGACATCGATTCAGAGAAAGTTCTAGTTTCATAGACAGTTTCTCTGTTTTGTTTGCTATCAAAGCTTCGTCAGCTCAGAAAGCTCCTTCATTTATGGGCAATCAGATCCACGCTCTTGTTAGGAAACTAGGGTTCCATGGCATAATACAAATCCAAACATCCCTACTCGGCTTCTACTCAGCGACAAGTGATCTCGCTGGTGCACGCCAAGTGTTCGACGAAACGCATGAGAAACAAAATGCCGTCTTGTGGACGGCTATGATTGCAGCTTACACTGAGAACGAGAACACTGTGAAAGCTATTGAGCTGTTTCAACGAATGGAAGCGGAAAAGATCGAACTTGATGAAGTGATTGTGACTGTGGCTTTATCGGCTTGTGCTGATCTCGGTGCGGTGCAGATGGGAGAACGGATTTATTCTCGCAGCGTCAAGAGAAGACGAAGATTCGCTACGGATTTAACTCTGAGAAACTCACTTCTTAACATGTACGTAAAATCTGGGGATATTGAGAAAGCGAGGAAACTCTTTGATGAAACATTGAGGAAAGATGTGACTACTTACACATCTATGATCGTCGGGTATGCTTTAAACGGTCAAGCTCAAGAGTCCTTGGAACTCTTCAAGAAAATGAAGAGCCAAGATTCATCTGTTACTCCAAATGATGTAACTTTCATCGGCGTCTTGATGGCTTGTAGTCACGGTGGTTTAGTGGAAGAAGGACAAAGACATTTCACGAGCATGGTTGAGGATTACAATCTGAAACCTAGAGACGCTCATTTCGGATGTATGGTTGATTTGTTTTGTCGTTCAGGTCGCTTGAAGGATGCTCAAGAGTTCATAAATCAGATGCCGGTGAAACCAAACGCTGTGATTTGGAGAACCCTGCTTGGTGCTTGTAGTCTTCACGGGAATGTTGAGCTTGGGGAAGAAGTTCAGAGACGGATATTTGAGTTAGATAGTGATCATGCTGGTGATTATGTTGCGTTGTCGAATATCTACGCTGCGAAAGGAATGTGGGATGAGAAATTGAAGATGAGGGATCGTATGAGGAAGAGAAGAGAGCCTGGGAAAAGCTGGATTGAGATGGGAAACGTTATCACTGAGTTTGTTTCAGGGGATAATGATGGTGATGATGAGAAGCCAATGGTGGGAGAGAGTAGTGAGGTTCTGAGGTGTTTAGTTGCGTGTATTACAAGTTATGATTATTTGGAGGGGAATTTTAACTCCAGTTATTGAAATTTGAAAATGTGATATACATAAATTAAAATTGTTATATGTCAACTGAATTTCAATGTTCTTTTGTTAGCATCTATTAAAATGTTGCTGGTTCCCTTGTTCAATAAGTGTGATATTGTGAAGTCTGTGATTTTTGATATAATTAGAGATTGTTGAATCTACTTTTTAATATAAATTTAAGTAGGTATGGGCGTTCGGGTATCCGTTCGGGTTCGGATCGGATTTGGGTTTTTGGGTTAAGAGCTAGAGAACCCGTTCAGATATTTCTAAAAATCGGGTCGGGTTCGGTTCGGAACTTCTCGGGTTCGGGTCGGGTTCGGATACCAAAATAATCATAAAATGTCAGAAAATTCGAATAAAATACTTCAAAATATTCAAAAATATTTGAATTACTCTAAATCTTGTAAAAAATCTATTCAAATTACTTAAAAGTATTCAAAATATATGTACTACGCGAAATATATAAATAAAAACTATTAAAACTATCCAAAAATATTCTAAAGTATCAGAAATAACCAAAATTAGATAAAATTTTGGGTAAGTTCGGGTATCCATTCAGATTCGGTTCGGGTTCGGGTACTACCCGATACCCAAAATACCTTGACATAAACCCCATTCGGGTATTTTTTTAGAATCAGTTCGGATCGGGATCGGATTTTTTGAATCGGGTTCGGGTTCGGATTCATGTTTCGGATAAAATGCCCAGCCCTAAATTTAAGTCAACTTTCCCTCAGTTTTATATTTAGTATGTATAAACCAATAACCCACAAAATCTAATATAATTTTACAACCATATGAGTTTGAGAATTGAATCCGTTGAAGTTTGATGAAACACAAGTCTAGGAAGGTGTGAGGGTAACCAATTATCCTTAAAACATTAATGTTTTTTTTTTCTATCGCCGACCATGTATTGTGAGCCTTTCTTAAGTAGTTCAATCCCAGAAAGAATTGAGCCCCATCCATATGATTCTTGAGCTCGTTTATTGGCATAAAAAGATGCTCACCCCGAAAAATATCTAGCTTTGAATAGTTTGGACTTTGGAGAAGAGGCAGTTTGGATGTTGTATGAGTCAAGCTGCTTGTTTTACTAATAAAGCTTTGTTGAAAAAGTCAAATCTCAATCTCAGTAACCAAGACCTCCTTCCTTTTTAGAATAATGTAATCTTTTCCAAGCGACCTACGGTATTCTTTTGTATTTGGGACTAATTTCCACCAAAATCTAATCAGAATAGGTTCAGTTTCAGAAATGACATGTGCCGTTAATTTGAAACACGATATAGAATATATAGGTGTAGCAACTGCCACTAATTTAAGAAGCACTTTTATCCGGCTGGTGATAGATAACGAGTCTCCAATGGGATCTTCGTTGGTTTACTATGTTCACTAAGTCATTAAACATCTCCTTCTTCTTTCTGCCGAATTGTTCGAGTAGACCCACGTATTTTCCTCCTCCTCCTTGTTTGGTAATATCCAAAATATTCTTCAACCAGTCTTGTGTCGATGTAGGTATTTTTGAACCAAATGTTATCATAGCTTTCTCTTTATTTATTTTTTTGTCCTGAACAATGTTCACATAATGTAAATACATGCTTTAAAGTTCTATTATTCTTCTGGTTTGCTCAACAAAAAAACAAAGAATCATCCCGAAAAGTAGATGAGTGATAGAAGGAACACCACCATTCCCAATTTTAATATCTTGTATCTTTTCTTTTTATATTGACATCTGCACAAAGAATGTAAAGCTAAGGAGAAAGCGTATATCCATGACATAAGCCATGTTCTAGTGTAATTAGACCTTGAGGGACCCCATTTATTAACACCGATAACTTAACAGTTGTGACCGTAGTCATGATCTATTTGATCCATGTTTCACAAAAGCTAAAAGCACACATTGTCTGTTCTAGAAAATTCCATTCCACACGATCATATGCTTTGCTAATGTCCGTTTTTACCGCCATATATGTTTGTGAAACATGTTTCCTTGTTTTCAATGAATGCATCAATTCATGGGCAATCAACACATTGTCTGAAAATAATCTACCCGAGATAAAAGCATCTTGGGAATCAGATACTATTTGGTCAAGTGGTGATTTTAACCTGGTGATTAGCAACTTTGAAATAATTTTATAAAGAACGGTGCACAGGGCTATAAGTTAATAGTCTAACAATGTTTCTGGTCTCTTGATTTTTGATATCATGCAAATATTTGTGTGTTTAATTGCACGGGTAAGAGTACCTGATTGAAAGGAATCATTGACTTCCCATATAACATTGCTGCCAAATATATCCCAGCATTCATGGTAGAAGCGTGTAGTAAGCCCGCCAGGACTCAAGGCTTTATCGGCCCCAATCTTACATACCGCTTAAAAAATTTCATCATCAGAAAAATCCTTCGTAATGGCTCTGTTTATTTCATCCGTAACAGTAGGCTTGAACTCTTGGAAAATAGAAAGATCCAACTGATTTTTTTCTACTCGTATAAACTTGTTGGAAATAGTGATCAACATGTTTTCCAATCGATCTATCCCCACAATACTCAGTTCCTTCAGCATCTTTGATTGTATGAATCCGGTTTTGAGCAAAACGTTCCTTTGTACATGCATGGAAAATTTAGTATTCCTATCACCCGAAAGTTGTAAATCATTTCTGCTCTTTTTGTTTGCCAGCAAATTTCTTCATTGCGCTATGCTTGGAAAAGCTCCTTTATGATTTGAGGAATCGTATCTCATATACGACCAATAGTTGTTTGAGCGAAATCCAATTCAATTTGGAAATCTTCAATATGTTTTTCAGAATTCATTTTTGTTTTTGTTTGCAGAAAGACATAGCTTTGCAACATTCTTTTATTCGTTCTGTAATTAAGCCGTTGTGGAATTCCATCCTTTGGCTACATATGATTTGAATTCTTTAACTTGGAGAAGACGACAATCAAAGCGAAATGTTTGAAATAATTATGAGCAACGGAAGCAACAATGGTTACAACATGCCGATGATCAGAACCTAATAATCATAAAAATTCAGCTTCCGAGGTAGGGATTTTGTGATCCATTCAGAGTTGGCAATAACTCGATCCAGACAGCATTTGACGACATGTATACCTCTTTAACCAACCTATGAAAAACGATCACCAGTATGATGTAGATTAAAGAAATCGCAAGCACTATACATATTCCTGAAATCTGTAAAGGTATGTGTGCTTCTCAAATCTGTCCTCCTTCTTTCTCATCATTTGATAAAATTTCATTGAAATCTCCTACTAAAAGCCAAAGCCCAATTATGTTGACACTAATTCTTCGTATTTTCTCTCACAATATGTGTATGTTGATGATTTAGTGCTCCATAAACACATGACAAGTAGAAACCCATGCCATTATATTCAGCATAAACATTAATCATCCTTACAAACTCATATAACTTAGTTAACACTACATGCTTCTTCCATAAGATAGCTAAACCTCCACTTCTTCCTTGAGGAGGAACTGGCGACACAAAATCAAATCCTAAAGACACACATAAATCATGTAAAATATCACATTTATTTAAAGTTTCTTAGAAAACAACAAATTTAGAGAGTATTTTTGCAGAGTTCCTCCAGATGATCTTTTGTTACCGGTGCAGCCACGCCTTGACAGTTCCATGAAATGACTCTCATTGTAACGCCCCTTTCCCATTCTCCGCTAACTGTCGAGCTGACCGGTCAACAATCAAACAAGAACATGACCGATCTAATCCGAGCAAGTCGAACAGGAAAAGTTCGCCACAGGACGAAGCCAGAGACAGATCGGTTTGAGACAAAGGCTCGCACCAATCCATCTTCGACTCCGCTATCCTCATGTCCATAGTACAAAGCGGTACCACTCGTACTACTTCTATGAGTTGTGTCGGTTCGGACGAAACCTACTATCAGGGAAACAATTTCATTTTTGAGTAATCAAACGTTAAGTACAACGTTTAACGGGTTTTACAAACAATCATCGCTATAAACACACAATCAATCATAAAGACGGAATGGCGCAGATGCCGAACCAAAATAAAACATCCAAAACCCCGAATCAAATCCCGTCACAAGCCATCCCGAAACTACACCGAGGACCTCCCGCGTCCGTCGCTGCTAAACCTGAAAAACACAAAAAGAGTCTAATGAGCGATCTAAGATCACCCAGTGAATCGACTCCCCACTAACGGCTTCTAGTCTATCTAATGTCTACAAAGTCCCGCCCCAAAATCCCAAAATAACAATCAATGAAAGAAATGGTCGATCACGCACTACCACGTCGTGATAAACCCACAACACACAATCAATGCCAAAGATAAGGAGAATTAGGGAAATCGAAGGCACAACGGCATATGTCCTCGATTAGACTCGGTCTATCTAACGCGCAACGAAAGAAATAACAAACAACACTGGGCCCTACGAACTCGGTAACTTCCACGAGTTTACATCGTCACCTATATGGTAACTAAACCATGACTCCTAAACGTGTACACAAGGTCCCACGATTAGGACACCGTTCTCCGTCCATCGATACGCGGTGACTCGGACTACCTCTAGATAGCCAGAGTTTTCATGTGATTCGGCCCTAGGACATGACCCCATATTCTCCGAATCACACACCTACCGGCGTCACCCGATAGGTTAACACCATAACCGGAATCACCATGATCCGGTTAGGTAAAACCCAAGGATCCAATCGGGTCGGAAGTACCGGAACGTAAACAAAACCTAGGCTTACGGAATCTAACGCACCCTAGAGTCCTAGTGCAGAAATGTAAACAGGCAGACTCGTTGGGACTCTAGCACAAATCACACAATCATTATCAATAATAATAGAAAATCCCCAACCATTCCGCAAGCCACTACACTATCAATACCACCGCTCCGACTAGGTAAGATACTCAGTTAGCACCAACTAACTTACCCGGTCCCGTGAACGGAGTAAGTGTACACAATAACTGCTCGGCCCAACACCGAGAAGTTTAACCAGTCTGCACACAAAGCTCACAACAACAACATAATAATCACGCAATCACAACAATCACAACAGAGCAGGCCTATTAGGGTTTCTAAGTCTTTTAATCCGTTCTTATCCGCTACCTTGGGTTAGCGGATTGCTAACCCGTAGACGGCTTACAACTCACACCACTTCCTTTATTATCTCATTCTAGATATCTTTTAACAAGTAAACTTACTAACTCCCCGACGTCTCATTATTATTTAATTGATTCATTACCCTTCCCGCTATTAAACCTAAACCCCAATCCCGTTATAATATTCTATACATTTGTTTAGGTTTAACTCATATTTTAATGTCGTCTTAATTCCAGTATATAGATTCATTCATTATCGTTCTTATACAATATATAATGCATATACGGTCCTAATCAAACAATATCTATATGAATGCATCAATCAATGATTACTAACAACCTAACGGCACACAATCGATTAACCTTTTAATTCTTAAAACCCTAACATGCTTATTCGATCCTAACCGGTTTATCATTAACGTTCATTTACTTATTAACAACTAATCAGGTTATTAACGGGTATGCAATCCTACTTTTACGGTTTCTCGGTTCCTGGTCTATATGAATCTAAGATTTTGTGAGCCGACTCACTGTGAGATAGGCGCGGAAATGGCGGCTCGATGTAGATGTGAATCCTGAGACACCCGAATCGAATCCCGAACTCCCGATCACCCGAATATCGAACTCCGAACGACGAACACTCCGGAAATCTCGGAACGGCCGTGGACCAAGCGTTGACTGGCTTGGTCTCCGACATTGACCGGCGGTTGACCGTGTTGACCGGCGGCATTGATTGTTGACTGAAGGTTGACCGTTGACTTGAATTGGACCGGTTGACTTCCCAAACCAAATCGGTTGAACCACTGAACCAACTGAACCATTGACCGGTGTGACCTAACCGTTGACCAAGGCTAAACCAAGCCCAAACCAAACCCAATCTAGAACCAAACCATGCTGACCCAACCACTAAAGAACCGGCTTGAAGATACGGCGGCGGTGGAGCTTCTCCGGCGACTTCTCCGGCGTTGACCGACGGTGGTCCGGCGTTGACCGGCCGGTTCACCCCTTTTTCCGGCAACTCAGAAGACGATCCACCTATCAAACTGACCGAAAAGAAAAGATCTAGCTATCCATGGTTTCAAAACGTTCAGATCTGGTGAAGGAAGAGAGAGAGATCCATCAAACCCTAATCCGCGGATGCTTTCCGGCAAGATTACAGAGAGCTCCGGCGATGGCGACGAAGGTGGCTGGCTGGGGATTGTAGAGGAGAGTGAGAGGAAGCTATAGCACTTTGAAGAAGTTGATTTGGGTTTATAATGAAGAAGTTATGGGATTTTTGGTGTTGGAAGGCATGAAGAACACTATGAATGTTCTTGGAAGTTCTTTGAATATGCATGAGGATTTCTGGATTTTTATGGGTAATTGGGATGAATCTGGAGAGAGAGGAGAGAGGTAAGGTCGTGGGTGTGAGGTAGAGAGAGGTTTAGATGAGTGAAATGAATTTGGTATCACTTAAGATGCCATGCAAAAATGATTCATTGCATCTTCTCCATGCAATGCATCCAATGGGATTGAGGTGGCACCCCTGGAGAAGGACACCTGTCCTGGTGAGAAGTTTTTGTGCCCAAAAACTATTACTAAACCGGCCCAAACCAACCTTAAACCCATCTCGACCCAAAGCTTCGGTTTCTTCGATTCCGCGATTACTATTTTAAAAACCCCTTAGATGTACCCATAAATCCTCAAACCCTTACTATCAGATTCTCCATGTTTTTTTGATGATTTTATCAAGTCTAATCACTCCATTCGGGTTCACATAGCTCGGGTTATGAATTTTTAAAGTTTCTTCGGGTTTGTTGGTTTCCATTCCCGACAAGTCGTAAAACATGTTTCCGCTCCGTTTTTCCCAATCATGGTATTCTAAATGTTCTTTATGTTGTTAAACATGAACATTTGGCCCGTCATAGCTTCCGTCTCGAACTTTGGCATAATTACCATTTTACCTCTGACTTTGGTAACATGACAATTTTGCCCCCGGTTGACTTTCTGCTGCCCGTTGACCGTATTTTGGATACGGGGTATCACATTCTTCCCCACTTACAGGAATTCGGTCCCCGAATTCTCCGTCACTAACAGACTTCAAATCGGTTCCGAACCCTGCAAGTTGCTTCATCACTTCACTCCGACGCTTCTATACTCGATCACTGCTGCATACCACTGACCTCAACACTATTCCAATCTGACATCTCAATCTTGTGTACCCTGATCCGCTCCACTCTTAATTGTCTCCATCGGTCTCAATCTTTGAACTTAACTGGCACCTGGCTTCCCCACTTCTCTTTGACTTCCACATCCTTCTGATCGCGACTTTCTTTCTTCTTTTTGGGACCCTCTTCAAAAATCTGATCACTTGCTTCCATCCGACTGTTTCCAACAACATCACTGATCCTTCTTTCCAAATCTTTTTGCTATCTCATCATACTTCTCGGCTTCTTTCTGTCGGTCGCTTGATAAGCTGATACATTTTCCACTGACGATGTCTACCACTGCTTCACGGTCTGTCTACTTGTCTCGCGCAGTTTTGCTACTTCATTCTCGCTTTCGGGTTCGGGTTCGATCTCGTATTCACATCGCATCGCCATTCCGTCCTACATTCAATTCAACAACTCACTGGAACATTTAGTTTCATCCCGATCCATCCCCAATACCACTTTCCCATAGGAATATGGTTACTTAATCACGTACCCGATGGTTACTCGTGATTAAATAACAATACACTATAAGTCCATTCCCTCGTGAATTGACGGTTGAACGTAACTGTCCTCAAGTCAGCTCAAAACTCATGATAATTTAAAAAATCAAACTAACACTTTACTATTCTAACGAAACTGAGAAGAGCTACCAATCACTAATTAAATTTCCGAACTACTAGCAATTCAACGGTCTCTAAGACCAAAAACAATCAGTCCACTCAAAACCACGCATGCTAACACTACGCAATCTATCGCACAAACAAATCAATCAACAGAAAAAGAAAACAAGCAATTACCACACGCACACAGTCACACAATCTAGTGATCGGTCGGATACGTCGTCAGTCTGGGTTCGAGTCATGATGAACGGTCGTCAGTTCCGCTCATCATTTGTTTTCACACAGTAATCTATTTGCTTTCATAACCGTCTCAATCATGCAAACAATTACTATGCTACTCAAAATGATTCGTTGAACACTCTGCATCCACCACATACATAAAACGATATATCATACATAATAAGGTTTTTAGTACATGGTCCTGATCAGAGTCCGTACATAAGGCCGTCCTCATATCCAAAAACCCATACGACACCGCTATACATCAGAAAAGTCAAAGATGACACGCAAAATCGCCTATCCGCCGATCTATCTACAAGACAAAAATAAAGTTAGTGCCCCCACTTACCTGGCCTAACTACACCTATCCTAACGCCCCCAGCAAGACCGAAATGCCCAATACCACTGGCAAAACGGCTCGCTGAAGTATCCGCTGGCAGATGGGCCGGGAGGGTGTGGAGGGTGTGCCTCTCGAGATGGTGCTCCGACATGTTGTGGCTCGGCTATCGGACAAAGATGAGCGACGTGACCTGCGCGGCCACATACCTGACAGACTGGCGTGGACGCTGAGTGCGGTCCACGGTAACACGCGGATGCCTGATGATCATAACCACCACACAACTGACAAGGAGAAGTCAGCTCTAACGGGGGATCCATAAAACAATCGGGTGCGAGATGACCCTGACCTCTGCACAACTAGCAAGTCCTCACTGGCTCGGGTCTGGACGGCTGAATGACCGGCAACTGAACAACGGGTAACTGACTGGGCTCGGGATCTCTGCAGCTGAGTCCAGCTTGGTAATCCTTTGGTACTGGTGCTCGGTACGGCTCTCCATTGTGTATACACCGTCCTAATCCGGCGATCGGGAAAGTCGACGCTCCATGGCCCTCGTGACCACACAACGGACAATAGTCCGGTCCGGGTACTGGATGGTATAGCTCTCGAAGATGCGGGTCTACTGCTTGGGGACACCAATGCAAATGAAACTCATACACTCCACACCCACTGCATGCTCTGCTCTCTGGTACTGCTGACGGCGCCTCTACCATCTCGGCTGGTGGCTAAACTGACTCAAACTGTGACTCAGCAGAAGCTGGTGACATAACCAGGTCGAGCGGTGTACGGGGTGATCCGGGTCGCAAATCTGTCTGATGATGGGGCCCGATCTGCTGCTCCAAGATATCCTCTAGCATGGCTACTTGCTCATCCACCTGCTTCTCCCAGTGTGGATACTGCTCGGGGTCTACATGCTCCATATCCAAGTCGAAGCCAAACAGTAGCAGCCTCAACAAATAGTCCTCCACACGAAGCGGCGGGGGAAACTCGGGCGCCTCAAGAATCGGTGCCTGGTACATCGGTGGTACGTCTGATGCTTCAAGTATATGTGGTACATCCGGCTCTGGCCACTGCGGCGGTAACTCTAACTCCACATCCGCTCCTCCCAAAAATCCCATCATATCTGCGTAAGGGTCTCGGCTCCCCGCATCATCCTCCATATAAGCAGGTAAAGGGTCCGGAAGAGGTGACCAATCTACCTCGGCTGCTCTGGCACCCTGTAAGTGTCGCAATGGAACTGGTGGACGATTCGCCGTACGAGATCCTCGCGTATGGCCTGGCGATGCTGGGTATCCCTGAAACTGCTCTAACTGGCCCTGCTGCGAACCAACTGATCCCTGCTGACTCATGCTGCCCAACTGAACTACTCTGCGCGCACACACACACCCCTCCACTCCACCCGGGACACACTGCTGTAAGACTGCAATCAAAAACACACAGACAAGTTAGTACAAATAATAAGAAAATCCTACTTTCCCATCCCAACCCCGGGTGTAACGGACGCGGCTCGGTTTCCTAATGGATGCCCTTGTGACACATTTGACTCGATAAAACACGGAAAACACTCAAAAATGAAATGTTTTGAAACCCATGCGGAACCATGCTCTGATACCACCTTTCTGTAACGCCCCTTTCCCATTCTCTGCTGACCGTCGAACTGACCGGTCAAAAATCAAACAAGAACATGACCGATCTAACCCGAGCAAGTCGAACGGGAAAAGTTCGCCACAGGACGAAGCCAGAGATAGATCGGTTTGAGACAAAGGCTCGCACCAATCCATCTTCGACTCCGCTATCCTCATGTCCATAGTAAAAAGCGGTACCACTCGTACTACTTCTATGAGTTGTGTCGGTTCGGATGAAACCCACTATCAGGGAAACAATTTCATTTTTGAGTAATCAAACGTTAAGTACAACGTTTAACGGGTTTTACAAACAATCATCGCTATAAACACACAATCAATCAGAAACATGGAATGGCGCAAATGCCGAAACGAAATAAAACATCCAAAACCCCGAATCAAATCCCGTCACAAGCCATCCCGAAACTACACCGAGGACCTCCCGCGTCCGTCGCTGCTAAACCTGAAAACATTAAAAGTCTAATGAGCGATCTAAGATCCCCCAGTGAATCGGCTCCCCACTAACGGCTTCTAGTCTATCTAATGTCTACAAAGTCCCGCCCCAAAACCCCAAAATAACAATCAATGAAAGAAATGATCGATCACGCACTACCACGTCGTGATAAACCCACAACACACAATTAATGCCAAAGATAAGGAGAATTAGGGAAATCGAAGGCACTGCCACATATGTCCTCGATTAGACTCAGTCTATCTAACGCGCAACGAAAGAAATAACAAACAACACTGGGCCCTACGAACTCGGTAACTTCCACGGGTTTACATCGTCACATATATGGTAACTAACCCACGACTCCTAAACGTGTACACAAGGTCCCACGATTAGGACACCGTTCTCCGTCCATCGATACGCGGTAACTCGGACTACCTCTAGATAACCAGAGTTTTCATGTGATTCGGCCCTAGGACATGACCCTGTATTCTCCGAATCACACACCTACCGGCGTCACCCGATAGGTTAACACCATAACCGGAATCACCATGATCTGGTTAGGTAAAACCCAAAGATCCAATCGGGTCGGAAGTACCGGAATGTAAACAAAACCTAGGCTTGCGGAATCTAACACACCCTAGAGTCCTAGTGCAGAAATGTAAACACGCAGACTCGCTGGGACTCTAGCACAGATCACACAATCATTATCAATAATAATAGCAAATCTCCAACCATTCCGCAAGCCACTACACTATCAATACCACCGCTCCGACTAGGTAAGATACCTAGTCAGCACCAACTAACTTACCCGGTCCCGTGACCGGAGTAAGTGTACACAATAACTGCTCGGCCCAACACCGAGCAGTCTAACCAGCCTGCACACAAAGCTCACAACAACAACATAATAATCACGCAATCACAACAATCACAACAGAGCAGGCCTATTAGGGTTTCTAAGTCTTTTAATCCGTTCTTATCCGCTACCTTGGGTTAGCGGATTGCTAACCCGTAGACGGCTTACAACTCACACCACTTCCTTTATTATCTCATTCTAGATATCTTTTAACAACTCCTCGATCTGTCGGTTAGAGTTAGTAAACTTACTAACTCCCCGACGTCTCATTATTATTTAATTGATTCATTACCCTTCCCGCTATAAAACCTAAACCCCAATCTCGTTATAATATTGTATACGTTTGTTTAGGTTTAACTCGTATTTTAATGTCGTCTTAATTCCAGTATATAGATTCATTCATTATTGTTCTTATACAATATATAATGCCTATACGGTCCTAATCAAACGGTATCTATATGAATGCATCAATCAATTATTACTAACAACCTAACGGCACACAATCGATTAACCTTTTAATTCTTAAAACCCTAACATGCTTATTCGATCCTAACCGGTTTATCATTATCGTTCATTTACTTATTAACAACTAATCAGGTTATTAACCGGTATGAAATCCTACTTCTACGGTTTCTCGGTTCCCGGTCTATATGAATCTAAGAGTTTGTGAGCCGACTCACAGTGAGATAGGCGTGGAAATGGCGGCTCGATGTAGATGTGAATCCCGAGATACCCGACTCGAATCCCGAACTCCCGATCACCCGAATATCGAACTCCGAACGACGAACACTCCGGAAATCTTGCAACGGCCGTGGACCAAGCGTTGACTGGCTTGGTCTCCGGCGTTGACCAGCGGTTGACCGCGTTGACCGGCGGCGTTGACCATTGACCGTTGACCGAAGGTTGACTGTTGACTTGACTTGGACCGGTTGACTTTCCAAACCAAACTGGTTGAACCACTGAACCAGCTGAACTAACTGAACCGGTCTAATTTAAACCGGTTAAGTTAAACCGGTTACGGTCAAACGTTGATCGGTTTGACCTAACCGTTGACCAAGGCTAAACCAAGCCCATACCAAACCAAATCTAGAACCAAACCATGCTGACCCAACCACTGAAGAACCGGCTTGAAGATACGGCGGCGGTGGAGCTTCTCCGGCGACTTTTCCCGCGTTGACCGACGGTGGTCCGGCATTGACCGGCCGGTTCACCCCTTTTACGGTAACTCAGAAGACAATCCACCTATCAAACTGACCGAAAAAAAGATCTAGCCATCCATGGCTTCAAAACGTACATATCTGGTGAAGGAAGAGAGAGATCCATCAAACCCTAATCCGCGGATGCTTTCCGGCAAGATTCCGGAGACGACGGTGGATAACTGGGGATTGTAGAGGAGAGTGAGAGGAAGCTATAGCACTTTGCAAAAGTTGATTTGGGTTTATAATGAAGAAGTTATGGGATTTTTGGTGTTGGAAGGCATGAAGAACACTATGAATGTTCTTGGAAGTTCTTTGAATATGCATGAGGATTTCTGGGGTTTTCTGGGTAAATGGGATGAATCTGGAGATAGAGGAGATAGGTAAGGTCGTGGATGTGAGGTAGAGAGAGGTTTAGATGAGTGAAATGAATTTGGTATCACTTAAGATGCCAGCAAAAATTATTCATTGCATCTTCTCCATGCAATGCATCCAATGGGATTGAGGTGGAGCCCCTGGAGAAGGACACCTGTCCTGGTGTGAAGTTTTTGTGCCCAAAAACCATTACTAAACCGACCCAAACCAACCTTAAACCCATCTCGACCCAAAGCTTCGGTTTCTTCGATTCCGCGATTACTATTTTAAAACCTTAGATGTACCCATAAATCCTCAAACCCTTACCATAAGATTCTCCATGTTGTTTGATGATTTTATCAAGTCTAATCACTCCGTTCGGGTTTACATAGCTCCGATTATGAATTTTTGAAGTTTCTTCAGGTTTGTCGGTTTCCATTCCCGACAAGCCGTAAAACATGTTTCCGCTCCGTTTCTCCCAATCCTGGTCTTCTAAATGTTCTTTATGCTGTTAAACATGAACATTTGGTCCGTCATAGCTTCCGTCTCGAACTTTGGCATAATTACCATTTTAACCCTGACTTTGGTAAAATGACAATTTTGCCACCGGTTGACTTTCTGCTGCCCGTTGACCGTATTTTGGATACGGGGTATCACACTCATGATGACTGGGGGTACAGCCCCCCCCCGCGCCTCCGTCGATATTGATTGGATCCGATCTAGACCCGATAGATTCACATCTCTCTTTCTTTGCGTAAGGATACAAGACCATCCCCTCATTGAGTTCCTTAAGTGGAACTTGTAGTTTTCTTTCAAATTCTTCGCGTTTCCTTTTCTTTATGTAAGGATTCAGATCCGTTTTAACATAATCCTCAAAGACATCCATGTAATTCTCCTCTTTGAACTGAGCAGTCGATGTGACTTTAATTTCCTCATATGTTTTCCATTCGAACCCATGATACATCACAGAGAAATCAGAATTAGGGACGAGCATACCATTATCTTCAATTCCTGGAATGACCACGCCTGCATTACCACCAGTTGATATCTGGGAAGAATCATCCGAGTTTGCCTGATCTTTGTTAGCATAATACTGCAAGATGTCATCAGTCTCACGACTTGTAGAAAGAGATAAGCATGCTACCTCCCCTTGTTTAACAAAGTTAACGAGGACGTTCTGAAAGTCCCTGCAGTGAATGTACATGTTACGAACTTCCTCTTCAAATAGTGATACATTTCTACTGCCTTATCATGATCGATTGTTGGTACATCTGGAACTGCAAAAGGATGCACATTGTTGGATGGTCCAGCAACCATGCTATGCATATCTTCCTGATTTCCTTTGCCCAGAGAAGCACCGTCATCTTCTTCGTTCATATTTCCTTGGTTCCCAGGAACATCATCATCCTCATCAAAGTGGAATGGGAAATCTTTAGATTCATGTGTTAACATGCCACACTTCACACATAAATTCCTTAACCATTCGTAACGAAGCCTTAGGATGAAAATTTTGCCCTGCCCAAAAATGAAACTCCTTTGAAATCACAACGGAAGATCAACATTCCAGTTTATCTTCACCCTAACAAAATCCACAAGATTACATTCATCAATGAATAAAGCACATGTTCTCTATTTGCATAATATGTTACAATATGATAGTTTTATGATTTTTGTTAATGTATGCGTCCTGAACGATTTTATAATGGCATAATAAAAAATATATATAATCATATGTGAATTTTTGATTTATACTTTATTTTTATAATCTAAAATTTATAAAAAATCTTGTTTAAAACTGAAAGAATAAAAAAACCTTAAACTAAACCAAATGTAATAGTAGTTTATTCATTTTAAAACCGAAAACACCGGAAAATAAAAAAACCAAAAATTGGTAGTATCCAAACCGGATCAAACCAAAGTAGATATGGTTTTTAATATGGTAATTATTTTGAGTTTATATTTCACCAGCTCCACGTCCTCTGTTTTATTCTTCCACTATCCTTCTCTTTTTCTTTTTCTTTTTCTTTTTCTTTTCTTGTTTAAAAAATAAATTAATTAAATAAAAAATTACGAACAATACAAAGTTTATCGCAAAACATAGAAGGTAGCCATTCTAGCTTAGATTCATAGGAAAAAACCAAGAATTTCGAGATTTAAACATAAAACAAAACAAAATGTAAGAGAGATATCAAAATTAAACAGCGTGGTCAGTCTCTGGATCTTTGCAATATCAATCTGTTTTTTTTTTATATTAATTTAAAGGGTTTTAGCAACATTTAGTTCAATTTTATAGTATCTTTATATTATATAATATATTAAATGGCATGATAAATAATTCAATAAAATTTATTTATTTTTACTTTACTTTTCCTTTATTTTTCCATTAAAATTTATTTATTTTTACTTTATTTTTTCTTTCGCGTGAACATTCATCTTTTATCTTTCTTCTCCAATTTTGTTTTCTAGTGTTGATTTTTGTCATTTTTGTGTTCTTAGTTATGTAAATTATTTCTCATTCTTTTGATATTTTTTACTTTTCTTATTTTTTGCTTTATTAGTTTTTTGTATCTTGTTAGAAATTTCTATATAAACATAAAATTTATCATAATTTTTAGGCTAATGCTATGAAACTTACATATATTTGAAAATTTTAAGTCTAATAAAATTGTACTAGTTAAAATTGTTTTTTGTAAGATGTTATTCTTTTTTTTTTCCTTCTCAAATTAGTACTTATTACCTATTGTTTTATGTACTATACCGCAATATTGATTTTTCTCTATAAAAATTTAGTTATTAAACTAGAGTAATATGTCTGCTAAAAAATTACCCATTGATTTCACTCTCTTAGTAGTTTGTTATGTGGTTATAAATAAGTTTGTTATGTGGTTAAAAACGACTCAACCACGCATACATTTTTATAAATAAGTTATCTATGATCTCTGCAAATGAAATTTGGCTATGGCAAACCCAATATGGAAGATCTAGTGGACCCTATGTATTTTTACCTAGGGCCGTTGATCTTCCTAATCTTGGTTACCTATGTATTGGTGTGTCAGACGTTACAAGGGAGGGAATGGAGTCATACAAGTTAATCCCGCGCCAGAAAAATATGGAATCTTCGACAAATAATTCTACACGCAGACCTTGACAAAAACAAATCATAGGCGTTGTTCTTATAACTCAATCGTACATGTATATTTAATTAAATTTCATTATTTGACCAGTTTAAAACAAAGACTTTGAGAGGAACTTTGAAATACTATATAAACAAACAATGCATTTCATTAAGAAACTAATTCTATATATAGGGAAGCTCCAGATCATTACTTATTTGACCAGTTTAAACAAACTTATAGTATACGATATATATTATTATTCATCATATTTCAATACCCTCATATTTTGGAATGTGAAATAGTTTATTTAAGAAAACATATATTCTAGCAAATAATATATGGAAATATATATAATTCCAAAGACGCTATAAATATGGAAAATTTTTATACTATTAAAATAATTTTTTTTTCAAATTAACATTTAATCATGTGTTATATTACATAAATACTATTGCACATTAATGATTTGATTAAATTTCATTAAATCTAATTATGAAATCTATAATATTAAAACATGATTTTTTTTTAAAAATAAATCCTCTTCCATGTGTTGTAGTACAATTCATGCTATTGGATATTAATGATTTAATTAAATTCCATTAAAAGTAATTATAGAATATAACATTATTTCTACTATATATGTTTCCAAACAAGACAATTATTAAACATGTATCCAAACAATCTAAATATAGTAGATCTCACTTCTCTAATTACTACGACAAAATAAAAAAACAAATATATCTATATATATTATCATAAAACTATTAAATCAATTGATAAATACAACTAAATAGTTTATACATCAATTATTTTTGTAACTATAGGTAAATATTATCCAATTTATGATTCTAATATATTTTAATATATTTTTCTTTTAAGTATAAATCTACACTTTTATATTATAACAAAGTTTTATAAAAAAGTTTTTTTTATTTATTAAATTTTATTAAATTTTATATTTTATTAAAACATGAAGGTTTTTAAAATAAACATTCTTCGATGTGTTATATTACGATTCATACCACTGGATATTAATGATTTAATTAAATTTATTAAGGGTAATTATAGAATATATCATTATTTCTACTATACATGTTTACAAACAAAATAATCATTAAAGATGTACCAAAAAAAATCTAAAAATATAAGATCTAACTTCTCTAATTAACTAAGACAAAATCAAAAACAAAAATATCCACATCTATATATATATATATATATATATATATATATATATATATATATATTATCATATAACTTTTAAATCAATTGATAAATAAAATTAAATAGTTTATACATCAATTATTTTGTAACTATAAGTAAATATTATCAAATTTCTGATTCTAATACAATTCACTATCTTTTGTTTCAAATATAAATCTACACTTATATATTATAACAAAATATTATAAAAATGTTTTTGATTATTCGATTTCTTAGAAAAAATAATTATTAAATTAAAATTTTCTATACTATTAAAACATGAAAGTTTTTTGAAATAAACATTCCCCATGTGTTATATTACAATTCATGCCATTGGATATTAATGATTTAATGAATTTTTTTAAGGGTAATTATAGATTATAACATTATTTCTACTATACATGTTTCCAAATAAGATAATTATTAAACATGTACCCAAACCGTCTAGAAATATAAGATCTCACTTCTCTAATTAACCAAGACAAAATCAAAAACAAAAAAACAAAAATATTCATATATATTATCATAAAATTATTAAATCAATTGATAAATACAACTAAATAGTTTATACATCAATTATTTTTGTAAATATAAGTAAATATTTTCTAATTTATTATTATAATATAATTTAATATCTATTTGTTTAAATATAAATCTACACTTTTATATTATGAAAAATATTATAAAATTATTTTTAATTATTCAATTTCTTAGAAAAATAATTATTAAATTCATATTTATTATTAAAATGATCTAAATATAATTCTATAAAACAAAATAATAATATTTCATTTTACTATTACAAGATGAGATAGAACAAATTAATCAAATTTAATTATAAAATATTAAAAACAAATTTTGCTACTCGTAGACGTATTAAAAAGATAGATAAATAAATTTAAATTGATAAACTCTTAATTTGATAAAATAGTAAAAGTATTAAAGATCTATATTAGTTAAACATATGATGGGTTAAATTACAGTTTATTTTTTTATGATCACACTTTTTGAACGGTTATTTTATCAAATTTTCAAAATATTAGACTACTATATAATGAGTTAAACGGAGACTAGTTTGTTTTGATTACTAAAATAATTTTTTTCTTAAGAAAAATAATTACTAATTTTTTATTTCTTATAAAAAATTTAAAATAATTATAATTACATTTGATGCATAAAAACATAAAAAAATCTCTATATATATCATTATAAAACGGGTTGAAAAATAGGTTAACCAATTTAAATTATCTATACTACTAAAAACAATTTTTTAGTGTTTAATTTTGTATAAACCAATAATCCACAAAATCTAATATAATTTTACAGCCATATGAGTTTGAGAATTGAATCCGTTGAAGTTTGAGGAAACACAAGTCTAGGAGGGTGTGAGGGTAACCAATTATCCTTAAAACATTAATGTTTTTTCTATTGCCGACCATGTATTGTGAGCCTTTCTTAAGTAGCTCAATCCCGAAAAGAATTGAGCCCCATCCATATGATTGTTGAGCTCGTTTATTGGCATAAAAAGATGGTCATCCTGCAAAATATCTAGCTTTGAATAGTTTGGAGAAGAGGCAGTTTGGATGTTGTATGAGTCAAAGCTGCTTGTTTTACTAATAAAGCTTCGTTGAACAAAGTCAAATCTTAGTAACCAAGGCCTCCTTTTTTTTGGAATAATGTAATCTTTTCCAAGCGACCTACGGTATTCCTTTGCATTTGGGACTAATTTCCACCAAAATCTAATGAGAATGGGTTCAGTTTCAGAAATGACATGTGACGTTAATTTGAAACACGACATAGAATATACGGGTGTCGCAACTGCCACTGATTTAAGAAGCATTTTTATCCGGCAGGTGATAGATAACGAGTCTCCAATGGGGTGTTCGTTGGTTTACTCTGTTCACGAAGTCATTAAATATCTCCTTCTTCTTTCTGCCGAATTGTTCGAGTAGACCCAAATATTTTCCTCCTCCTCCTTGTTTGGTAATACCCAAAATATTCTTCAACCGGTCTTGTGTCGATGTAGGTATTTTTGAACCAAATGTTATCATAGCTTTCTCTTGATTTTTTTTTTTTTTGTCCTCAACAATGTTCACATAATGTAAATACATGTTTTAAAGTTCTATTATTCTTCTGGTTTGCTCAACAAAGAAAAATAAAAAAATCATCCAAAAAAGTAGATGAGTGATAGAAGGAACACCACCATTCCCAATTTTAATATCTTGTATCTTTTTTTTTACATTGAGATCAAGTAAATGACATAATGTATGCCCAAAGAATGTAAAGTTAAGGAGAAAGCGTATCTCCATGACATATGCCACATTCTAGTGTAATTAAACCTTGAGGAACCCCATTTATTAACACCGATAACTTAACAGTTGTGACCGTAGCCATGATCCATTTGATCCATGTTTCACAAAAGCCAAAAACACGCATTGTCTGTTCTAGAAAATTCCATTTCACACGATCATATGTTTTGCTAATGTCCGTTTTTACCGCCATATATGTTTGTGAAACATGTTTCCTTTTTTCAATGAATGCATCAATTCATGGGCAAACAACACATTGTCTGAAATTAATCTACCCGAGATAAAAGCAGCTTGGGAATCAGATACTATTTGGTCAAGTCATGATTTTAACCTGGTAACTAGCAACTTTGAAATAATTTTATAAAGTACGTTGCACAAGGCTATAGGTCTATAGTCTGACAATGTTTATGGTCTCTTGATTTTTGATATCATGCAAATATATGTGTGTTTAATTGCATGGGTAAGAGTACATGATTGAAAGAAATCATTGACTTCCCAAATAACATCGCTGCCAAATATATCCTAGCATTCATGGTAGAAGCGTGCAGTAAGCCCGTCAAGACTCAGGGCTTTATCGGCCCCAATCTCACATACCACTTTAAAAATTTCATCAACAGAAAAATAATTCGTAATGGCTCTGTTTATTTCATCCGTAACAGTAGGCTTGAACTCTTGGAAAATAGAAAGATCCAACTGATTTTTCTCGTACAAACTTGTTGGAAATAGTGATAAACATGTTTTCCAATTGATCTATCCCCACGATACTCAGTTCCATCAGCATCTTTGATTGTATGAATCCGATTTTGAGCAAAGCGTTCCTTTGTATATGCTTGGAAAATTTAGTATTCCTATCACCCGAAAGTTGTAAATAATTTCTGCTCTTTTTGTTTGCCAGCAAATTTCATCATTGCGCTATGCTTGGAAAAGCTCCTTTCTGATTTGAGGAATCGTATCTGGTATAGGACCAATAGTTGTTTGAGCGAAATCCAATTCAATCTGGAGATCTTCAATCTGTTTTTCAGAATTTAATTTTTGTTTTTGTTTGTAGAAAGACATAGCTTTGCGGCATTCTTTTATTCGTTCTGTAATTAAGCCATTGTGGAATTCCATCCTTTGGCTACATATGATTTGAATTCTTTAACTTGGAGAAGACGTTTTTCAAAGTGAAATGTTTGAAATAATTATGAGCAACGGAAGCAACAATGGTTACATTAGGCCGATGATCAGAACCTAATAATCGTAAAAATTTAGCTTCCGAGGTAGGGAATTCTGTGATCCATTCAGAATTAGCAATAACTCAATCCAGACAGCATTTGACGACATGTATACCCCTTTAACCAACCCATGAAAAACGATCACTAGTATGATGTAGATTAAAGAAAGCGCAAGCACTATACATATTCCTGAAATCTGTAAAGATATATGTGCTTCTCGAATTTGTCCTCCTTCTTTCACATCATTTGATAAAATTTCACTGAAATCTCCTACTATAAAAGCCAAGGTCCATTTCTGTTGACACTGATTCTTCGTATTTTCTCTCACAATATTTGTATGTTGATGATCTGGTGCTCCATAAACACATGACAAGTAGAAATCCATGCCATTATATTCATCATAAACATTAATTATCCTTAAAAACTCATATAACTTAGTTAACACTACATGCTTCTTCCATAAGATAGCTAAACCTCCAATTCTTCCTTGAGAAGGGACTGGCGACACAAAATCAAATCCTAAAGACACACATAAATCATGTAAAATATCACATTTATTTAAAGTTTCTTAGAAAACAACAAATTTAGAGAGTATTTTTGCAGAGTTCCTCCAGGCGATCTTTTGTTAGCGGCGCAGCCACGCCTTGACAGCTCCATGAAATGACTCTCATGATGACTGTGGAGGTACAGCCCCCCCCCCCCCCCCCGCGCATCCATCGATATTGATTGGATCCGATCTAGACCCGATAAATTCACGTCTCTCTTTCTTTGCGTGAGGATACAAGACCATCCCCTCATTGAGTTTCTTAAGTGGAACTTGTAGTTTTCTTTAAACTTCTTAACGTTTCCTTTTCTTTGTGTAAGGATCCGGATCCGTGTTAACAAAATCCTCAAAGACATCCACATAATTCTCCTCTTTGAACTGAGCAGACGATGTGACTTTAATTTCCTCATATGTTTTCCATTCGAACCCATGAGACATCACAGAGAAATCAGAATTAGGGACGAGCATGCCATTATCTGTAATTCCTGGAATGACCACGCCTGCATTACCGCCAGTTGATATCTGGGAAGAATCATCTGAGTGTGCCTGATATTTGTTAGCATAATACTGCAAGATTTCATCAGTCTCACGTCTTGTAGAAAGAGATAATCATGCTACCCCCCTTGTTTAACAAAGTTAACGAAGACGTTCTGAAAATTCATGCAGTGAATTTACATGTTTCGTACTTCCACTTCAAATAGTGATACATTTCCACTGCCTTATCACGATCGATTGTTGGTACATCTGGAACTTCAAAAGAATGCACATTGTTGGATGGTCCAACAACCATGCTCACATTGTTAAAATCATTAGTCTGCATATCTTCCTAATTTCCTTCGCCCAGAGAAGCACTGTCGTCTTCTGTTGGAACTTCGAGCCAATTCTACCAGATTCGGAATTGCTGTCAGGTTCCAGATAGCCTAGGATCTAGGGTCTAGTTAATTGAATCAAGGATCTGATCTCTGTTTACCTGGAGATTGGCAGCGGAAGATGGTCAGATAAACGAGATCTCTGAAGCGCCTCAGATGCTGCGCCTCTACTTCAGTCCACACGCACACAAGCTGGAATCCGCCGGGATGCTAGTACCGGGGCTCGGATCTCCTGGGAACTGAGTTCTACGAGGTTTCTGTGTTTTCTCTCTGAGAAAACACTGTCTAGGCGGCGCTCTCTCTGATAGGTCGAAATACATAAGATCACTTATATATATACCGACCACGACGTAAACCGAAACATCAGTTTCGGTTTCGGCCTTGTGTCGACCGACACACTTAGTGGTGTCGATCGACACACATCTTGTGTCGACCGACGTACCCAATGGTGTCGATCGACACACCTCATTAAAACTCATATTCGATGTGTATCCAATACACATCGACCAGACCATATGCCAATGATCAATCCCATACGAACTATGTCCAACTTGCTTAGGTGTGTGACCCTGTAGGTTCACACGATACTGGAAATGAGTTACAACTCATTTGTCATAAGCGGTTTCTAGCAAAACATTATGACTACCCAGTATCACATGAATTGTCCGATCTCGACAATACAACTATCTCTAGAGCGAGTACAATGTGATTTCAGGACATAATCCCAACAATCTCCCACTTGTACTGGAATTACCTATTCCTATAATCCCTTCGCCGCTATATCTCGATGTTGCATAAGGCAAGAGACTGTGTCATCCTTATTATAGCCAACATCATGTTCATCGAACTTCTGATCTATACTGATAAAACAAACGACTGACAATCACCTCGTTTGAGCACGGCCATGCATTTTCTCAGTATCAAATCTTCGATGGGCCCTGAGATATTTATCTCCCGTTCTAGGAGGGACAAATCTCATCTTGTTCCATCCCTATTTCTACACATACTTCATGATACGCCTAAGCAATGCCGTTATAGCCGCCAGTTACGGAACGACGTTTGACAAGGTCAAAACGCACCAATTCATATGCTAGAAAGCATGATGAACTCAGGTCTAAGGACTATACTCTATAGTCGTAATGAGAACCTCCCATGACACTGATATAACTATCCTGTGGAGTTCTCATTAAGCGGGTCATGTCCGATCATATGTTCACCAACATATATCTATGTGACTGACTGTGATAATCATATCATTGACTCCATGAAACTTAGTCCAGCAGTCACCTCACATACTAGTCTCGCGCGGTTATTGGTGCCCCACTTCAATAACCTCGACTAGGGACAATCATAATTTATGTCATCTTTTACTTATAGGGTTTCATGATCAAGTCCTCAACTTGATGACCTATATGATGACCATAAAGTACTTTGGGACTATTACTTAATTATCCAATAATTAAATAATACCGATGTCAGTTTGACTTACATAAACACTACCATAGCATGTCTATGTAAAGATTACAACATAACTAGAATTACTCCCACTAGAATCAAGATCATCTCTTCAGATATCTTATACCTACAACAACAGAATAAATCTGGTGCTTAGGTTGTGGGAGAGACTGCGGTGTTTTGTTTGAAACACTTCCAACAAACCACACCGCCATTCAGATAAAAGCACTATTCTACGGTCCACTGCTTGGAGCCTTTTCAACAGATAGCACCGCTATTCAGACAAAGAGACATAACCAGGTGGGAACCGGGAATCGTCTTTGTCCGTCTAACTACTTTCAACTGGTTCGTCACTTTATCAGTTCACCACGAATTCATCCTGAGTGTTTCTCAAACACTTGGGATGTTTCTGGTAACTGTTCAGTGACTATTACTGGAACATATTGGTATTTTCTCGTCATGCTTTATGCGTAAGCTGCATCTAGACGAGCGCAAATCATGGCATTCATGATGGATTCTATTGCAGCAGCATTAGCAATCACACTCATTAATAATAGCTCAGCTAGTGTCCAAAACACTTCATCTTGCTAAGATTATTGCCATAAGACCTTTGGTATGAAGCCATTCTTGGAATCATGCATATTGGAACTGTCCAATACCTTATCAACATAAGGATTTTGACACGATCCAACCAGCCTTTCTGATCCATTCCAATGGATCCTAATTCCAAGAACTTTCACGGCCTTCTCCAATGTCTATCGTTAAATTTGACTTCCGACCCAAATCTTGATAAGACTTTGGCGTTGGAACGTCGTTTATGAGATTAAGTATGTTGTCTACATACAGTGTGAGAATTGCAATTACGCTCCCACTAGTCTTCTTGTAAACGCATGGTTTCATTTCTTTCTGATCAAGTCAAAACTTTTAATCACATTATCAGAATGTTGATTCCAACTCCAAGATGTTTGCTTCAATCCAGAAATGGATCGGTAAAGCTAACATGCATACCCAGCCAATTTTCGGAGTTGGGGCTCACCATCGCTTCTTTGAATTTCGCATGCTCGTCACTTTTCAATGATCAATAGATCACGACAATTGGTTACGAGAAATCACTCTCGAGTTAGTGACGGATCCTTTCGGATCTGCGAATTTCAGGCTCCACAGGTGAAGATCCTACAGCACTTTGTAGATCTTACCGCTGCTTTCCCTCAACAGGTTGAGCATCCTCCTGTGTTTATCGAATTTCTTCGATGTGTACTTTTACTCCCACTGTTCCTTTTGAAAGTACGATCTTTCTCAAAAGACACAGTTCTGAACAACAATACTTTGTCCTCGGATTGGTTGCAAAAGTAGCAAGCCTTGGTTTCCTTAGGACAACCAGCGAGGTAGAACTTATCAGATATGAGTTCAAGTTTGTTTGTTGACTATTGTCTTACACAAACCTTGCAATCCCAATTAATCAGAAAAACAAATTTGGAAATCACCCAGTCCACATCCAATGTGGTGTTTTTCACTGATTCTGATAGAAACTTATTTAGCGTAAACATAGACATTTTAGAACGTATTCTTAGATGATTATGGAAGATTCCTGTGACTCATCATTAATCGGAGCATATCTAATAAGATCCGATTCATTCTGTTAGATGATCACCCAATTCTTGACTCAAGTATTTTCCTCCGCGATTCAATCGAGGATCTTAATACTTCTGTCAAATCGGTTCTACACTTCATCTTGGAACTCCTCAAGGGGTTCCTGCTCGTGTCTCATCAAATGAACACAGCCATACTTATTGATGTCATCAATAAGGTAATGAAGTACATAAGATTTCCTTTTGCACTAATGCTCATCGGGCCGCATACATCAGTATGTGTAAGGCCCAATAAGCCTCTGGCCCGTTTCCTTTAGCTCTGCTAAAAGGGCCTTAGTCATTTGGCCCAGTGAGCATAATTCATATCTCAAATGATTAATAATCAAATAAGTCCAAAACTATGGAACTTCTGAATCCGCTTCACTTTGTGTGGTTAAATGACTATGCTAAGGAAAAATCGACTTCAAGTCATCAGACTTAAAGTGTTTGGTATTTATGTTATGTGTACAAGCATACATTGGTTCAAGATATAAAACCCATTCCAAATGGGGTGCTACCATAGAATATTTCATTAAGATCTAAAGAACAAAACTTGTCTTTTATCAAAATGAAAAACATCCAAATTCTTACAAGAAAATGAAAGACATTTCTGCACAAGGCAGATACATAGCAGCAATTACTTAATTTCTAAAACCAAGTAAGAAAGGGTCCTACAAGTGGAGAATCTCTACGGCTCATGCAGCAACCATTGCTTCATACCAGACACACAATTCCACTTGCCCTTTCTTCAACGTTCTACTGTCGTTTAGGTTCTGCATATTTCAAAAATATCAGTACCACAACTAGTATTCAATACTTACGTAGAACTTGAATTAATAACACAATACCTGAAGAAGAAGTACCATACATCTCCTTCATCTATTGTGAATCTTCCAAGAATTTAATGCAATCTCTCTTCCAATGCCCTGACTCATCGCAGTAGAAGCATTTTCTAACACCAGATGGGCCCGACTTGGGCTTATAAGATGACACAGGCTTGTCCTGATTCCAAATCTGGACGGCCCTGCCTCTACCCTTGCCAACACAAGATTTCTCAAATCTTTTACCCTTTATGATGTTTTGCTCTGCTGTTTTGAGCATGCCACGCAGCTCAGTCAACGTCTTCGTCAAGTCTTTCTTGATATAGTTCTCAATGAACTTGTCATAGCTTGACGGCAGTGACTGCAGAATGATGTCAGTGGCCAACTCTAAGCTGACAGGACATTCCAATCTCCCCAGGTTATCAATGTAACCCATCAGTTTAATGACATGAGGACTTACTGGAGCATCCTCTGATAGCTTGCACTCAGTTAGAGACTTCACCATCTGGAATCTCTCAACTCGTGCCAGATCCTGAAACTTCAGTTTCAGGCTGGTGATCATCTCTATTGGCGACTCCATGTTCTCGTATTGACTCTTCAAGTCCGAGTTCATGGTAGCCAACATCAGATCACGCACATCTACCACATCAATATAATGCTTATTCCAAGCATTATATGCTGCATGCGAGCGATTGGTCCCAAACCTTTCTGGAAGAGCCTTTTCAAGGACATAGTCCTTGCTCTCCTGCTTGAGAATGAATCTCAGATTCCGATACCAATTCAGGAAGTTGGATCCATTTAACCTGTCCTTCTCAAGGACGGATCGCAACGAGAAAGTAGTCATAGACATAAGCTGAAATCCAAGAATGACAAAGATTTAGTTATGTATATCATGAGAAATCTTATCTAATAAGAAAAATCGCATTATATTCAAACAATGTTCCCTCTATTAATATAATGATCCAAGATCCATACTTCACCAAATTCTGAGTGGACGACTCGTCATCACCCAAAACTTAGTTATCTAGGTAAGCAAATCATTGCTAATTGTACCTAGTACAACTCTTGGTCGCAGATAAGACAATCCATGTCTCATCTACTCTGACGTCTCTGGGCCCATAACTTCTGATAGCCCAGTCAAGTAAACCAATCTCTTCTGTCTTGTGATCATTGACAGTCGCACTGCGAGTCTATCAATGATCATCTGCCTTGATCAGATCACTGTGGATACCAAGGACTCCAAGACTATCCAACAATGAACCGAGTCTTGACAGTAGACGAGATTGGGCAAGACATCAGGGTCACTTGATGTTTAGTTGAGGAAACTAAACTCTGAAAGGTTAGCAAATCAATCTATTAGGTCATGTAATTGTTGATGTCAAGCACCGCAAGTCCATCAACATAATTACCTGCCTTACTCACCTAATTGTGGACACCAAGCTCTTGGCTAGACCATCACACAATGAAATGAGTCTTGACAGTTGACCATATTGAAGCTAAGCTTTGATCAAGGTTTAAGTCTGGTTTGGTTTCTGCAAATTCAAGGTTCAATGACCAGAATTTCGAGCTCTGTGTCGATCGACGCAGACTATGTCTGTCGATCGATAACACCAAACTTAACCGGACTTCAATAACCGATTAATCCAATTAACCCGGTTTATTGAACCGGTCATGTCGATCGACACAACCCATGTGTGACGGTCGACATAGACCTAAACCGAAGACAGTTTTGATAACCGGTCCAATCCAATTGAACCGACTTATCAGATCAAACTGATCTTAACCAATCGGTTTATTCTAATTGTGATAATTGGTTCAATCCAATTGAATCAATTCATCCAATTTAAACCGTTTTAGCCAGTTTCAACTAATTGCGATAACCGGTCCAATTTCATTGAACCGTATTATCCAATCAAACTGATTCAAACCATCGGTTTATGCTAATTGAGATAATCAGTTCAATCCAATTGAACCAATTCATCCAATTTAAACCGATTTATTCGGTCTTAACCAAGCATGATAACCGGTCCAATCCAATTGAACCGATTAACCATTCGCTAGGTCTGTGTCGACCGACACTAACCTGTGTTGATCGACACTCGACCGAATCTGCTCTGTGTCGACCGACACTCAACCTGTGTCGATCGACACAGCAGGCTTTCGGTTTTTCTCCGCGAAAAACCCTAGCCGCCGAATCTGTCGATTTCGCTGTTCTGTGTCGACCGACACACCTAGTGTGTCGATCGACACTGTGCGAAAACACAGACTCGATCTTGATCGAAATCTATCTGACCTGTTCTAACCAAACAACCTAGTTTGCGAATCTAAATCATCAAATTCAATTAACAGGTCTGATTCAATGATAAAACCCTAAGGCTCTGATACCACTGTTGAAACTTCGAGCCAATTCTACCAGATTCGGAATTGTTGTCAAGTTCCAGATAGCCTAGGATCTAGGGTCTAGTTAATTGAATCAAGGATCTGATCTCTGTTTACCTGGAGATTGGCAGCGGAAGATGGTCAGATAAACGAGATCTCTGAAGCGCCTCAGATGCTGCGCCTCTACTTCAGTCCACACGCACACAAGCTGGAATCCGCCGGGATGCTAGTACCGGGGCTCGGATCTCCTGGGAACTGAGTTCTACGAGGTTTCTGTGAGAGAGAAAACACTGCCTGGGCGGCGCTCTCTCTGATAGGTCGAAATACATAAGATCACTTATATATATACCGACCACGACGTAAACCGAAACATCAGTTTCGGTTTCGGCCTTGTGTCGATCGACACACATCTTGTGTCGACCGACGTACCCAATGGTGTCGATCGACACACCTCATTAAAACTCATATTCGATGTGTATCCAATACACATCGACCAGATCATATGCCAATGATCAATCCCATACGAACTATGTCCAACTTGCTTAGGTGTGTGACCCTGTAGGTTCACACGATACTGTAAATGAGTTACAACTCATTTGTCATAAGCGGTTTCTAGCAAAACATTATGACTACCCAGTATCACATGAATTGTCCGATCTCGACAATACAACTATCTCTAGAGCGAGTACAATGTGATTTCAGGACATAATCCCAACATCTTCGTCTTTCATATTTCCTTGGTTCGCAGGAACATCATCATCCTCATCAAAGTGGAGTGGGCAATCTTTAGATTCAGGTGTTAACATGCCACACTTCACACATAAATTCCTTAACTATTCGGAATGAAGCCTTAGGATTAGATTTTTGCCCTGCCCAAAAATGAATCTCCTTTGAAATCACAGCGGAAGATCAACATTCCAGTTTATTTTCACCCTAACAAAATCCACAAGATTAGTCGATTCATCAAAATCAACCTCCAATACAGGCCCAATCTTATCCCCGATGAACTTGATCATTGCCTTTGTTAGGAACTGAACGATGATTCCCTTAATTTGAACCCAAAATGAGATATACTTCAAATCAAAATCCGTGATATTTGGGAACCAACGCTGGATTGCAAGCATCCATTCACTGAAATACAAGGACCACGTGAAGAACCAAATTTAGCGCCTCTTTAGTCTGGAACACAAATTGGAACTTCTTGGCTTCAACAACTCGACCGACAACATCTTCTCCAAGGCACCAAAGTCGCAACATCTGACGAATCAATGCCCTCATGTTCTGTTTCTTCGGATTCAACAGGATTCCAGCGGTTGCGAATCGATTCGATCACACCCAGTGGCGGATCCAGAAAGTTTTTTAATCGGGATCATAATTAAAATAAAATATTATTTATAATACTACAAATAAATTTTAGTATATTATTTTCAGTTTCTAAATGAGTATACTCAGTAAAATAAAATAAAATATATTATCTAAAATTATTAAAATATACATTTAATTGTTATATAAATGTTTTGTATAAAAAAGAAATAAACTAAAGTTAATGGTGATAAGGAAAAAATAAATATCTTGGTGAGAAGATAAATAAAACAAGAGGAAAGAATTTTATTTATGGAAAAAAAAAGTAAAAAATTAAAAATAAATGTTCTTTGGATTTTGAGGAAACACAAAAAAAAAACAGAAAATAAATGTTCTTAAAAGCATTATAAAGACTCGCAAACGTAAAGAAAATATATTAAATTAAAAAGTTAATGAAAGCATTTAGTACAAAAAAGGAAACACCTTTATTAAAAAAAAAAAGGAAACGTACAAAAATTTATGAAGAAATAATGAGGTGTAAAAATTGGTATAGCACATGGGAGATTAGAACTCGGGGAAGGGGGGTCATTAGTGGACATCTATACCGAATGTGCCACCGAAATTATATAAACTAAACCTACAATTTTACTTTATGTTATTTTACCGGGGTCATCTGACCCCCCTACCATACAAGTGGCTCCGCCACTGATCACACCGCTTGGGCACAAACCGAATCAGGCAACACAATTGGGGCATCATGAACACCTAAATCGATCTCTTGCATTCTTCTACAGTTCTACGAAGATTATCACTCATAGTGTGCAAACAGTAGAATTCTTAACTGTGAAAAGATGACCCAAAGTATCGAATAATTGGGAAAATTTTCATGGCGGTTTTGGATTCAATTTCAGAGTTGTAAGAGAGAGAACGAAACCATCAGAGTATAGACTCAACGAACAAAAACCGACAAGGTTGACCCTAAAAAAATGGATTGAAACCGCCGGAAAAACACTCTCGGTGGAGAGAAAGAAACGATTATGAAAATCGCCTTTTTGACGATGTAGAGAAAGAAACATCAAGAGGAAAGTTAAAATGTTTTTTTTTTAATTGATTTTAGGATTTATTTATATTATGTCTATTTTTTATACAATTCAAAAAATGCAAATTTAGTTATCAATATAATTGTAAAAAAAATATCTAATATATCCTTTTACCTATACTGCACTAGCAAAATCCTCCTTAACTGCCTACCTATTCTCTTGACACCTATATTTCACTAGCTTTCTCGATTCACTTAGACGAGTTCCACGCAAGGAAGGAGTTTTTCATAACTTTTGAACTCATTCATGTATCGCGCTTAATAAACTTGACGGCGGACAGACTAGCACGGAGTGCACGTCTACAGTCTTCTCATTCTTTCCACGTTGGTCCGGAGCCACCAAGCTGGATTAGTGAAATATAGGTTCTTTGGTTACTATCTTGTTGACAAAAAAAAAAAAAAAATTCTCTTGACACCTGTAAAAATCCAATGTGGCATGCTCTCATTCTTTTTCGGGGAATTTTTGTTTCTATTTATTCAATTTCTTAATATCCTTTTCTTATTAATTCTTAAAACTCCAACCAACGACAACTCGCTCTTTATTTTATTCCAGTCTTTTATTCAGTTGAATTTTCGCTCACCTTATAAAAAAAATCAGGAAAATCTTAGTCCATCCCAAACCCACGATCCCCAATCTTTCCACAACCTCTCCACGATCTTCTCCAATCTATTCTACCCCAACGATGAACTCAAAGTATTTTCTCTTACCCAGAATTCCCGATTATAATTTTTCTCTCTATCTTCTATACAAAGAAGAATCGAAAGAATCGATTTCCTTTCAAAGATTGTATGTAATTTCTCAACCCTAATTACTTATATTTTTTAATATGTTGCAATATCAGGGAGAGTATATTTGATTTTGCAGGTTCAATCAAAATGCCCATTGATTATGAAGAAGAAAGTGATGGAACTTCTTGATGCATTGGAGAAAGAATCAAGGTAGATGAGACCTTCATAATCAACCGAACCAATGGATCAAATATTTAAAGGAGATTGAGACATGGATAAGAATTTTAACTACCCGATCGTCTCGACGACGAAGAAGACGGAGAACTAGATACCAAAGAAGATCAGAAGAAAATCCTCACTTGAAAAAACAAATCAAAGAAGAATATTTTTCCCACATTCAAAGCCTCATTCACCAATCTAACCTTCAGCAATAAATCCCGTTTGAAGAAGAGTGTGATCGAGCCGATCAACGGTTCTGAATCACCAGATTCCGATCACCATCATCATCAACCTGAGAATAGCCTCAAAATTAGCTGAAATCTACCAATTCTCATCCTTAAGCTATGCAAATTTTAGGCGTGTACTCAAGGTATGACTATAAATAATTTATTCGGTTTTATGGTCTTAGTTTAAAGTTTTTGACTGTTTTTTCTTCCAGTTTCAAGGTTACTGAATTAGATGGATTCTGATTGAATATTTGATTTCAGATCTTCACAACCCAAGTACCCAACTCATCTTTTAGGTTTGACAAGTGAGAGGAGCAATGACTTTTAACAAGAGCAATGGTCTTTAAGAGCATGAATCTAAATCACTCTCAATTAGCTTTAAAGATATTGATGTTACTGAATGGTGTTGGATCACTGCAATTGTTGCCGTCCCGCATCAAAAAAGCCACCAAAGGTTTAAATTTATTCTCTTTTAAGCTCTTTTTTAGTTGTGGCGATGCTGAAATTTTGTTCCTCTGTTTAATTTCTGGATTTGTCTCTTTTTTTTTCCTTCTCTTAACTTTAAATAATGGGAATGCAATGGACTGCAGAAGCTCCAAAAACGGAATCACTTAAGGAGACTATGTAGTCTTACTTCAACGCTCTTCAAGGGTTTTTGCTTTGTTGCCATGGAAGCTATAGAATCACAATATTAAGAATTCAAAGATCAATAAGAATAACTCTCTTATTAGCTTAAGAAACTCTCTCAAAACTTAAGCTTTCATGATCTCTCTCACAACTCATAAGTTATGCCACAACCTTGGCATCTCCTTATATAGGGATCTCTCATACCTTTTTCCTTATCCTAATAGGAAATACTCCTTATTAGATAACTCCTAATAAATGGAAAACTCAATTAGATAACTCCTAATTATTTAGGCAAGTATTTAGATAACTCCTAAATATTTCCTTTTTCTTTATTCTTCAATATAGCTTGATTTACAAGCTTACTCCAACATTCTTCCCCTTAAGCTTGAAATCCTTTTCTCCAACATCTCAAACTCCAATGAGATCTCTCATCTCTTGTATCTTCATAAAGTCAAGCCACTCCAAGCTGCAATCTTCACTCCAAGATCTTCATCCACTCCAGTAAACAACTTATAAACCAAATCACATCTTAAGGATTCGTTCATATCTCAACAATCAAATATATCAACGTCCTGAGTCATGTCTTGTACTACCACTTGTACTACGCCGTGACTGACACAACAAATACCTCTTCAATCTCCCCTTTTTTGACTATGTATGTGATCTCAACAACCCTAGCATCAAAGGCTTCGTCACTGCAACATCCAACATCAACCAAAACTAGCAACACCAATCTCCCCTTGCTTTGAGTCACATCATGGTCAAAACTAACACATAAACCGTCCTCTTCCATCATGAGGATAAAATCCTACTGCACCATCTCCGAAGTGATTAACTTTCTTTCTCCAAATCTTCCTTACCCTTGTCCCTCCATGAGTAGTTCTTTGAACATGTCCTCTACCTTCACAATGATAATATATTGGACCATGAAATCTCACTCCATGATCTTGCTCCATTCGTTTCTTCTCCTTTAATAACTTGAAGCATCTTGGCCTAATATGTCCAACCATTCCACAATGATGACAAACAGGACGCCAAATTCTTTTAGGTGCTCTCTTTACTTCTGGAATTTTCCTTGTTGCAGACGCTGTAGCAGTTCTTGTACCAGCTCTCGTACCAGTTGTTGTACCAGTCGACGTACCAGTTGCAGACTTCATAACAATGACAGTCTTTGTAGCAGCTGTTGATGCAACATCCATCTTTCCACCAGACACAAAAACACAGTCAGCTTTTGAAGGTTCTCCATTGAATCCAAGACCATATCGATCATTTTTTCCAATAGTAAGAAGATGATCCAACTGCTTTGTGCCATTATTCAGCATCCTCACACCTCTTAGAGTTTCTTCACGTTGAACTCTGGCTTTATGTGCTTCTTCTTCTTTCTCTGTTGCATACTTTCGTACCTCAGCAATTTGAGCTTCTAACTCGACTTTCTCCTTAGTCAATATTGAATTCTCCTCAACCAGCTTACACCACTGCTCATACAAGGTTTTGTAGTTCTCAGCAAGATCCTCATCATCACTTACATGATCATCATCACTTTCATCCTTGTCACTTCCAACTGCACACTTCGTTGCAGATGCTGATGCAAGTTCCGACGCAGACACTGATGCAGATCCTTCAAACATGTTCTCCCATGTTTTCCATGCCCTCTTCTCTTCAGCATTCCATTGATCTCGTGGCTTAAGAACTTCAACTCCTTTATCATTAATCATCACAAGGAGATTCCAACCAATCTCAATTGAATTCCAACAATCCTCATCAAGACCATTAATGAAAGCTTGCATACGAGCCTTGTACAACCGATTCTTTGATCTTACTGCTTTGACAAGCAATTTTCCTTCATGATCATATATTGTCAAAAAATCTTCTTTCATCCTTACATCGCAGCCCGATTCAGTGGCCTGACCGACACTTATGATATTGCTCTTTAAATCCGGAATGAAATAGATATCAGACATTTTTCTTGTTTCTCCGTTTCTGTCAATAAATTCTATCGAACCTTTTCCTTTGATGTCTATACGAGAGTCATCTCCAAACCTCACTTTTCCGGTAATAGATTCATCAATTACTTTAAAGTAATCGCGGTTTCCAGTCATGTGATTGCTAGCCCCATTGTCCAAGTACCAAACGTTATCTTCATCTGAACATGCCTCAAAATCTTTTGGTTTCACGTTCCTTTCATTGAGATACACCACCTCATTCGATTCTGCCTTTCGATCGTTGATGCACACCACTTCGTGCATCATTAATTCATCAGCTGTTTGTGTATCCTCCTCTGTTTTCTTTTCAATAGCCTCTTGTAGCTTCAGCAAGCGATCGGGACAATCCGAAGCATAGTGCCCATACTTGTCACATCTAAAGCACTGAACGTGAGACACGTCTCTCTCTTTCTCATCACCTTGACCACCACCATAGTTTTGGTAGTAGCCTCTTCCTCGGCCTATACCGCGACCTCTTCCCCGACCTCTTCCTCTTCCTCGGCCTCTTCCACCAAAGTTTTCTTGTGAGTCCGAGTTAACATACATCAGCTTCCCTTGATCGTCTTGTTTATCTTCTTCTTCCTCGTTAATCCTTTCTTCATAAGCCTTGAGACGTCCAATAATGTCCTCAAAGCTTGTCTTGTTAAGATCCAATACTTGTTCAAGAGAAGCCACGATGTGTATAAACTTCTTCCGGGGAAGACTTTTGAGAAACTTCTTAACCAGCTTTGGCTCTTCAATTTCTTCACCTAGTGCGGCTGACTTTGACGAGATCTCTGAGATCCTTCCAACGAAATCATCAATTTTTTCTGTGTCTTTCATCATAAGACGATCAAAATCCGCCATCAACGTTTGAAGCCGTGCTTCTTTAACTCTGTCCGCTCCTACATGCCTTGCTTTGATAGCCTCCCAAACCCTTTTAGCGGTATCTAGCTCTCCTACTTGTAGGATGAGTGCCTTTGGGATGGATTGAAACAACAAGGCGATGACCATATCGTTTTTGTCACCATCGTTGCCTCCTGTTTCAATAACGTCCCAAGCTTTATGCACTTTGAGTAGGACTATCATTCTTATATCCCATACCGTATAGTTCGTCGAAGTCAACATTGGACACTTGATAGACGAACCTCCTTCTTTTCTTTCATCGATTGTTGTTTTAACGATCTCTGCCATAGCTCTGGTCGTGTGCGATTCTTCTTCTGGCTTCCTTTGAGATCGTCTTCTTCTTTAAGATGATTTCGAAAGCTCTCTACACAACAACTCCTTTGTTGTGTTACACAACAACTCCTTTGTTGTGTTTACCAAGATGAATCAAATCCTCCTCAATTGATTATCCTAGGCTTTAGCGAGGTCTCTCTTGGATCGAAGAAGCTCTGATACCAAATATAGAATCACAATATTAAGAATTCAAAGATCAATAAGAATAACTCTCTTATTAGCTTAAGAAACTCTCTCAAAACTTAAGCTCTCATGATCTCTCTCACAACTCATAAGTTATGCCACAACCTTGGCATCTCCTTATATAGGGATCTCTCATACCTTTTTCCTTATCCTAATAGGAAATACTCCTTATTAGATAACTCCTAATAAATGGAAAACTAACAATTAGATAACTCCTAATTATTTAGGCAAGTATTTAGATAACTCCTAAATATTTCCTTTTTCTTTATTCTTGAATATAGCTTGATTTACAAGCTTACTCCAACAGAAGCACAATTGGTGCTGGGACAACACTTTCTTCCATCATACATGTCCCTGTCTTCAGATTGTTGCAGGGTTCTCCTTATACTGTAATATGATTCTACTCCTCTGGTTATTCATATCAAAACCACAAAAGTTAGGATCGAATGTTCTATACTCTTTCTCAATAACAGTATGTTAAAATATTGTTATCCCTCTTCTTCAACAAGATTATAATAATACTACTTCAGCTATAGTTGTCAGCAATTATCATCTACCATTACAAGAGTATAGCCATTGTTTGATTTGCTTTCGAGATATGTCGAGTGATTAAGTGAACAAGTTAAAGATGGCTTTGTTGATCTTACCATTACATGTTACCACTCACATGTCACTACGCATTAAATGGACGTTAGTTTATCTTTTTTTTTTTAACAACCATTAGTTTATCTTTGTGTATTGTAATATGTTTTATATTTTATCAGGTTCTTATGTGAGGCCATGAGCCATACCACATGCCAATGGTTCATTGCTCCTCTAATGCTTCAAAAAACTCAGATGTACAAACTTTTCTATTACTTGAACAAGCAACCATCATATTATCTTCTGGCTGACATCAAGTTGAAACGAGGAAAAAATGGAATAGCAGTTAAAGGGATTGAGCATCAAGTTTCTGGTTTTTGGGTCTTTTCTCAAGTTATTTTATTATGTTGTATGGCTGTTATGCAAATCCTAAGCCTCTTTACTAGGAGGACTATCTATGTTAGATTCACTTCACTTAATGGGTTTGGTTTTGGGTTACATAGATCATGTGTTTTACTTTACGTACTCTACCTTAAGGTCTAGAGACTTTTTGGTTCGTTTGGATACTTTGATCAGAGGTTAGCAGTGGTCGAACAGGTTTCTCATTTCGGTTAGTAATATGATGAAGGCATGTTCAGTGTTTCAAAAATCGCCTGCATATAGGTTTGGTAAATCTGGGTATCTGGAAAAGTAAGGTTCATTACTCTTACTCTTATCCTATAACAGGTTGGTTGAAGCTAGCTCGGATTGGAATCAAGGTGTTTTATATTCAGATGCATTACTGTCATGGAACGGCTCTTAATCCCCACCATCACATTTTATCTACCATCACATTTTATCCCATGACACTTATTTTATCTCAAAATTATTTATTTAAGATATATTTATATTTCTAATAATGTTTTATTAATTTTTGATATAACTTTAACCCACAAAAATTTTAAACAAAACAATTAGCCCGTGCATTTGCACGGGCCGAACACTAGTATAATTCATAAGTCATGAGAAAGAAAAAATGAGGCATTCTCCTTTTGACACTTCAACTTTTGCTGATCTGTCATTTTGTCAAATGTTTACAATTTTTGTTTTACAATAAATAAATAATATATTTTTCACAATCTATACTATTAAAACAGAAGTATATTTTAGAAAATATCTAATTTTTAACTTATTTACAATGTTTGCCACTCGATTTTTTTTGTATTTTGTTTTCTTCATTAAGGATATTAAAGCCTATATCAAAAAGTGTAAGTGATAGTTTTTTTTTATTGAGCCAAGATTTTACCAAACCATTTTCGGTTTGTGACACATTTAAAGGATATACGGTATACCTAACACATTTAAAGGATATACCATTGATTTCTAACTAACCAGAATACATAAACCAAAGGATATTCCTTACATGATATTAATAAACCAAAACAAACGGGTTTATATACGGTTCTTGACTTTTCTTTAGTAACAAACCAGAATGCACGTGAAAATTTCTTTAGTAAAATCTTTTTAGTAACAAGATCCTTTTTTACTTTATATTCTTATTTATTTATTTTATTTTTTTCGAAGGCTTTCATATATTAATAAACTAAAAATAAGAGTACAAGAACAGTAAATTGAAAACAGAAAAGAGGGGAGGAAAGCACTACAAACGTGCGATAGAAAACAAAGAAGAGAACAACGAGACAATTACTGAACAGACCAAAGCCGGACCAGATCATCGCCAAATTTTGCACCTTGATTTCTCAAAGCAGTAGCTTTGTCCTTTACCACAGCTAGGACCTTACGGGCGATAAGAGAGGAGGGTAGAGTGAGGCCACTGTGAAAACGTCGATTCCGCTCAGCCCAAATCTCATAGATTAGTGCGTTCCAAACTTGAAAAAGGGCCAAAGAAGATAGGCACTTAGCAGGACACGAGATCAGCCAGGTTAAAACAGCATCCCATGAAACTGGGACCGGAGTAGAAGAAAACAGCTGAACATAATGGGACCATATGGCTGAGGAGAAAGAACATTCGAAGAATAAGTGGTTCCTAGACTCAGCAAAACTACCACAAAGCAAGCAAGTGGGTTCAACATCAGCACCCCAAGATGTAACTCTGTCCAGCGTAGGATTCCTATTAAGAGCAAATAACCAGGAGGTCGTAGAATGTTTAGGGATCACCACTCTGTTCCAGACGATATGAAACCATGGGACCGAGGGTTTAGAAGGTCTGATAAGTTGCAGAACTGCCTGAGAACTGAAACCTGATGCAGGAAAATCACCAAGGTACCAAGCAGCTTTATCACCTTCAGTGGACACCGTGAGGGAGGAGATATGGGTAAGAACCTGCAGCTGAGAATCAGACCGTGCAGGAGGTAACAACCAACCAGAATCAATCCTCACATCGGAAACCAATGAGCTGGAGTGAATACTGATGGATTATGTGTATTCATTGGTGTAATTATCAGATTACAACCTAGCACATAATCAACTAGGATCTAGGTGATTTGCAGTTGAATCATAAACAAATCAGGATCATTACCTTATGATTGCAGCGGATTGATCAAAGGAATATCGAGATCTGCAAGAGCTGATAGAAACCGGCTCCTCCTAGGTATCCACACGCTTACAAGCTACTGGATCAGGCTGCTAGACCAAGCTGGAACAACAGAGAGAGAGAGGACGGCTAGAACTAGAAAAATCGCAGAAGACTGGTGTTTCTGGCGCCTCCCCTCTTCCTTATATGGGCCCAAGTGATTAAACTAATGGCCTATTAGGCTTTTGGGCCCAAGACCCAAATCAGACAAAATAACTGTATTTTGTCTGGCCCAATTCTCTGTACAAATACAGTAAATGCCTTGCATCTTACCGTATTAATTCCATTTAACTTTCCCGTTAGCTATGGTGTGTGACCCTTTGGGATCATACAATACTGGTAATAAGTCCTAAACTTATAGATCAAGAGCGGACTCTAGCAAGTCATCATGATCACCCAGTATTTATGACTTATGTCTGATCTCGACACTTATCATACTTTCTAGAGATAGTACAGTAGATTTCAGGACATTCCCAACAATCTCCCACTTGTACTGGAATCCTACATTCCCTAATCCTTTTGTCTCAATATCTCGATCTGGCATAAGGCAAGATGCGTGTCATCCTTATATAGCCAGACCATGTTCATCGGACCAGATTTGATACTGACAATGCAAACGACTTGGGCAAGTCCGTTTGGGAGTGGCCACTCTCTTACCAGCTATCAAGTCTCCGATTGGCCTAGAGATATTACCTCCGTTAAACGGCAGGGACAAATCCCATCTTGTTCCATCACTATGAACTACACACTTTATAATACACCCAACCAAGGTCCTTATAGCTCCCAGTTACGAAACAGCGTTAGACAATGATCAAAGCGCATCACTCCATGTGCAGCCACATGCATGCGAACTCAGGTCTAAGGACTATACTCTATAGTCGTATATGAGAACCTCTTATGACACATATATTAATATCTTGTAGAGTTCTCATCAGCGGGCCATGTCCGGTCATATGCTCCCCTACATATACCTCTGTGTCGACTTTGATGCCGCGCATCTATGACCCCTCGAAACTTGGTCATAAGTCTCAACACAATCTAGTCTCAAGTGGTTGTTGGTGTTCCAATTTCAACAACCTTCGACTATGGACACTATGATTTATGTCATTTCATTAAATATGGGGTTTCAGGATCAAGTCTACTCATGTACTTCGATGGCCCATATATAATGACATGAATCATTTTGGAACGATTATTTATATCACAGTTAAAATAATCCAGAAATCATAAATTTCATAAACATAAAATATTATGTTTACATGAACCTTTCAAAACAACTAAATAAAGCCCTTTACAAACTCCCACTGAAATTAAGACTACATCTTAATTTCACTTATCCTACAGCTACAGTCCGCGACTCGTGCTTAGGCCTAAGGAGTGGCTTCGTTAATAGATTAGCAACGTTCTCATTCGTTGAAACTTGCTGATCTACTTAACACCTCTGTCATTTATCTCACGGAATAGGTAACACCTACCCTCAATGTGTTTGGATCTCAGATGTGCAGCTAGCCACATCAAGTTCAATGATGAACTTTTCTATCCAAACAACCTCTTTCGCCGCTACCCAAGCTGCGAAATGTTCAGCTTAAGTCATGGAGTCAGCAACAGTGCCTTGCACCGCCAGACAGACACAAGATATAACCGGACTGTGACCGGAAATCATCTTTGTCTGTTGGTAACTTGCCTTTCAGACTCTACCGACTTGTAGCACCTCACTTTCTCCGTAAATCAAGAACTTATCCTAAGTATTTTCCAAATACTTGAGGATATTCATTACGTCTATCCAGTGATTCTTTGCTGGATTTGACTGGTCTTTACTTGTCTTGCTTAACATTAAAGCAATATCAAAACAAGTACGTGTTATGGCATACATGATAGATCCAATTGCCGACGCATATGGAATCTCATCCATGCATTCAAGCTCAGCAGTTATCGTAGGACACTGTTTCTTGCTTAACGTAATGCCATGTGACATTGGCATAAAACCCTTCTTGGAATGCTGAAAACGTGTAGGACTTTGTCAATTTAAGAATCCTGACTTTGTCCTACCAGCTCTTTTGGATCTCTATCTTTAGATCCAAAATCCAAGAACATACGTGGCTTTACCCATGTCAATCATAAAACCAACTCCCAAGCCAGTCCTTTACCGACTGCAGCATTGGAACGTTATTTCCGAGAATCAGTATGTCATTGACATACACTATGAGAAATGCAACATCGCTCCCACTTATCTATTAGTAAACGCACAGTTCCACTTCGTTCCTGTTCAAGTCAAAACCTTGACTACTTCAACAGAACGAAGATTCCAACTCCGATATGCTTGCTTCTATCCATGAATGGATCGATGAAGCTAACTTACATACAGTATAATTTTTCGGAGTCCGGGCTCACTTTCGCTTCTGTGAATTTCGCAGGTTCGTCACTTTCAATGATCATCAGATCATGGCAACTAATCACGAGAAATCACTCTCGGATTAGTGACGGATTTATTCAGATCTGCGAACTTCAGGCTCTACAGGTGTAGATTCTACAGAAATCTGTAAATCCATCTGCTGCTCTCCCTCAACAGGTTGAGCAGCCTCCTGTATTTCTCGAATTTCTTCGAGTTTACTTTTACTCCCACTGTTCTTCTTGGAAAGCAACTTCCCTTTTAGAAAACAGAATTCCGAACAACCTAACTTCGTTTTCGGAATGGACGTAAAAGTAACAAGCCTTGGTTTCCCTAGGACAACCAGCGAAGTAGCTCAACTACAAATACTCAGTAAAGACGAATTTGGATCATTTCCAGTCCATATTTATGTGGTGTCTTTCAACTGATATTGGTGGAACTATTTCAGCGTAAACTTAGATATTTCTAGAGCGTTATTCTTAAATAATATCATGGAAAATTCGTGTGACTCATCTTTAATCATTTCTAATAAGATATGATTCTTTCTCACAGAAACACCTCAAGGTTTTCAGGAGAAATGAGCTGTGAAACGACTTCACACTCATTCAGATGATCACACCTTCAATGACTTAAGTATTCTCACTCGTGATCTAATCCAGAGTCTCAATACTTCTGTCACTCAGATTCTATACCTCATTCTGGAACTCTTTCGACCATTTCAAAGAATTCCGACTCGTGTTTCATCAAATGAACACAATCTTACTCACTGAAGTAATCAGTAAAGATAATGAAGTACAGGAAATTTTTCTCTGGCATTGCTGCTCATCGGGCCACATACATGAGTATGTTCAAGGTCCAATAAGCCTTTGGGCCTTTCTCTAGCTCGGCTAAGATGGGCCCTTTGTCTTTTGGTCCAGTAAGCAGAATTCAAGTCTCATAAGATATCCGATCAAATGAGCCCAAAAGTCCATAACTATGGGATTTCTGAATCCGACTCACTCTATGTGACCAAAACATTTACGCCAAGAAAAATCAGGTTTAATTCATCAGATTTAAACCAATTCGGTATTTATGTTACTTTTAGGCACTCTTTGGTTTAAGATATAAAACACATTCCTTGAATAGGGTGCTACAATCAATATTTCATTGAGATCAAAAGAACAAAACTTGTCTTTTATCAAAATGAAAAACATTCAAATTCTTACAAGAAAATGAAAGACAACTCTGCTTAAAGCAGGTACATTGTAGCAATTACTTAATACAAAACCAAGCCTCAAAGGCATTTACGAGTGAAAACCCTACGGCTGAGGCAGCATCCATAGCTCCTTCCAGACATGCAGTTCCACTTGTCTTTCCTTCAACGTTCTACTGTTGCTTAGGCTCTGCATATTATAACAAATATCAGTGCCACAACCAGTATCCAATACCTATAAGGTAGAACTTGAAGTAATAACATGAATACCTGAGGAAGTAGTCTCATACATCAACTTCAACTCCTCATAATCTTCCATGAATTTAATGCAATCTCTCTTCCAATGCCCAGTCTCTTTACAGTAGCAGCACTTACCAACGTAAGATGTATCTGACTCGGGCTCAGAAGACACACGCTTGCCATGATTCAAAATCTGGACAACTTTGTCTTCACCCTTGTCAGCACTAGGTTTAATAAACCTACCCTTCTCCATTATGAGATTATACAGGGTACTCTTCACATTTGGCTCAACTGTCTTGAGCATATCATGCAGTTCAGTCAGCGTCTTCGTTAAGTCTTTCTTGATATAGTTCCTTTTGAACTTATCATAGCTTGACGGCAGTGACTGCAGAATGATCTCAGTTGCCAATTCTTTGCTAACTGGATAATCCAGTTTCCTCAGGTTATCAATGTAACCCATCATTTTACTGACATGAGGACTTACTGGATGATCATTTGGTAGCTTGCAGCTAGTGAGAGACTTAACCAACTGGTATCTCTCCACTCTTACCTGCTCCTGAAATTTCAATTTCAGGCTGCTGATCATCTCTATTGGCGACTCCATGTTCTCATATTGCTTCAGCAAATCTGAGTCCATGGTAGCCAATATCAGACCACGCACATCTACCGCATCATTATAATGCTTATTCCAAGCATCATATACTGCATGAGAGGCATTGGACCCGATCCTCTCGGGGAGAGCTCTTTCAAGGACATAGTCCTTTCTCTCCTGCCTGAGGACTAGCCTCAGGTTCCGCGACCAAGTCAAGAAATTTGATCTGTTCAGTTTGTCCATCTCAAGGACAGACCGGATCGAGAAAGTGTTTTGATTGTTTGTGCTAGTCATAACTGAAATTTAGAGATAAATAGAGTTTTAGTTATTTAGTTCATAAAAGAGTAATCTTAATAACTTATAAGAAAACTCGCATTGCATTCAAAATTTCTTTGTTAAACCTCATAAGAATGCAATGATTCCGAGACCCATGTTCAACTAAAACCAAAGTGGGCCACTGGCCGTCACCCAGAATTAGCTTTACTTGGTAAGCATACACACAGCTAGTTATATCCATATAACTCTCGGTTGTGGATTGGGCCCAAGGCCCAATTCACCAGATGTCTCAAGGCCCGGGACTCCCGATGGCCCAGTCAAGGAAACCAATCTCTTACAGCCAAATAATCACTAAAGTCTGGGACTCCCAATGAAATTAGTGACTAAATACTACTTTACTTACGCAAAAACAGACACCTCACACTGTAAGCCATATCTGTAATTGAATAAGCGTTAAGTAGCTGACAAGATTGGGCAAGACATCCAAGCTTGATATTTTTTTTGAGGATTTTAGGTTTCTATAGATTTCCTCCCAAAATAGAAGATTACTATTTTGGGAAACTTTCCATTTCAGGTAACTTACTAAATGTGGAAACTTTCTATTTAGGGAAACCTACTATTTTAGAAACTTTCTAAAATGCCAAAAATTAGAAACTTCTAATTTAATGTTTTATTAAAGTTTTCGGTTGGGTCACAAATTATAGGCCCAATTCTTGGCCCAAGACCACAGAATTCCAATTGGCCCAATAATTTGACATAACCGAGTCGGTTCATTAATTCTGGTCCAAGACCAAATTAACTACTAAATCCAACTGGTTATTTACTAAACCAGACCAGCTCTAAATTATTTGGTCCAACCAAATCAAACTTAGACCAGCCTTCGGTTTAGGTTAAAATTCAATTTTTGAATTTAAATCCGGTTTAACCAGAAATTAAATAATACCAATTGTATTAAATAATTTCCAGCAAACCGCGATTTGGGTTAACCGCTTGAACCATAATTATTCATTGCTTTGAAACGATTTTGTCTTTGGCTTAAAGACAAAATCATGATCGATGGCTAACCTAAAGTCAACATCTCGATTCAACAAAAACGATTTTGATAATTAATTGAACAAACACTTATACTCACGATCATGACATTAACGCATAAAGATAAAAACGAATTTGACCTTTACCTTATGTCAACAAGCGATTGATTGACCTGATCTTATTCTTGCCTTATGCAAATCGATTGATAATTAATTTAACTATCACTTATTCTTACGATCAACAGCAAAGTTAAAAGCAAAGTCAACAGCAAAGATCGACTCTTACAATAAGACGATATCGACACACCATTAACGATATTGACTCTTAATTATAAGACAAAGTCAACTTGACCATTCATTCAAATCGTTTTAACAAATCGATTAATGGGATCGATTATAAGACAAAGTCAACTTTCGATTACAAGCAATCTAATCGATTTCTTATTTCTAGGTTTTCCAAGTTTCAATCAATTTTACTCATTAAAATCGATTCATCAAACTAATAAACAACCTAGTATGATCCAAAAAGCAAAAACCTAACGACCTGGCTCTGATACCACTGATGGATTATGTGTATTCATTGGTGTAATTATCAGATTACAACCTAGCACATAATCAACTAGGATCTAGGTGATTTGCAGTTGAATCATAAACAGATCAGGATCATTACCTTATGATTGCAGCGGATTGATCAAAGGAATATCGAGATCTGCAAGAGCTGATAGAAACCGGCTCCTCCTAGGTATCCACACGCTTACAAGCTACTGGATCAGGCTGCTAGACCAAGCTGGAACAACAGAGAGAGAGAGGACGGCTAGACCTAGAAAAATCGCAGAAGACTGGTGTTTCTGGCGCCTCCCCTCTTCCTTATATGGGCCCAAGTGATTAAACTAATGGCCTATTAGGCTTTTGGGCCCAAAGATTGTCCAAGGATCCCACCATTAAAAAAGCTATGTACCCTTTGGGATCATACAATACCCTAAACTTATAGCCGGACTCTACAAGTCATCATGTGATTTATGACGCAGGAATAGTACGAGATTTCAGCAACAAATACCCCAATCCATAGGTCTCAGGAAATCCATTTCAAGATTGTCCAAGGATCGACGAAACATCCAAGAGACGACGAAACATCCAAGAGAACGATTGATTATCCACATTGAGGGACCAAAATGAGGAAGAGGAGAGATACTTATATCGACACCAAGCCACCCAAAGAGAACCTGACCTGAAATAAAGAATCCATATGAGCTTAAGGCCAAAAACATCATTCCACGAACCGATGCTTCGAAGCCCGAGCCCTCCTTCCTTCTTCGGAAAACAGAGAGAGTCCCAAGCAACTTTAGTACCACTAGTTTTGTCTAGAGTACCATGCCAAAGATAGGAAGAAGTCAGACGATTGATAATCTTGATAAATTTCTTTGGCAGGAGGAAAGCCGAGGTCCAAAAACCTACAATGCCAGTAATAACAGTTTCGATAAGTCGCAATCGTACCGCTAAGCTAAGGTGTCGATGTAACCAGCCATTAAGCTTTTTGCGGATTTGAGACAGAAGCGGGTCACAGTCTTTGATTGAGAGACGTTTGGTACACAAGGGCAAGCCCAAGTACCGAACTGGAAGAGGCTGAGGAGACAAAAGAAATTTGTGTCGTATTCTGTCCAGAGCTTGATCAGAAAGACCCGAGCAAAACATTGAAGTTTTCTGAATATTCACCGCAAGACCGGATAATTTCTCAAATTGCGACAGCACCGTGAAGACACCTGCCAAGGATTGCTCTGACCCATCAAGGAAGATTAAGAGGTCGTCAGCAAAGGTTAAGTGAGTAAGGCGAAGGGCATGACAGCCCGGATGATAACCAAAAATCCCCGCTTCAGCTCCTGTATTCAGCATTATGGAAAGAATATTCATCACCATCACAAAGAGAGAAGGAGACAAAGGGTCGCCCTGCCGCATCCCAGTTTTGCCTTTGAAAAACCCGGATGTAACACCATTTATGCTCAGAGAAAAGGAAGGGGAACACACACAAGCTTTTACCCACGAGATAAAATGTTGCGGAATGTGATAAGCATGAAGGGCAACAAGAAGAAAATCCCATCTAACAGAATCAAACGCTTTAGATATGTCGACTTTTAAGGTGATACGGGGAGAAAGATCAGACTTATGATACCCATTGATAACCTCTGAAGCCAAAAGAACATTCTCAAGGAGCAGACGATCTTTGACAAAAGCATTCTGGTTGGGAAGGATGATCTCAGGTAAGATTGATTTAAGCCTGTCCGAGATGATCCTAGTAATGAGTTTATAGACCGTGTTAAGGCACGAGATTGGTCTAAACTCTGAGATGAGCTCAGCGCCTCTGCGTTTGGGAATAAGCACAAGAGAAGTTGAATTAAGAGCTGATGGCATAAAGGGCGCAGAAAAGAACTCCTTAACAGCCAGCACAAGTTCCGGCCCCAAAATCTCCCAAGAGGCAAGAAAGAATTCAGCAGGAAGGCCATCAGGGCCTGGAGTACGATGCCGAGAAAGCCGAGACAACGTGGTTTTGATCAAATCAACATTGATGTCTGCCACGAGAAGGGACTGGTTCTGAACCGAGCAACGAAGATCTATAATCCGATTAAGGTATGCCGAAAGAGAAGCACAGAAAGATCCTCTAACGTTGCAGAGAATGGACTGAAAATGGTTCTCAGCAATATGATGAACCTCTTGAAGAGAGGTAGAGCGAGACCCATCAGAACACATAAGGTAGTTGATGGCATTACCCGCATTACGCACCAGCATCATACGATGAAAAAATCGGGTGTTAAAGTCACCAAGCTCAAGCCACTTAATTCGAGAACGCAAACGAAAATAACACTCTTCGGCAAGCCTGAGGAAGATCCATTGCTCTCTAGCAACCTGCTCAGCCGCCACATGCTGCTCAGAAGGATCATCAAGCGAAGAAAGCTGAAGCTCACTAAGATGAACTTTGGCTTCTTTTCCTCGCAGCTCGATATTGCTGAAATTCTTCTTTGTCAAATCCTTAAGAAACTTCTTAAGCAGTTTCAATTTATAGCACATAACAGCAAGAGTGGACGCTGGAGCACCCAAAGCTTCCCATTCAAGTTGAAGCAAAGATAGAAAAGAGGGCAGAGCTAAGAGAGCAGAATTAAGCTTAAAAGGCCGCGTACCAAAAGCAGGAGGATGAGACACCATCCGGATATGGCAGGGCGTATGATCATAAAACTCAGGGGGTTCGAAAGAACAATGACTCCCGGGAAACTGGGATATCCACTCGCCATTGATTAAGCACCGATCCAATCTCTTTGCCACAGGGTCAGAAGGTCGATGATTTGACCACGTGAATTTCGGCCCTTGAGAAGACATGTCAAACAAACCCAAATCACCAAGAAGCTCACCAAAAGCCCGCATCTGAGTTGTGGACGAAATACAATGTGGGTTAGAGGACTCCACAGGAGAGATGATTTCGTTGAAATCCCCACATAACATCCACGGTTTTGTTGCCAAATTCTGAGACACAAAAGTATCCCTTAGAGAAACCCAAAGCGCACTGCGTTCCTGAGAGACAGAAGAAGCATAAACTGCTGTGAAAAAAAACCGTTGACCATCCTCTAAACAAATTTCGCAGGTCAAGGAATGAGAACAACCACAAAGAAAATGAACCCGAAGAGGACTCTTATAGATAATCCAAATCTTGCCCAACTCTGAGAAATGATAATTGGCCAAAAGATTCCAATCTAGGCCGATAGTATGTAATATATTATCCGAATTAACCTCCCTCACGTGCGTTTCCAAAAGAGCACCAAATCTGAGCTTCCTAAAACTGAGCCACGAAGCAAGAGGGGCATGCTTAGCTGAGTCGTTGATGCCACGCACATTAAAAAAAAAAACTATCTGACATAGAAAAATTAGTTCGGGTGACAACCCCTTAAAGCAAGGGGAAGTGCACCACCGGGGCCCGGGGAGTTAGGGGATTGAACCGTAGAACAATGAGGATTAGCCTTTCGCTTTTTAGCTGAGTGAGCCGCTGAACAAGAGACAGACTCTCCTCTCGGATCGACCACAAACTCTGTATCTTCAGTTGGCAGGGCAGCAAAGGAGTTGGAAGTGGAAGTGACAGAGTGGTGGACACAACCATAGCCAAGGGAGCTGACCTGGGAGAAACCGGCGATAATGGTAAATCAGGCAAGTGATGCTGCCGCTCCTCAATAATAACCGTAGCGCAAGCTACCCCAGCGGCAGAACGGGAACCCATAGTGGGGACCAAAAAGGCAAAGAAGAGGATGTAGAAGTAGATTGCTTTGCCGGTTTCGTGACAGGTTTCCAGGCCTGTGCTTGGTTACGAGCTTGCCCTTGCTCTGGCCCCTTACTCCGGTCAACCTCAGGTTTGGTAGCAGACGGGCAGAGAGCAACTTTGTGACCTATCTCGCCACAGAATGAACATAGCGGAGGCAGCCAAGGATAGGTTACCTGCAGCACTAGGATCATGCCATCCTCACATTCAAGTTCCACCTCTAAAGGAAGAGGCTTGGTCAGATCAACCACAACCTTAACATCTGCAACTGAGATACTCGTAAAGGGTTTGTAATCAACGGCTCGTCCCAAGGGTCTGCAAATGATACTCAGACCGTCTGGAGTAAGCAAGTCGAAAGGGATATTCCGAATTTTGGCCCATACCGGCGCCTTATCGAGGGCATGAGGATTAAAGTTATACTCAGCTTTCCATTCAGTAACAAAAAAGGAGAGTCGCCGACACGCCAAAGCTCTTGATCCAGAATCTTCCGACGAAGAGAAGGAGAATGGATATGAAACAAGTAGGCGTTTTTAGAGAGATGATTGACGGTAACGCGACGATCCCTCCCCCATAAGTAGTTGAGAACAGCCCAAATTTTACCATAAGATGGGGCTTTCCCATTAAAGATCCCCACGATGAAATCCTTGTGTAAGCGAGCCCCTTTCTCAAAGACCGAATTGGAGATTTTAACCCGAGGGCGACCAGCTGGTGAAATTGAAATCGGAACTGAAGAGCTTGGAATTTTACCAGAGGAGCTGAGGTTGTGAGCCAATTAAACCCAGGTGCAGAAGTATTCGGACTAGCAGGATGAGAGAGCAAAGGTGACGAAGATGCCGGAGCACCCAGATTCTCAGAGAGAAGAGGAGGGACCGGAAGCGGAGCTGTACAGGGTGGAGTGACGGTGGTCCCAGAGACCGAGGTAGACGAGACGGATGGGTCCAAATCCATATCCGAGCACAGAGGCACAGGCGCATGAGGAAGGGACGGAGGGTGGAGAAGCGCAGATGGCGACGGAGCCATCGACGGAGAGAAACCCGAGGACGGTGGTTAGGTCAAGAAAATCGCAAGTTGATCGCAAGATTTTTTGTCGTGTATCGAGAGAAACTTTTTTGTTTTTTTTTTCAATGCATATGGATTCAATTGACTCAATTTCTTTATATTCGTATTTATACCATATTCGATGCTAACTATAATAAAATCTTTTCAAACAATGTGATTTTCTAACTTAAATGACAATAAAATTGGAAAGAAAAACTAAACTAAATATAAAAAATAACAAATCTACAAATTTTCAAATTTCATACAATTTCCATTTAACTAAATAAAATATTTATTTTCCTAACTTTCGGAACGTATTAAGCCATAAAATAAGTTTAATTTAAAATTCATATCCTAACAACCATAATCACATCAATCAATATAATTTATAATATAATATGCTATTTAATATAATATCAAAAATATCTTTGTGGGTATACCACTCCATAAATAGACTGCTTATGCCAGTGAAGAAAAGCAAACAATGACCTAGGTCAAAGAGTTTGCAATATACATGCGTCATTTTCTACGGAAAGACGTGTATATGACAATCACATATCTGGTAAATCTACTTTTGTTTGATATTAAATAGCATATTATAGATATTTTTTTTTTTTTGAACAAATATTATAGATATGTTGTAGGATGAGTTGTAGATAAGTTCTGTGGCAGAACTTTGGTTGAATATGGTAGACTTTATATCTTATAATAATCTTGCCAATTTTCATGGTTGCAGGCTTGCAGCGAATGCCATAATTTTTTATATTTAGGTATGGTTTCTATTGATTTCATTGAGCTGATTTTTGTTTTTCTCTTATCTTTCTAATAAAGCTTCACATTTGAATATAAAAGGTGGATTTGACACTTTCCATGCTGCAGCTAGGTAACACCCTTGGAAATTATGTTGTTTTTGTATGATCTATTTGACATTTCAACTGCTTTGTATTACAACACATTCATATGGGTAATCTGAGTATTTTTTTAACAGGAAGAAATTTATCTAGCTTGAAAAAATGAATGAGTGTGTTATCTTTGATGAGTAGTGAGATTGTCCACATCGTAGCATTTCAAAATCCGAGAGAACTTAGCGAAAACTCCCAGATATCCTTTGATTTTGTTATGTGACAAGCAAATCAGCTGCGTTGCCGGAGATTTTCCAGACGATGGAACCAAAGAAGGATCTTCTCTCTTTATCTACATATTATATATTTTTAAATTTTTGTCTACATATTGTTTATGTGTGGTGGCTAGTTAATATGGAGTTTTCTACTAATTTTAATAGTATATATATTGTTATATAAAATAATCTTGTGTTTCGGTTTGTTCTATATATCAAGTTTTGAATATATGCAGATTGTGGAAACCAAAAGAAAACGACACAAGTATGACATCCCTTTTATACATCAATCATTATAATAACTAAAATCAGGAAATAAAATATTCAGAACATTAAATAGACATTAATAAATTTGTACAAAAATTATATTTTCGAGACAAAATTAGAAGTGTAGTTAATAAATTTTCTTACATGTTTCTGGCAAAGAGGAAAACATCGAATCACAAAATAACTCCTTGCTACTCTTCTGTACCATTACTGATAGAAAAATACTTGGGTTCACTCGTAGAGGTGAACCTATTTGTTCACCTCATTCTTTTTTAACCAATAAAAATATGCCATGTATTATTATCATTAAACAAGATTACAAAATTAAAATTAAAAAAATAATAATTCAAATATTTTATAAAAATAGATCATAATATATATCAATATTTATATTTTTAGAGTTTAGAAATTGGAGTTTAGAGTTTAGGGATTAGGGTTTAGGGTTTAAGCCCCATAGAATTTGGGGTTTAGGGTTTAAGCCCTTTGGGGTTTAGAGTTTAGGGTTTAGGGTTAAGGGGGTTTAGGGTTTATGAATTAGAGTTTAGGATTTAGGGTTTAGAGTATAAGGTTTAGAGTTTGGGGTTTAGGGATTAGGGTTTAAGCCTTATAGTTTTGTTTTTGTTTTTTAAGGTTTACATATTAGGGTTTAGGGATTATGGTTTAGTTTTAATTTTAATTTTTTTTTGTTTTTGAATTAGGTTTAGGGGTTTAGGGATTAGGGTTTAGGTTTTTATTTTTTTTTTTAAATTTACATGCTGAGTTTAGGCACTAGGGTTTAGTTTAATTTTTATTTTATTTTTTTGTTTTCATATTATGGTTTAGAATATAGGGTTTAGGGTTTAGAATTTAGGTTTTAGAAATTAAGATTTAGGTTTTAGGTTTTTATAAATTCCTTTATTTTAAATTTTTTTCTAAAATAAAATATATTTTCTTTTATTTTCGTTTTTATTTGTTTATATTTTTAAATTTTTAATTATTTTAATATTAGATTATATGTAATGATTTGATTGGTTAAAAATAGAGAAGGTGAACAAATGGGTTCACCTCTAGGAATGAACCGAAGTATTACTCTTAATGATATGTATTTAAAAATTATTTCGAAATAGTGTAATACTTGATTTAAAAAAAAAAAAAAAATTATATGTCTTCGTAAAAGTATTTTTTTAAAAATCATATCAATTTGATTAATATAGTATATTATAGAATAATTTTTCAAAATTATAAGAAAATAATGTCTTTATATGTTATGACCTCCTAAAAATATCAAACCGTTGCAAATAAATATAAATTGACCATGCAATGTACAAATATATATATACAAAAATAGATAACAATACTATTACTAAAAATATAAAATAATTTATCATTTACGATAAATATAAACAATAATAACTACAACAATTAAAAGATAAACATATTATTAATTCTAAGCATGGCTTTCATGCTAAATTAGCTAACATTAAACGAAAATATCATAAGCATATGTTCTAAAACAAAAAAGGATCTTAATACATAATCGATAATGCTATCAAGGAAAATCCTGTAAAATATTATAGACAGATCGAAATAAGTTCATTACATTAAAACATGATGGGGTATAAAACATAATATTTGAGTCGTCTTCACCAGATTTTCATGCATTCACCAAGTTCAAATCCTGCAAAAAAATATAATAATGATTATTATAATTTGATTTGTTAAAATACATTATATTTAATAAGTAGATATAATTCATTTACCACTCTTTAATGACTGTGGTTTCTTTAATTTCTGGATCGAAGATGACATCCGAGATTTCACCAGAATCTTCAAGTATTGGTCCTCCTAAGTAGAAATTTTGTGGAATAATTACTTATTATTTTTAAAATTATTTTACTAAAACTCGAATGACAACAAAATAAAATATATTATGATGAAAATTTCTTATTTGTAGAATTATTAACCCGCCAAACCGCAGACACACAACTGTTTTTTTATTTTCACTTGAGTTCCAAAGATCATTGAATTTCATGGCGACCCTACCCTTTTCAACACATTTTAAGAATGTGTTGCTTCATATAATTGAATGAAATTAGACATAGTTAATGCATAAAGATAAATACATTTAAAAAAAAAAACGTTTGTAAACTAAATGCTTACTCTCTTTCTTTAATCCAAAAATGGATTTTGTAGTCTTGACTCGAGATGAGAGTTCCAACGCACATTATTGAAACTATTACATCTAAATAACATAAAAAATTGAATAGATCTCACGATTATTAATAGATTTTATTAAAAACTACTTATTTAAATTATTTAAAAATTAAACCAAACATACCAATGGTGTAGAGATGTTGAACACAACCTTGCAAAATGTTTTTGAAGATCACAAATTCACGAAACATATCATCAGATTCATTGGGTATTTGTCGACTTGATTGTCTTCCTCAAGGTATATCTTCTTTTCAGCATAAGTATTTCTGAAGTTTCCATTGATATGGATCACTTCAAAATTCTTAATAGTCGTCTAAGATCCCTCTTCAACCATGTCTTTGAAATTGTCTAGAAACATCTATGGTATGATAACTTCGATTTTGTAACCCTTAAACAATAGATTTTTCAAAGAAAAAAGAACCAATAACAATATGTCTAGTGTATAAATCAAAACAGCAAAGTGCTATATAAATTTTAGTAACAATAAACTTACAAATGGATCAAATACAATTGCATGAATCTTAAAACCATTCATGTCGTCATTGGTGAACCACTTCCTTATGATCTTAACTTGAATATTTAAACACGGCTCAGAACCATCAAGCTCATACAAATCAATGTAATCACTCAATTTTTTGTGGTTGAAGATTTGAACAATTTAAGAGAAGATTTCGTGATTTTTTTTTTTGTAAATGGCTAATGGTAGAGAAACTTAACTATGCAAATATATATAGTCCCAACACCAAACTCGGTTAGGTTTAAAAGTTGCGTGCAGATTGAAAGTTTACATTAATTGCGTTAACTAAACATGGAGATTTTTTTTTTTTGAATCGCCAGAACATTAATTACAAACATATATTCCATAACAAAAACCACACTTATACTAAGATTTTTGACAAAACGTTAAAATTCAATGTGTAACATTAAATAGGTTAAATGAATATTCAAATTGCAGTAGAGCACTAGTAAATAAATTATTTGCAGAAATATCGTTTATCCGAGAATAAATCGGACATAAGTATTAGATATAAATTCAAAGTTTTAATGCAGTGATTCTTGGATATTTGTTTCCAAAATGGTTATTACAAATTATTGGTTCTATACTAAAATCTCCAATTATTAATAAACTAAATTTTAAAAGATTCTACCACTCTAATATTCAACTATTCATTCCTAAAATCTTTTATTAAGTTATAGATAGTTTATATATGTCCAAGGTATGAAAAATCCGAATATAGATCATTACGATGAAACATAACATATTATACACATAATATATATTGTTTATAGATGTTTTCCATTTTGTATATATTGGAAATCGCTTCAAATTTAGTTGACATTTGTTAATATGCATGCAAAGTAATGATTCATGTAGTTAGTTGTCAAATCAAAATTTAAATCACGAAATTTAAGACATATTTATTATAATTATAATTTTTCATTATAAATATAACTGATGAAGTTAGACATTAAATTTAAAATAAAATAATTGGTTAGATTAGTTTTCAGTATTTCATATCTTATCTACTTCAATTAGTCAGTTTTAAATGAATATAAGATAATAAGTGTTTTTAGTATAGACTTGGTTAAAAAAAATATTCAAAAATGTATTTAGTTTATGTAAACTAATGAAATCAACGAATCTAACCATAAATATATTTTTATTATAAATATATTTAGTAAATATAATATAACGATTTCCTAACCTACTATTTGTCATAAGTATACCAAAACATGTAAATTGCGTAAGTAGAGTCTATAGCTTTTGTTATTGGGCTGTTTGCAAAAATGCCCCTAAAATTGAAGTCAACCCTAAAAGTACCCTTTCCCTTCTCCTTCCCTTCCTTCGTTAATATATCTCCCTAATAATCTGTGTTTTCACGATAATGTCATCGTCAGACTTCATATGAAGTCTGATATTTTTTACCAAAAGACAAAAAAGGCCTTTCAAATCTAACTTAATTACGAATCTGTCATCTTCTTCAGTTCACCCAAACACCATTAACAACCAATTTTGAGCTCCTAATGCTTCACACAACCAATTTCGACCCATCAAAACTCCATATTAGAGTTCACAACCTTCTATTCTCCTATTTTCTCTCCAATTTCATCCAAAAAAACTCTTTAATTCACGTTCTACAAAATTTTAAAAATTGGATCTATTGCGATTTTGGTCATTCTTGCATAAAAATGGTTGGGTTTGTTGGGTATTGGTGTAACTAAAGTTTTGAGTGTTTGGGGAAGGTAAAAACGAGCTCAAAATCAGATTTATGTGATTTTTCACAAGATCCCCCGATTTTCAGATCTGTTTCGCGATTTCAGACTTCCCACGAAGTCTGATGAAAAATTATGGTCAACGAGAGGGTAGTTTTGCAATTGACTTTCAATTGACAGACTTCCATAGAAGTCTGAGAAATTCCTTTGAAAAAAAAAAAAAAAATGTATCTGACGTCACCAAGAAGTCAAAATAAGAAGAGGGTAGTTTTGCAATTGATTCAAATTTGATTTTTTAGTCAGACTTCTTATGTAGTCTGGCAAGAAATTGACCGATTTTTGACTTTTTGTCAGACGGGATCCGATGTCTGACAAAAAGGAGGGGTAGAAACTGCAATTGACCCAAATTTTCAGATGTTGACCAGAATAAGCGAAAAAATCGCCAGACTTCTAAATCTGTCTGAAAATAGGGAAAAATAACATCAGACGGCTATAGACATCTGAAATTTCAAACTCTTGTCAGACGGCTATAGACATCTGAAATATCGAATTTTGGTCAACGCTGGATAAAAACCGAAAATGCGATGTTTTTATCAGACTTCCCTCGCTGTCTGAAATTCTTGTCAGACAGCATAAGAAGTCTGAAAACTATCAAAATTCTTGGCGAAGTCTGACATTTCAAAATCAATTGCAAAACTACCCTTTACTTTTTTTCAGACTTCTCCCGAAGTCTGAAAATTATAAAAGAAGTCTGACAATTGAAATTCAATTGCAAAACTACCCTTTTTTTCTCAGACATCATAAGCTGTCTGACAAAAAGTTCAAAAATTTTCAAAGCAGACTGCGTACGCTGTCTGATTGATTTCAGACTGCATCCGCTGTCTGACATTTCAAAATCAATTGCAAAAATACCCTCTTTTTCAGACTACCATAGAAGTCTGGTTTCACTACAATCAGACATCTATAGACGTCTGAAATATTAAAAACTTTTAAAATGTATTTTATTGAATATTTGCTATTAATTTTGGTTGATTTTAATTTTTATAAATGTGTGTTAGTTCTCTATGTTCTTTATGTGTGAGTTTTACATTTTTATATATGGTAATTATTTTTGAATCAATTTTTGAATAATATTGGCAATGTAGCTAGTAGCATCCGAGCTGGTGGAACGAATGTCTATGCGTAAACGTCATACTCCATATTATATATGTTGGTTGTCTATTGAATGCTTTGATATAATTGAACTGATTACACCAAATCATATCAATGTATCAATGAAGAAGTAGATTGGGATTAAGATGAACTACACAACCACATGTAGAGCGTTTATAAGCTTTTTTCAGTAAGATCGCTAATGTGATGATGAGAGAACGAACTTGACATTTGGACTTGTTAATTTTATAAAACTTTTAGCTCATAAGAATCAGATAGCAATAGAGGTCTGACGACCAATTCATCACCACTTAAGGTTATTTTAGTTTGTCATATGTTGGTGTATGTAATCTAAAGAGTAATGTTTTCTTCCAAGGTTAAACTAACCCATTTCTTGATATTGTATACTTTCAATGAACAAAATTCCTTGTTGATTTTGAGTAGACAAAAGAAATTTATACAACTTTGTATTTTTCTACAAGCATAGTACATAAGGAGAACTTTCTTTCTTTGATTTGATAATCCAATAATCTAATACAATACAATGTGTTCAACAAGAAGTCTAATAACCAGTAAAAATCTACAACAATGAGAAAACACCTAATTTAGTATCAAACTTCAGACTTCAAAAGTAGTCTAATATAAGACTTCATGTTAATTTTCACTCTCAGACTTCTATTGTAGTCTGGTATTAGGCTCTCAGACTTCGTGTTCCTCGTAACAGTGAAATTTTATGAGCCATTAGCACATAATAAACCCCAACTCCAGCTTCTTTGGAGAGTCATCTGGATCAACCTTAAACCAAGCACCTGAAAAAGCAAAAACACAGAGCTCTTGCATTAGTTAGCGAACAAGTCTCCAAGAAATGGATAATAAAGGATTTTTTGAGCAAATCAACATGTATAACCAAAATTCCAAAAGAGAGGTTTTACAAAAAAGAGAGAGAGAGAGAGAGAGAGAGAGAGAGAGAGAGAGAGAGAGAGAGAGAGAGAGAGAGAGAGAGAGAGAGAGAGAGAGAGAGAGAGAGAGAGAGAGAGAGAGAGAGAGAGAGAGAGAGAGAGAGAGAGAGAGAGAGAGAGAAAGAGAGGTAGTAAAAAAAAGGAAGAATGTGAAGGTTTTTTTTCTGCCTGTTATATGTGTGTAAAAAATAGGTTTAGATAAGAGGAGAGAATTGGAGGGAAACTTTGCCGCCAAATTTTTAATAATTAAAAATTGTAAAATATCCGGTATCAGACTTCATATGCAGTCTGAGAAGGAATTTCTGAAATGAGCGGGAATTCTGAAATTTTCAGGCAGAAATTTCCCGCCTTTTTGAAAAGTTTTCGTGTGGAAATTTTCGAAAATGCGGGAAATTTCAGACTTCATATGCAGTCTGAAATAAGACTTCATGACAAGTTTAAATACTCGAACCAGATTTACCTGGAAGTCTGAGAAACTCTCAGACTTCTATTGTAGTCTGGTATTAGACTCTCAGACTTCGTGTTCCTCGTAACAGTGAAATTTTATGAGCCATTAGCACATAATAAACCCCAACTCCAGCTTCTTTGGAGAGTCATCTGGATCAACCTTAAACCAAGCACCTAACAAAGCAAAAACACAGAGCTCTTGCATTAGTTAGCGAACAAGTCTCCAAGAAATTTATAATAAAGGATTTTTTGAGCAAATCAACATGTATAACTAAAAGTCTATGTCAAAAGTCTTAATTGGTTCAGTTAAAAAAACTTTGAAAACACTAAATCAGAACCGATCCACTCACCTATTTCACAGCTCAAAGAGAATCAACTATGAATCACATACATAAGAACTCATATGAGAGAATAAGCTTGAGAACATTTTTGGATGAGAAATTTTAGAGAAGTTTTACAAAAGTGAGACAGAGAGAAAGAGAGGTAGTAAAAAAAAGGAAGAATGTGAAGGTTTTTTTTTCTGGCTGTTATATGTGTGTAAAAAAATAGGTTTAGATAAGAGGAGAGAATTGGAGGGAAACTTTGCCGCCAAAATTTTAATAATTAAAAATTGTAAAATATCCGGTATCAGACTTCATATGCAGTCTGAGAAGGAATTTCTGAATTGAGCGGGAATTCTGAAATTTCAGGCAGAAATTTCCCGCCTTTTTGAAAAGTTTTCGTGTGAAAATTTTCGAAAAGGCAGGAAATTTCAGACTTCATATGCAGTCTGAAATAAGACTTTATGACAAGTTTAAATACTTGAACCAGATTTTCCTGGAAGTCTGAGAAACCCTAAATCTAATAATTACTACTTAAATACCATCATATTATATAGAAAATTTATAATAAACATCAAACTCGTTTAGAATAGTCACAAACTAACTAAAATGGAACAATATGAATGAAAATTCACAAACTCTGAATCTAACCCTACGGATAAAACATGATATTCACCTTCATATGTGAAATATAGATCAAACTACATGGTGTTTTGAACCAAATATATCTTAAATGCTTAAGTTTGATCAAAGTTTATGTTATTTTAATTTATATACATAACAAATGCTTATGCTTAATTTATGTATCAAAATTTATATCAAATTCTTTTTTCATATTTTTAAAATTTAAATTTTTAACTTAAATACGACTTCTTTAATATTTATCACTTATCGGTGAAAATATTTAAACAAAACAATTAGAAAACATCAAATTCGCTAAATATATGCACATTATAACATATATATACAAATTTAATATTTCAAATATAAATTTGGTAAACCATGAATCTAACCCTAAAGTTATATGTAAGTTATATGTAAATGTTCCATTACAAAGAATGTTTTGAGGTTTAGAACTTACTCTACCTTACATATTGTTTAGTTTGACTCAATTTTACCAAATGTTACGAGAAATCTGAGAGATAATTAAGTTGAAATTTAAATTGTAAAATTATTTAAAAAATATTTTGAGGAAAAATTTGGATACATAAATTAAACATGAGATTTTTGGACATATGTAAATTAAAATTACATAAAATTTAGTCAATTGTACTCATTTAAGGTATATTTGGTTAAAAGTATTTACGAAACCACAAAATTCAGACTTCTATAGAAGTCTGATAAACCCTAAATTTAGTATTTATCACTTAACATCGAAAAATATTTAAACAAAACACCTACGACACATCAAATTCGTTAATTATATCACCATTATAACATACATGTGCAAATATATTTTTTCAAATGTGAATTTCTTAAACCATGAATCTAACTAACCCTAAGGTTATATGTAAGTTATATGTAAATGTTCCATTATGTTCCATTACAAAGTAGGGTTCTAAGGCATACTTAACTAACATTGTTTAATATGACTCAATTTTATCAAATTTTAATTTATATAATACTAAATTATTTATATATAATTTATGTATATAAAAGTTTTGACAAAATATTTTTTTATAATTTTAAAATTTAAATTTACTAATTAATTCAGTGTCAGACTTCTATTAGAGTCTGAAGTCTCAGACATCCATAGAAGTCTGAAATAGTCGAAGGTTATAATGGTAATTGCGTTTGACGTTTTTTTGATTGGTCATAAGGACAGCGCGGTAATTTCATAAGGCTGCAAAACCAGTTTTATATTTGATTCAAGTTTGGGGGTACACTTTTATTTAAAATCAAATTTGAGGGCATTTTAAGCAATTTTCCCTTTGTTATTTCATGTGAAAATGATAAACACATAAAATGATTAGTGATACTATAAACAAAGTTTTCGTACATTCACTATTATAAATAGCACGACAATAACAATGAAATAAATCACACACATCTGCTTGTATGTTTGTATGATGTAGATGGGGTGTTTGAAGGTACTCCATCAGGAGTTTCATTACGACATCTTCGAGAAGGTGACATGTTGGTAACATCTTCCAACACCCTACCAAAAACACGTGATAGATTAACAGAATTACATACTTGTGAATTTGAAGCATCATGACTATTTTCAGATTCAATAGCTCTAGTAGTTCTCTTCCTCTTCTGTGTTCCTTTTGTTACTCTAGGCGTTATTTCTTCCATGTCTATCTTGTTCTTCACTGGTTATCACTTTAACATGATTTATATATAAGGAGTGATGTCGGCTTGGTTACTTTAGGTTTAGATTTTTTTTTTTTTATCCGTGGATGGTTAAGAAATGTGTGATATAAATTTAAATAATAAATATCTGGAATAGTATCATTGTGATTTTCATAAATCAATTTATAAACCTTGGAAAGGAATCTGTTATATTGTATAACTAGATTTTGACCCGCGCTTAAAAAGCGCGGGTTTACTTTTCTTTACAAATATAAATTTTATTTATTTTGTTATTAGTAATTAATTTTTTAATTATGCAATCTAATTTTTTATAATTATTTAATCCACATTATAAAAAATGAATTAATAATTTAGGTTTTTTTAAAAAAATTGTGTGTTAGTTGGGAGGAGATATATCGTAAAGATAAAGAGATTGAAATAATGATTTTGCATTATAAGTTTTAAATGTGTTGTATCGTAAGATCATAGTTTGGAAATATTTTTTTTTTTATGAAAACAACTATTGTAAAAGTTATATGATATAAGTTTAATCTTTATTACATTTATCTAAATTTGTTTTGAAAGAAACACACACACATATATATATATATATATATAATTTATTATGTTTTTAATATTTATATAATTAAATATTTACGAAAGTAGAAATAGAACAATATGTTTATATTTTTGAATATATTTAATTTTTTATGTTTATATAATTGAAATTGGTTAATTCGTTTTAACCTCTTTCAGTGAGAAAAGTTCAATTTTAATATTTTACTATCAAAATTGGCTAACCTATTTTTCAGCACATGTTGTAGTGGTATATAGTTTGCAAATTTGATGGAACAATCTGTTAAAAATGCATTAAAAATGAATCATAATTTAATGCATCAAATATTTGATTAATATAAATATTGAATATTTTATATTTTTATTAAATCAAAAAGATATCAATTGAAATTAGTTAATATATATATATTTTAAACTTGCGCAATGTTTTTTTTATAAAAATTTTAGTTAAAATTGCCTAATTTATTTTTCAACCCGTTTGTAAAGGTTTAAATGTTATGTAACTTGATGCATAACCCGTTAAAAAGTGCAATAGTAATAACATCAATGGTAAATAATCGTAATTAAAAAAAAATTTGTATGTTATCACGAGGAGGGATATCATAAAAAAAAAAATTAAAATAACGATTTCGCATTATAAAAGTTATCTAATATATGTTCCATCTTTATTGTATTTATCAATAATATTTATTTATAACGAACATATATTTTTATATATAATTTATTACATTTTTAATAATTTAACATTTTAAATAACAGTATATTTATATTTTTAAATTTTTAAATATTTATATAATTAAAATTGATTAATTCAAAATTTTAACCTTTTAAAAAAGTTTAATTTTAATATTTTATAATAGAAGTTGGCTAATCTATTTTTTAACACGTGTTGTAATGGTATATAATTTGAAAATTGATGGAACAACCCGTTAAAACTGCATTCAAACATGAATTATAATTTGACGCATCATATAGTTGAATAATATAAATATTGAATAATTTTAATATTTTTATTAAATTGAAAATATATCAATTGGAATTAATTTATATATTTTTTTTAAACTCGTGCAAAGTTCATTTTTAGAATTCGAAATTAGCTAATTTATTTTTAACCCGTTCTTATAATAGTTTAAATATTTTACAATTTGATGGAACAACCCGCTAAAAATACAATCGTATAAATAAAATTATTAAGAAATAAATTAATTTAATATATTTATAAAATTTTATTATAATATAAAATAAACATTTATATTTGAAATAAAAAAATAAAAAAGATATTAAAATATATTATAAATGAATTTTGAATATAATCATAATTAAAGAATATTATCTTACATATAAAAAATAGTTGATGTTTAAATTATTTAGTTATATTTATCAATTGATTTAATAGTTTCATGTTTATATATATATATATATATATATATATATATTTTTTTTAATTAATTATAAAAGTGAAATCCATTATATTTAACTTGTTTTGATACATGTATAGTAATTGTATTGTTTGGAAACATGGATAGTAGAGAAAATGTTATATTCCTTAATTACCCTTAATGAATATTAAAAATACTCTTAAATCTCCAATGGCACAAATTGTAAATAACACATGCTTTAAAGGTTAGTTTACTTTTGACTCTAATTTTTTAATAGTATTGATCTTTGTAATATTATGTTTACATATGTATCATTGATACAAAATATTATTGTTATATCATAATGTTACCATATGTATCACTCGTGAAAATAAGAGATTTATAACCAAATTTGTTATTAATGTGTAAAACAATTGGTTTTCGAATTCAAAAGTGGTTTTAGATTGGTTCACATGAAGCTATTTTTTTAATTCAAATTCTTGTCAATTGTTAGCTCTCCAAATAATATTATTGTTAGCTCAGAATGTTACCATATGTATCACTCGCGAAAATAAGAGATTTGCTTGAGTATATTTTATGTTGCATATAAGATACGTATAACCAAATTTGTAATTAATGTTATTGGATCATGTTCTGAAAGTTTCTTTTATCTGCTCAAATCAAGGTGGCACGTTGAAAACATCTTCCAACACCCAAGCATAATTTGTTCCCAATCATATTCTGTTCCCAAAATATTTTGTTCTTATGCACCATTTTAAATTTTAACTCTATTTTTGCAAGAGTAAGGATCATCATTATTGAAAATCCCTAGCAATGTATTAAGCATTAATAAAAACAATGAAAAAACCAATAACAATCTTGAGAACAATAAAACTAAAACACAACTTATTAAAAATCAAATCCAGTTTCATCATCTTCACCTAGACTCATTTTTTTCATCTCTTCTTCCGTAATCTTTTCCAGTTTAATTTGTTTGGTGCAGTGATTATTGGATGTCGAAATTAGGTCAGGTGCAACTTTCTCATATTCTTGTGATCATTTAGATGATGAAGTTGTTACAACATCTGAATTACTCTGACTTCCGTAAGAAGCAGAGAATCCTTCATACAGAAATTAGCATAAAAATTAATAAATAGATTCAGAGACTATAACCAGTTTTTTTATAAAATAAATTTATGTATAAGAATATTACCTCACCACCAGTAATCAAAGTCGATCCCTTGTTTGATCCAGAAATTGTTAACGCAGCTGAGTCAGCGGAATCTAATTCACTACCAGTTCAAACCTTTCCAACCTTATAGGTATCTACTCCATACTGAATATTCTCCTTTTCGATAAACACACCAAACTTAAGTTTTACCAATCACATTCTTGATCTTAATAGGCAACAACTCAGGATCTCTATCTATCTGTTTTAAAATGAAAATCACTACACTATTAATAAACACTATAAAATTATATATGGAGAGCAACCAAGTTCGTTTAGATGTACCTCATCAAACGAACCATTCATTAGTTTCGCAGCAGTTTCCGTCACAATATCCTTCACAAGTGTGTCTAGAAGCATGAATTTAGATGTTCATGATGTGTCCCTAATCTTGACATGCAACTTGTACCTTTAAAAAAATTATAAATATTTCAAGAATTAGTAAACTGATAGTAATCATCATAAAAAATGTTAAAGATTTATTAAATGATTTAATAATACGAATTATCATACCGGTGTGTAACATATGTCAAAATTGTATCGCAAACTTCACACCACCATAACGGTTTTGGATCGATTTTAGTAACCTTTTTGTTACATCTACCACACCTGAAATAATACCATCCCAAGTCAGTATCTGTACCATAGATACTGCATACAACCTTTCACTTATCAACCTAAAAAAAATGTAAAAATCATGTTTGTATTCATTTATGATAACGTGTAAATAATAAATATTTGATCAAAGTATTACATGGGTCGAAGTCAACATTGCTGAGACTGTGTTTTCCGGATACTCAATCCATTGATCACGTCTAGCATTCGGTTCACCGTTTTCTTCCAAGTTTTCAAATAAGCTTATCGCATGAGAATCATCCCTGAACCTTTATATTGCACTATAATTATTAAAAAAAACTATATAGGTAAATTTCGTAAATCTTCCATATGTGTAGATTTACAATGTCAAGTTAAATGGTGCATACATCTGTTTTAGCTGCTCTGCTTCTTCTATTTCAGGATTAATTAGGACCAGCGATGCATCATAAGCATTGATATTTGCAGCTCACCTAAACAACATGTAAAACTTGCAAGTATTTATATTATACCAATGCAAAATAAACATATATATCAAATATGGGTATTTCAGTCGTATATAGACAAAATATTCTCTCACTATCAGTTATATACATATGCAGTATAAATTCTAAACAAAAAATATTCACATACTTCGATAGGTCCCTATTTTGGCAAATCAAACATATGACTAACTCACCATTAGCATCGGTTCCTGCTGAATATACTGTCTCAACAAATATTCCCCATAAACAACATGATAATCGTTCATCACTACATTAAAAAGCAAGTTAAATATGAATAAATATGAATATAAATATTTATTACTTTACTTGATGTTTCTCAGAGTAAATTCTAACTTTTTTCTTTCTTTTCCACGACATTGGATGTTATGAAGCTCACTAACATACAAAACTTGACCAATAACATCTACAATTAAATTATTATCAATATTATATAAATAAGAAGGATGTTGTAAGATTCATATACACATATTTTAAGACTAACTTACCAACCAAAGAGGATGTGTTCAGTGTACCACTAAGAATGATCTCATAATTAAACAAAGATAGATATATTGTGATACCCCGTATCAAAAATACGGTCAACGGGCAGCAGAAAGTCAATCGGGGGCAAAATTGTCATTTTACCAAAGTCGGGAGTAAAATGGTAATTTTGCCAAAGTTCGAGACGGAAGCCGAGACGGGCCAAATATTCTTATGTTTCAACATAAAGAATGTTTAGAAGACCAGAATTGGAAGAATCGGAGCAGAAACATGTTTTTCGGTGAGTCGGGAATGGAAACCGACAAAACCGAAGAAACTTCAAAAATTCATAACCGGAGCTACGTAAGTCCGAACGGAGTGATTCGAAATGATAAATTCATCAAATAGCATGGAGAATCAGTTTGTAGAGGTTTGGAGATTTATGGGAATAAGTTGGTATTTTCTAAAATAATATTCGCACAATCGAGGAAACAGAAGCAACAGGTCAAGAGGGGTTTAATGTTGGTCAAGGCCGGTTTAGGGAAGGATTTTTGGACTCAAAACATTCAGAAGAACAAGTGTCAATGCCCCAGGGTCGCCACATCTCATGGTTAGGTGTCAATGCATGGTGATTCATGCATCTTTTTGCATGAAAGGAAAACAAACATGTGAGGAGAAATTTTCATTTGAGCTAGCAAAAATCTCTCTCTACCTCACACCCACGATCTCTCTCTCCTCTCTCTCTACATTCATCCCACTTGCCCAGAAAACCCAGAAAATCCTTTGAATCTTCAAAGAAACTCAAGAACATTCAAAGTGTTCTTGAGTGTTCTTCATATCCCTTTGCACCAAAAATCTCATAACTCCTTCATTATAAACCCAAATCCACTTCTGCAAAGTGCTATAGCTTCCTCTCTCCCTCCTCTACAATCTACAGCCAGCCACCGTCGTCGCCGTCGCCGGAGCTCGCCGGAATCTGGCCGGAAAGCATCCGCGGATTAGGGTTTGGTGGATATCTCTCTTCCTTCACCAGATCTGAACGTTTTGAAGATTTGGATGGGTAGATCTTCTCTTTGCGGTCAGTTTGATAGGTGTATCGTCCTCTGAGTCACCAGGAAAAGAGGTGAACCGACCGGTCAACGCCGGACCACCGTCGGTCAACGCCGGAGAAGTCGCCGGAGAAGTCACCGGAGAAGCCCAACCGCCGCCAATCTTCAGCCGGTTGTTCAAGGAGTGTGATGGGATGGTTTGATTCAAGATTTGGGTTGGTTTAGGGCTGGTTTAGCCTTGGTCAACGGTTAGGTCAAACCGGTCAATGTTTGACCAAAACCGGTTCTAATTAGACCGGTTCAGTTGGTTCTGATGGTTCAGTGGTTCAACCGGTTTGGTTTGGGAAGTCAACCGGTTCAAGTCAAAGTCAACGGTCAACAGTCAAAGTCAACGGTCAACCGGATGTCAAAGTCAACGTCGGTCAATGATGTGGTCAACGCCGGTCAACGCGTTGACTCCGGCCATTGACTACTTGCGGTTCATGTCAGGGTGTTCGGGAAGCCTCGGGGTTCGAGTTCGTGCGTACGGGAAGTTCGGGTTTCAGTTCGGAGGTCTCGGGATTCATACCGCGTCAGACCGTCATTCCGCGCCTATCTCACCATGAGTCGGCTCACAAACCCTTAGACTCATATAGACCGGGAATCGAGAAACCGTAGTGCTAGGCTTGCATACCCGTTAATTAACCTGATTAGTAATTAATAATTAACTAGACGTTTAATGTTAAACCGGTTAGGATCGGATAAGCATGTTAAGGTTTAAAGAATTAAAAGGTTAATCAATTGTGTGTCGCTAGGTTGTTAGTAATGATTGGGTGATGCATTCATATAGACCGTTGTTTAGGACCGTATATGCATCTATATATGTATAAGAACGATAATTAATGAATCTATATACGGGAATTAAGACGACATTAAAATATGAGTTAAACCTAAACGGGCGTATAAAATATTGTAACGGGATCGGGGTTTAGGTTTAATAGCGGGATATGGAAATGAATAAAGTTAAGTAATAATGAGACGTCGGGAAGTTAGTAATTTTACTAACTCTAAACCGACGGATCGAGGAGTTAATAAAAGATATCTAGAATGGATGAGTTAAGGGAAGTGGTGTGTGTTGTAAGCCATCTACGGGTTAGCAATCCGCTAACCCAAGGTAGCGGATAAGAATGAATTAAAAGACTTAGAAACCCTAATAGGCCTGCTTGTGGTGATTGTGTGATTGTGTGATTGATTGTGATTGCGTGTTTATTATTGTTGCTGTTGTGAGATTTGTGTGCAGGCTTATTAGACTGCTCGGTGTTGGACCGAGCAGTTGCTGTGGACACTTACTCCGGTCATGGGACCGGGTAAGTTAGGTTGTGCTGACTAGGTACTTTACCTAGTCAGAGCGGTGGTAGTGTAGTGCCTTGCGGAATGGTTGGGGATTTATTACCGTTGATATTTATTGTGTGATCTGTGCTAGAGTCCCAAGGAGTCTGCGTGTTTATATTTCTGCACTAGGACTCTAAGGTGCGTTAGATTCCGCAAGCCTAGGTTTTGTTTACGTTCCGGTACTTCCAACCCGATTGGATCCTCGGGTTTTACCTAACCGGATCACGGTGATTCTGGTTATGGTGTTAACCTATCGGGTGACGCCGGTAGGTGTGTAATTCGGAGAATACGGGGTCATGTCCTAGGGCCGAATCACATGGAAACTCTGGCTATCTAGGGGTAGTCCGAGTCACCGCGTATCGTGTTGGGATAGTGTCCTGAAATCACACTTGTACTCACTCCTGATGATAGTTGTGTGTCGAGATCAGACATTCGTGTAATACTGGGCGGTTGCAATGTTTTGCTAGAAGCCTCTTGCAATCTGTAAGTTGTAGACTTACTGCCAGTATTATATGATCCTATAGGGTCACACACCTAAGCAAACTGGAAGCTAAAACATGGGAATGATCATTATGGTAATGATCATGTTAATGTGTATTGGATACACATTAATATTGAGAAAATGGTGTTGTGTCGATCGACACAGGATGTGTGTCGGTCGACACAGTTCGGGTTTCGAAAGGGCTTTTCGATTTTATGACTCAAACGAGTCTGGCCCGTTATGTGTGATTCTAGGTCGAATAAAACCTGATGGTTTTCGACCTAGAACAGTAGCCGTCGACTTTTTCTTGACAGAAGAAGTAGAAACACCAGAAACTCTTAGATCCCATAGATCCGGCACTAGCATCCCGTTTTCCAGCTTGTGTGCATGTGTATCTGGTAGAGGCAAGGCGTCTGCGTTGCTCACTGATCTCGTTCACCAATTTTCCGCTGCCAGTTCAAGGTAAGAACGAGGTTGGTAAATTCAATATAACGAACCCTAGATCCTAGGAGATCCAACAGTGGTATCAGAGCATGTTAGGGTTTAGACTATTGAATCTAATGCTTATAATTCGAAAACTGAGTTTGTTGAATTGATTAATGCATGCTAAATCGTGTTTTCAAAGAATTAATCTCGGATTTTGTTCCTGTTGAAAAACGATGAACTGTTAAAATCGCACTGTGTCGATCGACACGCCGCGAAAACGCATAAAAATTTTAGGGTTTGTCGCAGAGTGTCGATCGACACAAAGCGTGTGTCGGTCGACACAGAGCGAAAACTCGTAAATATTTTTAGGGTTTCGATCTGAGATCGAGTACCCGTATTCCTGCTGTGTCGATCGATACACTGGGTATGTCGGTCGACACAGGCAAAGCGATTAGATAGATCGGTTCAATTGGATTGAACCGGTTATCTCGCTCGGTTAATTTTAATTAACCAATTTGGTTCTGGTTTGGTAATGTCGATCGACACAGAGTTGTGTGACGATCGACATGGACCGTTAAACCGAACCGGTTCAATTGGATTGAATCAGTTAAGGAAATTCGATCCGGTTTGACCGGTTATCGAAGATCGGTTTAAATTGGGTTGTGTCGACCGATGCAAATGGTTGGCGTCGATCGACACACCATTCGCAGAATTACTGGTTGGACCATAAATTTGCATATACCAGACCAAATTTAATCCTAAAGTTCTAGATGAACCTAAACTTAATAAAACTGAATGTTTTAATTAAATTAATAACTTCTTGAATGTATATTGGATATACATCAAGATTAAATAATTCTTTTCCTCAACTAAATATCAAGTGATCTTGATGTCTTGCCCGATCTTGTCTACTGTCAAGACTCGTGTTGTTGTTGGATATTCTTGGAGTCCTTGGTATCCACAGCAACATGAGTAATGCAGATGATCATTAATAGACTTGCAGTACGACTATTAGTGATCACAAGACAGAAGAGATTGGTTATACTTGACTGGGCTATCAGAAGTTCTGGGCCCAGAGACATCAGAGTAGATTAGACATAGTTTGTCTCATCTACGACCAAGAGTTGTACTGGGTACAATTAGCAATGATTTGCTTACCTAGATAACTAAAGTTTGGGTGATGGCGAGTCGCCCACTCAGATTTTGGTGAAGTATGGATCTTGGCTCATTGTATTCATCTGAGGAAACATAGTTTTGAATACAATGCGAGTTTTTCTTATTAGATAAGAATTCTCATTTTCTTGAGCATTATAACTAAAACCTCTACCTCTTTTAAATTACAGCTATGTCTGTCTCAACTCACATCAACACTTTCTCACTAAGATCCGTCCTTGAGAAGGACAAGTTAAATGGATCTAATTTCTTGGAATGGTATCGGAACCTGAGAATAGTTCTCAGGCAGGAGAACAAGGAATATGTCCTTGAAAGAGTTCTCCCCGAGAGGCCACGTTCCAATGCCCCGCAGACAGAAAAGAATGCTTGGGATAAGCATTCAGCTGATGTCAAAGATGTTAATTGTCTAATGCTGGTGACTATGAACTCTGAGCTGCAGAAGCAATATGAGAACGTGATGTCACCCATTGAGATGATTAACAGCCTGAAAGCTTTGTTTCAGGAGAAAGCTCGCACAGAGAGATACCAGACGGTTAAATCTCTCATGGATTGCAAGCTGGCTAAGGATAGTCCAGTAAGTCCTCATGTCCTTAAAATGATGGGTTACATTGATAACCTGGGGAAACTGGACTGTGCCATTAGCCAGGAGCTAGCCACTGACATGATTCTGCAGTCTTTGCCGTCGTGTTTTGATCAGTTCATCATGAACTACAACATGCAAAACATGACTAAAACATTGACTGAGTTGCACGGCATGCTGAAGACAGCAGAGCCGAATCTCAAGAAGGCAACTCCCAGTGTACTGATGGTACAAGGGGGTAAAAGGTTTAAGAAACCTAAGAAGGATAAGGGAAAGGCCCAAGTTGTCCAGACTGAGAGTCAGGACAAGCCCAAGCCGAAGCCCAAATCCGGGCCTTCTCCTGAGGACAAATGCAACTACTGCAAGCAGTTAGGGCATTGGAAGAGAGACTGCAAGAAGTTCATGGAAGATTACAAGAAACTGAAGAAGACGTATGATGCGTCTGACTCAGGTATTTATGTTATCGAACTTAATGTTATATCTTCTAGTTCTACTTCGTGGGTATTGGATACCGGCTGCGGTGTTCATATTTGTATTAATATGCAGGCACTAAGAAACAGTAGAACGCTGAAGAAAGGACAAGTGGTGCTACGGGTCGGGAATGGAGCTAGGGTTGCTGCACGGGCCGTAGGCACTTACGATTTGTCTTTACCTTCGGGCATGGTTTTAACTTTGAATAATTGCTACTTTGTACCTGCGATTAGCAAAAACATAATTTCAGTTTCCGTATTGGATTTGGAAGGTTTGATTTTGCTGTTAAGAATAAAGTTTGTTCTTTTAATCGTGATGGTACGTTTTATGGTAGCGCCCCATTAGATAATGGGTTATATGTTTTAAACCAAGAAATGCCTGCTTTTAACATAAATACAAAGCGGTTTAAGTCCAATGACGAAAACCCGACTTTCTTATGGCATTGTCGTTTGGGCCATATCAATGAGAAACGCATCCAAAGGCTCCATCGAAATGGGCTTCTGGGCTCATTTGATTTTGAATCATGTGAGAAATGTGAATCTTGTTTGATGGGCAAAATGGCTAGAGCCCTTTTAACAAACCAAATGAAAGGGCCAGTGATTTATTGGGCCTTGTTCATACTGATGTATGTGGGCCAATGAGTATTGTTGCCAGAGGAAATTACAAGTACTTCATTACCTTCACTGATGATTTCAGCAGGTATGGCTATGTCTATTTGATGAGACACAAGTCAGAATCCTTTGATAGATTCAAGGAATTCAAGAATGAAGTACATAACCAACTTGGCAAAAGTATCAAAATTCTGCGATCGGATCGCGGAGGAGAATACTTGAGTCAAGAGTTCAGCGACTATCTGAGCGAGTGTGGAATTGTTTCACAACTCACTCCTCCTGGAACACCCCAATGGAATGGAGTGTCAGAGAGGAGGAATCGAACCTTATTGGATATGGTTCGGTCTATGATGAGTCATTCAAATCTTCCATTATCCTTTTGGGGATACGCTCTAGAAACGTCTGCGTTTACACTAAATAGGGTGCCATCTAAATCAGTGGAAAAGACACCACATGAATTGTGGACTGGGAACATCTCTAGTCTGTCTTTCCTGAAGATTTGGGGTTGTGAGGCTTATGTCAAACGTTTAATCTCTGACAAGCTCGCACCCAAATCAAATAAATGCTACTTCGTTGGTTATCCTAGGGAAACCAAGGCATACTACTTTTACAACCAATCTGAGAACAAAGTATTTGTTGCTCGGGACTGTTCTTTTCTTGAGAGGGAGTTTCTCTCTCAGAAAAACAGTGGGAGTAAAGTACATCTTGAAGAAATTCGAGATGCACAGGAGACTGCTCAACCTGCTGAGGAAGAGCAGCAGTTGGATCCACAGAGTTCTGTGGAACCGGCGGCTGTGTAGCCTGAAGTTCGCAGATCCGGAAGGATCCGTCACGAACCCGAGAGATACTATGGATTTCTCGTGACCAATTCCAATGATCTGATGATCATTGATAGTGACGAACCAGCGACCTTCGCGGAAGCAATGATGGGCCCGGACTCCGAAAAGTGGCTTGGAGCCTCTAAATCCGAAATGGGATCCATGTCAGAAAACCAAGTATGGTCCTTGGTCGACTTACCAAATGGTGCAAAAGCCATTGAGTGTAAATGGATCTTCAAGAAGAAGATCGACGTGGATGGCAATGTACAGATTTACACAGCGAGGTTGTGGCTAAAGGTTTCAAGCAAATTCATGGTATTGACTATGATGAAACCTATTCCCCAGTCGCTATGCTTAAATCCATTCGGATTCTTCTAGCAATTGCCGCTCATTATGATTATGAGATTTGGCAAATGGATGTCAAAACCGCATTCCTGAATGGTATTCTGGAAGAGGATGTGTATATGACACAGCCTGAAGGTTTTGTCGATCCTAAGAACGCTGGGAAGGTATGCAAGCTTCATAAATCCATTTATGGATTGAAGCAAGCATCACGGAGTTGGAATCTTCGTTTTGATGAAGCAGTAGAACAATTTGGTTTCATCAAGAACGAAGAGGAACCATGTGTTTACAAGAAGACTAGTGGGAGCAAAATTGCGTTTCTTGTACTGTATGTCGATGACATACTCCTCCTCGGTAATGACGTTCCGTTGCTTCAGTCTGTTAAGACTTGGCTCGGAAGTTGTTTTTCCATGAAAGACATGGGAGAAGCCGCGTACATTCTTGGAATCAGAATCTACAGAGATAGAATGAACAGGCTGATTGGATTGTGCCAGGACACTTATATTGATAAGGTGTTGCACAGATTCAGGATGCATGATTCCAAGAAGGGTTTCATACCGATGTCTCATGGCATTAGTCTCAGCAAGAAGAAGTGTCCGGTGACACATGCTGAGCGGGAGCGCATGAATAGGATTCCTTATGCTTCTGCAATAGGATCTATTATGTATGCCATGCTCTGCACTCGTCCAGATGTAGCTTACGCGTTAAGCATGACGAGTAGATACCAATCTGATCCAGGTGAAGTTCACTGGACAGCTGTCAAGAATATTCTCAAGTATTTGAGACATACTAAGGATAAATTCCTGGTGTATGGAGGAAGTGAAGAGCTTGTAGTGAATGGATTCACTGATGCGAGTTTTCAGACGGACAGAGACGATTTCCGATCACAGTCTGGATATGTCTTCTGTCTAAATGGCGGTGCAGTGAGCTGGAAGAGCTCTAAGCAGAATACCGTAGCTGATTCCACGACGGAAGCTGAATATGTTGCTGCTTCAGAAGCGGCAAAGGAAGCTGTTTGGATCAAGAAGTTCATGACTGAACTTGGTGTGGTTCCGAGTATCTTGGAGCCAGTGGCTTTGTTTTGTGACAACAATGGAGCCATTGCTCAGGCGAAAGAACCCATGTCACACCAGAAGTCCAAACACGTAGAGAGGAGATATCACCTGATTCGTGATATCGTCAATAGAGGTGATGTGAAGATCAGCCTAGTTCCGACGGACGAGAATGTCGCTGATCCTCTGACTAAGTCACTCCCAAGGCCTAAGCATGAGAGTCATACGACTGCTGTAGGCATTAGAGATCTTAAGATGTAATCTTGATTCTAGTGGGAGTTTTAGTTTTATTTTAGTTATAATAAGACGCTCTTGTAAACATTCTTTGGATATGTTTAATGAAATTTGATTTCAGCATTATTTATTGTGATCTAAATAATGGTCCCAAAATAAGTTTGTGTCATATTATAGGTCATCAAGTTGAGGACTTGATCATGAAACCCTATAAGTCATAGATGACATAAATTATGTTATGTCCCTAGTCGAGGTTGTCAAAGTGGGACAATGGCAACCACGAGAGACTAGATTGTGAGGTGACTGTTGGCAAAGTTTCGTGGAGCCAATGATATGATTAACGCAGTCAGTCACATAGATATATGTTGGTGAACATATGATCGGACATGACCCGCTAATGAGAAGTCTACAAGATAGTTATATTTGTGTCATAAGAGGTTCTCATTACGACTATAGAGTATAGTCCTTAGACCTGAGTTCATCATGCTTTCTTGCATATGAATTGGTACACTTTGACCTTGTCAAACGTCGACCCGTAACTGGCGACTATAACGGCACTGTTCAAGTATATCATGAAGTGTGCGTTGAAATAGGGATGGAACAAGATGGGATTTGTCCCTCCTGAATAACGGGAGATAAATATCTCAGGGCCTATCGAAGATTAAATGCTGAGAAAATGTGTGGCCGCACTCAAACGAACTGTAGTTCAGTTGTTTGTAATGTTCAGTATAAGATCAGGAGTTCGATAAACACGATGTTGGCTTAATAAGGATGACACCAATCTTGCCTTATGCCAAATCGAGATATAGAGACAAAAGGATTATAGGAATTGATGATTCCAGTGCAAGTGGGAGATTGTTGGGATAGTGTCCTGAAATCACACTTGTACTCACTCCTGATGATAGTTGTGTGTCGAGATCAGACATTCGTGTAATACTGGGCGGTTGCAATGTTTTGCTAGAAGCCTCTTGCAATCTGTAAGTTGTAGACTTACTGCCAGTATTATATGATCCTATAGGGTCACACACCTAAGCAAACTGGAAGCTAAAACATGGGAATGATCATTATGGTAATGATCATGTTAATGTGTATTGGATACACATTAATATTGAGAAAATGGTGTTGTGTCGATCGACACAGCATGTATGTCGGTCGACACAGTTCGGGTTTCGAAAGGGCTTTTCGATTTTATGACTCAAACGAGTCTGGCCCGTTATGTGTGATTCTAGGTCGAATAAAACCTGATGGTTTTCGACCTAGAACAGTAGCCGTCGACTTTTTCTTGACAGAAGAAGTAGAAACACCAGAAACTCTTAGATCCCATAGATCCGGCACTAGCATCCCGTTTTCCAGCTTGTGTGCGTGTGTATCTGGTAGAGGCAAGGCGTCTGCGTTGCTCACTGATCTCGTTCACCAATTTCCACTGCCAGTTCAAGGTAAGAACGAGGTTGGTAAATTCAATATAACGAACCCTAGATCCTAGGAGATCCAACATATCGATGGACGGAGAACGGTGTCCTACTCGTGGGACCTTGTGTACACGTTTAGGAGTCGTGGGTTAGTTACCATATAGGTGACGATGTGAACCCGTGGAAGTTACCGAGTTCGTAGGGCCCAGTTTTGTTTGTTCTTTCTTTCGTTGCGCGATAGATAGATCGATTTCCCCTAATTCTCTTTATATTTGGCATTGATTGTGTGTGTGGGTTTATCACGACGTGTTAGTGCGTGATCGACCATTTATTCCTGTTGATTTTTATTTTGGGTTTTGGGGCGGGAATCTGTAGTTCTAGATAGACTAGAAGCCATTAGTGGGGAGCCGATTCACTGGGTGATCTTAGATCGCTCATTAGACTTTTTGTGTTTTTCAGGTTTAGCAGCGACGGACGCGGGAGGCCTCGGTGTAGTTTCGGGATGGCTTGTGATGGGATTTGATTCGGGGTTTTGGATGTTTTATTTTCGGTTCGGCTTTGGCGCCATTTTATGTGTTTGATTTACTTATGTGCTTTGAGATGACGATTGTTTGTAAAAATTCTATTAAACGTTGTGCTGAACGTTTGGTTACTCAGAAATGAAATTGTTTCCCTGATATGAGGTTTCGTCCGAACCGACACAACTCACCGAAGTGGTACAAGGTGTACAACTTGTATTACGGAAGTGAGGATAGCGAGGTCAAAGATGGGTTAGTGCGAGCCTTTGTCTCAAACCGATCCGTCTCTGGCTTCGTCCTGTGGCGAACTTTTCCTGTTCGACTTGCTCGGGTTCGATCGGTCATGTTCTTGTTTGATTGTTGACCGGTCAGCTCGACAGTCAGCGGAGAATGGGAAAGGGGCGTTACAGATAAGGTGGTATCAGAGCATGGTTCTGCATGGGTTTCGAAACATTTCATTTTTGAGTGTTTTCCGTGTTTTATCGAGTCAAATGTGTCACACAAGCATCCATTAGGAAACCGAGTTGCGTCCGTTGAACCCGGGGTTGGGATGGGGAGTAACATTTTCGTATTATTTGCACTAACTTATCTTTGAGTTTTTGATTGCAGTCGTGCAGCAGTGTGTCCTGGGTGGAGTGGAGGTGTGTGTGGGTGCGTGGAGCAGTTACTGATGAGCGGCATGAGTCAGCAGGGATCAGTCGGTTCGCCGCAGGGTCAGTTGGTTCAGTTTCAGGGATGATGGGATTCTTGGGAGCAGCAGGTGGATGAGCAGGTAGCGATGCTTGAGGATATGTTAGAGCAGCAGGTCAGACCTCATCACCAGCAGGATCCACGACCTGGATCACCCCGTACATAGTTCGACATGGATATGTCACCAACGTCTACGGAGTCGCAGTTCGAGCCAGCCTCGTCACCAGCCGAGATGATAGAGGTACCGCCAGCAGTACCAGAGGGCCATGGAGCGTCGACTTGCCCGATTGCCGGATCAGGACCGTGTATAGCCGATGGAGAGCCGTACCGAGTACCAGTACCAGAGGATTATCAAGCGGGACCCAGCCGCAGAGATCCCGAGCCCAGTCAGCCGCCCGTTTTGCAGTTACCGGTTGTTTCGTTGTCCAGACCCGAGCCAGTGAGGACTTGCCAGTTGTGCAGAGGTCATGGTCATTTTGCACCCGATTGTTTTATGGATCCCCCGTCAGAGCCGAATTCTCCTTGTCAGCGATGTGGTAGCTATGATCATCAGGCGTCCGTATGTTACCGTGGAATACGCCCAGCGTCCGTTCCAGTTTGTCAGGTATGTGGCCGCGCAGGTCACGTTGCTCATCCTTGCCCGATAGCCGAGCCACAGCATGTCGGAGCACCATCTCGAGACACACACTCGCCACACCCTCCCGGCGCACCTGCCAGCGGATACTTCAGCGAGCCGTTTTACCAGTGGTGTTGGGCATTTCGGTCTTGCTGGAGGCGTTAGGTTAGGATATGAGTATTTAGACCAGGTAAGTGGGGGCACTAACTTCTTTTTGTCTGTAGATAGATCGGCGGATAGGCGAATTTGCGTGTCGTCTTTGACATATCTGTTGTATAGCGGCGCAGTATGGGTTTTTGGATATGATGGCGGCCATGTGTGTACGGACTCTGATCAGGACCATGTACTAAAAACTTTATGATGTATGATATATCGTTTTATGTACGTGGTGGATGCAGAGTGTTCAGCTGATCGTTTTGAGTAGCATAGTAACTGTTTGCATGATTGAGACGGTTATGAAAGCAAATAAACTACTGTGTGAAAACAAATGATGAGTGGAACTGATGACCGTTCATCATGACATGAACCCGGACTGACGACGCATCCGACCGATCATTAGATTGCGTGATTATATGTGTGGTAATTGCTTGTTTTATTTCTTGCTTGATTGATTAATTGATTGTTTTGTTGTGCGGTAGATTGCGTAGTGATTAGCGTGCGTGGTTTTTGGTAGACTGATTGTTTTGGTCTTAGAGACCGTTGGGTTTCTTGTTGTTCGGGAATTTGAGTAGTGATTGATCGCTTTTCTTCGGTTTTGTTAGAAAGGTAAAGTGTTGATTTTGTTTTAATTTTATTTCAAGTTTTGAGCCGACTGAGAACGGTTGTGTTCAACCGTCAATTCACGAGGGAACAGACTTAGAGTGTATTGTTATTTAATCACGAGTAACCGTCGGGTACGTGATTAAGTAACCATATTTCTATGGGAAAGTGATATCGGGGATAGAACGGGATGAAACTAATTGTTCCAGTGAGTTGTTGAATTGAATGTAGGACGGAATGGCAATGCGATGTGAATCCGAGACCGAACCCGAACCCGAAAGCGAGATGAAGTGTCAAGACATCGTGAGACCAGTAGATCAGACCGTGAAGCAGTGGTAAACATCGTCAGTGGAAAATGTATCAGCTTACCGAAGGACCGACAGAAAGAAGCCGAGAAGTATGATGAGTTAGCAAAGAGATTTGGGAAAGAAAAATCAGTGATGTTGTTGAAATCAGTCAGACGGAAGCAGGTGATCAGATTTTTGAATAGTGTCCCAAAAAGAAAGGAAGAAGGAAGTCAGGACCCGAAAGACATGGAGGTCGAAGCGAAGTGGGGAAGCCCGAAGTGAGAATCAGAGCAAAGAAGATAACCAGAGTTAAGTAAGGATCGAGACCGATGGAGTCAGTTAAGAGTGAAGCGGATTTGGGTGGTGTGGAAGCCAATGGTATGCAGCAGTGTTCGAGTATAGAAGCGTCGGAGTGGAGTGATGAAGTGACTTGCAGGGTTCGGAACCAATTTGAAGTCTGTTAGTGACGGAGAATTCGGGGACCAAATTCCTGTAAGTGGGGAAGAATGTGATACCCCGTATCAAAAATACGGTCAACGGGCAGCAGAAAGTCAACCGGGGGCAAAATTGTCATTTTACCAAAGTCGGGGGTAAAATGGTAATTTTGCCAAAGTTCGAGACGGAAGCCGAGACGGGCCAAATATTCTTATGTTTCAACATAAAGAATATTTAGAAGACCAGAATAGGAAGAATCGGAGCAGAAACATGTTTTTCGGTGAGTCGGAAATGGAAACCGACAAAACCGAAGAAACTTCAAAAATTCATAACCGGAGCTACGTAAGTCCGAACGGAGTGATTCGAAATTCTAAATTCATAAAATAGCATGGAGAATCGGTTTTTAGAGGTTTGGGGATTTATGGGAATAAGTTGGTATTTTCTAAAATAATATTCGCATAATCGAGGAAACCGAAGCAACGGGTCAGAGGGGTTTAATGTTGGTCAAGGCCGGTTTAGGGAAGGATTTTTGGACTCAAAACACTCATAAGAACAAGTGTCAATGCCCCAGGGTCGCCACATCTTATGGTTAGGTGTCAATGCATGGTGGTTCATGCATCTTTTTGCATGAAAGGAAAACAAGCATGTGAGGAGAAAATTTCATTTGAGCTAGCAAAAATCTCTCTCTACCTCACACACACGAGATCTCTCTCCTCTCTCTCTACATTCATCCCACTTGCCCAGAAAACCCAGAAAATCCTTTGAATCTTCAAAGAAACTCAAGAACATTCAAAGTGTTCTTGAGTGTTCTTCATATCCTTTTGCACCAAAAATCCCATAACTCCTTCATTATAAACCCAAATCCACTTCTTCAAAGTGCTATAGCTTCCTCTCTCCCTCCTCTACAATCTCCAGCCAGCCACCATCGTCGCCGTCTCCGGAGCTCGCCGGAATCTGGCCGGAAAGCATCCGTGGATTAGGGTTTGGTGGATATCTCTCTTCCTTCACCAGATCTGAATGTTTTGAAGCCTTGGATGGGTAGATCTTCTCTTTGCGGTCAGTTTTATAGGTGGATCGTCCTCTGAGTCACCAGGAAAAGAGGTGAACCAACCGGTCAACGCCGGACCACCGCCGGTCAACGCCGGAGAAGTCGCCGGAGAAGTCACCGGAGAAGCCCAACCGCCGCCAATCTTCAGCCGGTTATTCAAGGAGTGTGATGGGATGGTTTGATTCAAGATTTGGGTTGGTTTAAGGCTGGTTTAGCCTTGGTCAACGGTTAGGTCAAACCGGTCAATGTTTGACCAAAACCGGTTTAACCTAACCGGTTCTAATTAGACCGGTTTAGTTGGTTCATATGGTTCAGTGGTTCAACCGGTTTGGTTTGGGAAGTCAACCGGTTCAAGTCAAAGTCAACGGTCAACCGGAGGTCAAAGTCAATGCCTTGGTCAACGCCGGTCAACGTGTTGACTCCGGCCATTGACTACTTGCGGTTCATGTCAGGGTGTTCGGGAAGCCTCGGGGTTCGAGTTCGTGCGTACGGGAAGTTCGGGTTTCAGTTCGGAGGTCTCGGGATTCATACCGCGTCAGACCATCATTCCGCGCCTATCTCACCGTGAGTCGGCTCACAAACCCTTAGACTCATATAGACCGGGAATCGAGAAACCGTAGTGCTAGGACTTGCATACCCGTTAATTAACCTGATTAGTAATTAATAATTAAGTGGACGTTTAATGTTAAACCGGTTAGGATTGGATAAGCATGTTAGGGTTTAAAGAATTAAAAAGGTTAATCAATTGTGTGTCGGTAGGTTGTTAGTAATGATTGGGTGATTCATTCATATAGACCGTTGTTTAGGACCGTATATGCATCTATATATGTATAAGAACGATAATTAATGAATCTATATACGGGAATTAAGACGACATTAAAATATGAGTTAAACCTAAACGGGAGTATAAAATATTGTAACGAGATCGGGGTTTAGGTTTAATAGCGGGATTGGAAAATGAATAAAGTTAAGTAATAATGAGACGTCGGGGAGTTAGTAATTTTACTAACTCTAAACCGACGGATCGAGGAGTTAATAAAAGATATCTAGAATGGATAAGTTAAGGGAAGTGGTGTGTGTTGTAAGCCATCTACGGGTTAGCAATCCGCTAACCCAAGGTAGAGGATAAGAATGAATTAAAAGACTTAGAAACCCTAATAGGCCTGCTTGTGGTGATTGTGTGATTGTGTGATTGATTGTGATTGCGTGTTTATTATTGTTGTTGTTGTGAGCTTTGTGTGCAGGCTTATTAGATTGCTCGGTGTTGGACCGAGCAGTTGCTGTGGACACTTACTCCGGTCATGGGACCGGGTAAGTTAGTTGGTGCTGACTAGGTACTTTACCTACTCAGAGCGGAGGTGGTGTAGTGGCTTGCGGAATGGTTGGGGATTTATTACCGTTGATATTGATTGTGTGATCTGTGCTAGAGTCCCAAGGAGTCTGCGTGTTTATATTTCTGCACTAGGACTCTAGGGTGCGTTAGATTCCGCAAGCCTAGGTTTTGTTTACGTTCCGGTACTTCCGACCCGATTGGATCCTCGGGTTTTACCTAACCGGATCACGGTGATTCTGGTTATGGTGTTAACATATCGGGTGACGCCGGTAGGTGTGTAATTCGGAGAATACGGGGTCATGTCCTAGGGCCGAATCACATGGAAACTCTGGCTATCTAGGGGTAGTCCGAGTCACCGCGTATCGATGGACGGAGAACGGTGTCCTACTCGTGGGACCTTGTGTACACGTTTAGGAGTCGTGGGTTAGTTACCATATAGGTGACGATGTGAACCCGTGGAAGTTACCGAGTTCGTAGGGCCCAGTTTTGTTTGTTCTTTCTTTCGTTGCGCGATAGATAGATCGAGTCCAATCGAGGACATGTGCCGCAGTGCCTTCGATTTCCCCTAATTCTCTTTATATTTGGCATTGATTGTGTGTGTGGGTTTATCACGACGTGGTAGTGCGTGATCGACCATTTATTCCTGTTGATTGTTATTTTGGGTTTTGGGGCGGGAATCTGTAGTTCTAGATAGACTAGAAGCCATTAGTGGGGAGCCGATTCACTGGGTGATCTTAGATCGCTCATTAGACTTTTTTGTGTTTTTCAGGTTTAGCAGCGACGGACGCGGGAGGCCTCGGTGTAGTTTCGGGATGGCTTGTGACGGGATTTGATTCGGGGTTTTGGATGTTTTATTTTCGGTTCGGCTTTGGCGCCATTTTATGTGTTTGATTTACTTATGTGCTTTGAGATGACGATTGTTTGTAAAAATTCTATTAAACGTTGTGCTGAACGTTTGGTTACTCAGAAATGAAATTGTTTCCCTGATATGAGGTTTCGTCCGAACCGACACAACTCACCGAAGTGGTACAAGGTGTACAACTTGTATTACGGAAGTGAGGATAGCGAGGTCAAAGATGGGTTAGTGCGAGCCTTTGTCACAAATCGATCTGTCTCTGGCTTCGTCCTGTGGTGAACTTTTCCTGTTCGACTTTCTCGGGTTCGATCGGTCATGTTCTTGTTTGATTGTTGACCGGTCTGCTCGACAGTCAGCGGAGAATGGGAAAGGGGCGTTACATATATGTTTTCGGTTCTTAATGTAGATCGTGACACGGAAGTGTTATGTACAAAAGTCATTTTGTACACATGATCCGTCGATCTATATAATCCAGAGGCTGGACTCAACAAAAAATTTTGGATAACCTTCCATTCACCAACATATAATATCCTCTCAAACTTTTTAAGTAAGTTTTTTTGCAACTTGCATGGATTTTAGTACCCTGCACATCGAAACAAAACAATAAGAGTATTATATAATATAGATCTCGATATATGTATGAAATATTACAAAACAAAACTTAACAGACATTTTGATCAGCTAAGATCAGCTCCAATGTTTCTACAAACTGTGAGGTATACTAATTCAAAGAGTGTAGGATCCTAACTTAAATCTTCCATCCGGTTTTAAATGGCTTGATTGCGATGAGGTTAGTATTCCTAAACATAATAAAAGATAAGTTTTTTTCTGAATAGAGTTTGTATGTTTAGATAAAGACGGCGAGCCAAGCCTTTTATATAATACACAATTATGTATCTAGAATTAGATCAAGATATCTTGAAGATATTTTTAAAATATATCGACCATTAAGTTTTATTAGCAACTTTCCAAGTTGTTATAGTGGTTAAGATCTTGTTTCGGCTAACTGATATATATTATGTATCTAGAAGAGGAATATTCTGAAATGATTTTAAGATTAGTTTGAATATTATCCGAAATTCAAAGGTGATAATTAGAAATTAGAATAAGCTTTGAAAGGAAAGGAGTCACAAATATTACATTATAATAAATGTGTAAAATATTAGGTTTCCAGAATTAAAATTTTGGAAAGTAGTGATATTAAATGCGTAAAACATTTGGTTTTCGAATCCAAAGTTGGTTTTAGATTGGTTCAGATGAAGTCATTGTTTTGTTTCAAATTCTTGTCAATTGTTAACTCTTCAAACAATTTATTGTTTATATTTTACAAATTTGCAAATATGGTCTGGTCTGTAATTTTTTTTAAACACATTCATATATCGCAATAACAGATTTATTGAGTATTGGTCCTGTTAAACCAAAATTTGATTTTAGCTGGTCAACCAAATTGAATTCGAAATGGTTGAATCGAAATCAAATATCTAAAAGCCCAATAACCATTACAATGTCAAATAGTATCCAAGATTTGTCTTTTTTACTAATAAACGATCGAGATTATAAGAACTAAAAATCAACGGCAAGGATTTAAAAAATAGATCCGCGCGTTTATCCGTTTAAGACCCGGATCATCCACTTGTTTTAACCTGATAGAAAGACAAAAATATCCTTAATAAATCGACATATTTACGCTCAAATTCAAATGGCATGGCCTGTAAATAGCACGTAAAAGAAATGTTAGTTTCAAAAAACCTTCATATTTTAATAATATAGATGTTCGAAAAAAGTGAAGCCGATATAATAAATTATTTCGGAAACAAATATATTTAAAACAAAATTATTGATATAACTTTTTAGAAAAGGGGAAAATGGAATAGAAAAATAAACGCTATACTATTAAAAGAAAACTACCCTTGACACACAAAAAAAAAAAAAAAAACTACCCTAAACCCAAAGATAACTAAAGCAAAGATAAACCATACTCTAAATTCAAATATAACAAGTTGACAACACATAAATTTTAAAGGCGAATCTAACTTTTATATACTTAAGTCTCTAATCCTAATAAATTTAAATTGAAAATTCTACACCTTACACGAGATTAGTCTAATAAAGCATGACAAACAAAACGAATGAAAGATTAGAGTAGACTACTTGCTCAATTAATCTAAAAGCAGTTGAAGAGACTAAAATTGAATTCCGACCCAAAAAAAAAAAAAGACTGAATATTTTTAAAAGAAAATTACGTGTGTTCAAAAAAAAAAAATTAAAGAGAGCCCAAAAAAGCCGGGACAAAGAATCAGAGATTTTTCGGATTATAATTAAAAAAAAAAAAACTGAAAAAGCAACCTCCGTCTTCCTTGCTTTTCGAGCGGTCTCTTCTCTCAACTTCCATGGCTGACATCTTACCTTCACAATTTTCCCAACCAACCAAAAAGTATCTTCTTCTTCCCTAGATTTCATCAAACACCCTCTAGGGATTTTTCTCAATCCATTTGTAAATTTTCATCTTCATCTATTTTTGAATTTTTCAATGGATACGACCTTCTCTCCCGCCGTGGAAGCCGACTCAACGATCGACACAGTTTCTCGCTTGATCGCCGGCGCTTTCTCCGGGGCTCTCACTGGAATTTTCGCTATGGGTAATTAATTTTTAAGGAATTTTACCATTTTGATCGTTTTTTGTTTGTGTATTTGATGATGATCATGGATTTTGTGTTTGTTAATTCTGAGTTCTTCGTTGCGTTGCTTTGCTAGATTCATGATTCCTTGCAATATTTTTATTTGTGGACCTGTAAATTTAGTGAAAAGTTTACATTTTTCTTTCGATGAACATGCCCCGACAGACCATGTTTTTTTGAACTTTCCGACAGAACATGTTAAACAGAAGATGTTTCAATCAAAGATGAAAGACGTGTTTTTTAAGTTCCGACCACTTAACGTGTTCAAAAACTTACAATTAATTATCTAAACTGCTAACTGAACTTGATTCCAACTCTGTTGGATTCTTATATTGTCTAAAACCAATGGTAGTTAGTTTTCGTCTACGTGTTTACTTAGGAAAGTCCCTGGTGACCTCTTGGTTGGACGCTTTGATATGATCAGGTTACATAGTTTTGTAGAAAGGGAATTGATATTTGCCTCTAGGATTAGAATATATAATCAAATCATCATCTCTGCCTGATTCCTCTAGCCTATTTTTTTTTTTTTTAAATTTTGTTTAGTAAGTAATTCTTGTTCTTGAATCTCTTGTAGCTGGAGCTGTCACAGGAGCAGTAACTGGTGCGGTGGCAGGTAGAGCTGCCCAATATGGAATCCTCCGTGGGGCTGCACTTGGCGCAGTAGCTGGAGCTATTCTCTCTGTTGAAGTGTTGGAGGCATCTCGTGCCTACTGGTATTTAGAGCTATCAGGATCAAGGGGTCCATCATCTATGGTTAGTCTTAAATTCTTCAGAGTTTTTTTAAGTATAGGAGATGGGTTTTTCAGAGTTTTTTCTGGTGACTTTATGGTTGAGATGGAGAAGGATTTTGTGAGAAAAGAAGTTTGGTAGAAGAAATAATGACATTGCTTTTGACATGTTACTTGTGGGCCTTCAAAGTTATGGGATGACATGACAGTATGGCTTGGTTTTAGTCTCTTTTAATCGTTCCCTCTGCTTAATCTTAAACCTTCCCTAACATTTAGGTTGGAATAATCTGGCACTTGATAGTTTTGACGGTGAGAATGAGTAAGCTGAGCCTTTTGTATTTTTGTTTTGGATTCAGGCAGATTTTGTAGAACAACTGTTTCGTGGGAGACTAGTAGATGAACAACTTATGTCCACAATGATAAACTCGCACCACTTGCAGGTTTTATTCTAATTCTCTTCTTGTTTACACAATGTTCTGCAGTCTCCTCTAGTTTAATACTATTTTCACATTCATTGATGTAGAAAGACTGAAACAAATTGGGTTCTTGAGTAGTTTTTTTATTTGTACTTTTTGCAGTTAAGGATTTCAGATGTAAGCTATGAAGATAGGGATGATGTTTATGGTGAATTGGAACCCAGAGGCTTGTCAGGTGACTCGTTAAGGAAACTACCATGCTATATCATGTCAACTGAGATGACCAAGAAGCAGATAATTCACTGCACAATTTGTCTGCAGGTTTCATTCGTTGACACCAACTGATTAAACTTCTTACTCTTTGTTCACCTCACACGTTGGGATTTACAGGACATTGCAGTAGGTGAAATCACACGAAGCTTACCGAGATGTAATCACACGTTTCACCTGGTTTGTGTTGATAAATGGCTCATCAGACATGGGTCCTGCCCCATTTGCAGACAGGCCGTTAAAGATTGAAACACCATCGTTGTTGCCGAGCAGTGTACATAGCAAAAACCCATTGTCCTTATATGTTGTTGTAAGTCTCAGAACCCTTATCTCAGCATCGTTTGTATTAATCTCATATATAGCATCATCCATAGGTTTCTACTTTTGAATGTATACTATTGTAGACATGTTTCACTTATAGCATAGGATTCAAATTTCGAATGTATACTATTGTAGACATGAATAAGAACACCTACAGATATGTTGGAAAAAAAGTATAGAACTCGATTAAGTTATGCATGGATACATGATTCTAATATTCTTTACCTTACCAACACCTAGTAGTCGTTACATTCATCTCTTAATCGGTACAACCATGGGACCGTGGCTCTTGGGAACAGGGCTCCATTGACCTTGCTTTCATACAGTAAGGATCATGACCAGTCCCGTTCTCAACCTTGTTCAATACCCATGGCTTCAACTCTCCAAGGCCATGAGCCACCTCCACGAATGAGGACCACCAGCACATCAGAACAACTCGGAAGGTAAATCTCAGTCCATTCTCTCCTGCTCTGCATGGTCCTCTGGCTTTTTTGGTATTCCTTGTGGCTAGGCTTGTGAACACTGATTATCTCTCCCGTTACTGTCGGGTTTTCCCAATATACGTCCCTGATGCTCTCAAAATACCTTGGAGAAGAAGATGAGATGAACACTGCCTTTGATTTCCGGTTTAGAACTTGGGAGATGTCTCTGTTTTTCTACTTCAGGAAGCAGCTCATGTCTGATTCCACAAGCTAGAATCTGTTCTACCAATTGCTGAAAATGATCGTTTCCAGTATTAGAGATTCCTATTCTTTTATCAGCTCTAGCAAGATAAGCTTGATAGTATCATGTGATGAGACCCCAGACAACATTAGTTGGGTGAAAGAGATGCTGACCCAAGAACTAAACGTTGGGTTGCCAGAATCTCGAACAAGAGTCAGTTCACTGAACTGGCTCTTGAGCGGAAACTCTGGCTCTTAAGTGTTTGGAAATGGCTCGCAGAAAAGATCAGCCATTTTAGCTCCTGGTTCCACAAGTAAAACCCGGTTTGTTAAGAGGGCATAAAGAAAAGCTGAAGCTAGACTCAGCATCCTACTTCCAAGTTCAACCATTTTACATAACTACAACCAGAGATTCCACGTTCAGACCGATCTCCATACTTGAGTTTGTCTAGTGTTACGTTATAGGAACTAGTGAATGGTCCACACCGTCAATGAAGATGTTGGTATCTTTTGAATCTAGATTGCTTAAAAGGCGATTCCTTTCGATATAAACCCGCCTCGTACCTGCTTAAGCATGATTCTTTATCGAAACCAGGGAGAAGATTCTTACCATCATCTGATTGAGTGGCTGAAACCCAGAAAGCCACCAAAGAGTGTTTATTAATGCAACATTGCAGGAAAAAAAATAAAAATAAAAAAGTTTTGAAAGTATTTATCAGAATGAGAAAGTTTTCGATCTAATCCACTAGATACGATTCCCTCAAAGAAAGAAAGCAAAAAAAACGAGAGGGAAAATCAAAGCTTTACATTGGTGTAAAGAAGCATCCATCCATCCAGTATGGCTTTTACGGTCATTAACCAAAAAGTTTCAAAAAATTCCTTGGGAAGGTCAAAAATAGTAAATTTCATGTGGAAAATTTTAAGTGGTGCATTACCAGTTGCAAGTAAGATCGCGGCTAGAGGCATGAAAGTGGATAATATGTGTCAAGTGTGTGGTGGTGAAGATTAATCAATTAACCATGCTTTGTTTGCAGACAAATTTGAGAGGTTTCAGACTTTCTAGAAGGCTGTTTGAAACCTCCCATAACCAATTACAAACTGAAGTATTTTCAATTTTAATTGAACATTGTGCAGCATGAAGAAGCTTGCCTAGACACTTTGTATCAAGCATTGAAAAGACCTAAATCCAACCATAACCAATTTCCTACTTGGAAAGCATGTGTAGGGTTTAAATGGGCCGATTCATAATACCTGACTGACCCAACCCGAGGATCCAATTTCAAAATTTCGGGTTAGGGATTCGGAAACACTTTGTTTGCCGCTCGTTCGCACAAACCTCACCTGACCGTTCCCGCCTTGGGCGCAGGTTACGAGAAAGGGTGAGGAGATATTTTCGTTTCGCATTCACTGTCGAGAAACCCTAGCGATGGACTCTCCCAATCCCAAGCGACCTCGCCATGTCCCTTCGATTAACTCCTCTACCCAAAACTCTAGTTCCGACGAGAGCAAACTCGATTCGACTATCTCCTCTTTCCTTTCATTGTCAGACTCGCCTTTGTTCTCCTCACCGCTCTCTATTGGCTGCACCTTCGATCGAGTGATTGAGAAAGTTATCACCTCAGCTATTGGTGACGAATTCGACCAGGATCACTTCCTGGATCGTACTCACCAACTGGCATCGATTCTCCAAAACTCTTCCAAACGGTACATCAGGAAGCGTGCCACCATCCAAAATTCTATATCCTGGCCTCTCCCTTCTGACCTAACCATTAAGGTAACAAATCCACAATTCTCATACCATGTATCTGTTTCTGGAATTTGTATAAAATGAATGTGTTCTCGCAAATTATGATTCTGTGTTCTCTTGAGTAATGTTTCTGATACATTTACAGGTCTTTTCATTGCTTGATACAAAGTCTCTAGCGCAAACTTCTTCATGCTGCACAATATTCAACAAGTGTGCCAAGGACAGTGTATGTTACTCCCATATCGACCTGACAAAGGCTACCAATCCTGTTGATAATGGACTTGTGTGTATTATGATCCATCGGGCTGGAAAAGAACTCAGGTGAGAGATTTTGATTATCTTCTTTGCTGGTGGAACTTAGTCATCTCTCAGATTTCGTTTATGTTTTGCAGATCCCTCAAACTTGGCTCTATTTCTCCTCCCTCAGATGGAACTACTAAATCTTTGCTTACAAGATCTTGTCTTACCCCATTAACTTCTGATAATGGTTTTGCTGGGTAATTTCTTGATCACCAAAGTGATAGTTTATGTAGCAACACCTGTTTATAATCTGATGAGAAAATGGTTCCATTAACATCTTTATCTGAGTGATGCTATCTTTCTCCATTCGATTATTAGGGGTCTCTTGAAAAGCCTACACCTTTACAATCTCGACTTGATGGATCGCAAGTCCTTATGTGCTGTGTTATCAGCTTGTCCCAATCTCACTGATTTGAAGATTGTTGGATTGTAAGTTGTCTTGGATTTTTGTTTTGTTCACTTCAAAAGTCTGGTGATTCCTTATGGTAGATTGATTCTCCCACATTTTTTTGGCAATATTTAGTGTTCCAGGTGATAGGTTTGATCCACTAAAGCAGTTAGTGTTACTCACGAAGAATTGTCGCTTGATAGAGCAACTGCACTTAGAGACCTCAAGTTCAGTAGGTATTAATATTTCCGCTATTGAAGCTTTCCTTTTTTGTTTTAGTTTCATTTTCAGTGTTTGCTCAAAGTTAATCTACTTTTTTGACTGGTTTATAGACCTTAAAGAAACAGATTCAACAGTGGAAGAGTTTGTGGACAATTGCCCCAACCTAACTTCACTATCGCTCTTACGTTTTGGGGTAGATGACGAAATAGCTGAAACTATCATTAAGGTATGGCTCTCCTCCTGCCGTTTCGTTCACTTAATTTTCATAGAAGACGAAAAAAGTAAATATTGGGATGATGCTTTTTTACAGGGTTTTCCTCAACTTAAACACTTGAATCTGTCTCGAACAACTAGAATTCATGGTTACTTTTTGAGGTTAGAGTTAACTTTTGAAACGATTGATATCTTTCGTTAGCAAATTGCTTATGGCTTGATGGGTATTATTAGGTGTGAGGAACTTAACTGCAGCTGTAGTTTACTCGAGACTCTAATATTGCGCAATTGCTATGGTCTAAAGGAGGTAAAAGGATTATAACAACATAAACATGTTCTTTTGTTTCTGAGTTTTGTACTGAGTTCTTAACGAGTTTTTGATATCTATCGTGGGAAATTCAGGGAGAAGTTTCGATGTTTTTGAATTCAGTACTCGAGGGTGACTTCCAATCCATTCGTTACATTGTAAGTTCTTTTAAGCAATTAATTTACTTGTTTTCGAATAATCGTCTTCTTCTTTTTGATCTCCAATAGGATGTATCAAACGGCTACGGTGTAGCTACTACTAATAGAGGCCGCAGAACGTTTAATCCAAAGTAATTTGATTGATTCGTTGTTCATATTTTCTTATGATTTAATCAACAAACTCGCATTGGTTTATTACATATTTGGAAATTGTTGTGTGTCTGTGTGTTTCGTAGTTATCCTATTGAGGAGCTGAGGAAACAAAGACCAGATGTTACACTTGTGGTTCGATCACCACCATCACCATCACCATCATTGCCATCATCATCAAGGTTCATCAATTACTACTAATTGTGTTTTTTTCTCTAAACATCGTAACTGAATTGATTTGATTGTGTGTGGTTTTGTAATATCTCAAGCTCAAGAGCGCTACATTTGGAAAACAACTCTTTCGGGAGTTCCATGTACGAGGACGAGGAAGATGAGTCTTATGATGATGAGTATTGAGTAATGAATGGCACTACTTTTCTTTATTTTGGAAAATATCAGGGAGGTTTTTTGTTTTGGTATAAATATCAGGGAGTATTAATGTAAATTTTAAGTTAGATTCTTGAATGTTATTTATCGTGTTTTTAGTTTCGGAGGAGGATACATTGTTACTAACCTTGAATTAGGTATTGTTATTAACCCCTGAATTATTATTTTCGTGCCCCTCTATGGTATGGTCAAGTGGTTATAACATTAAATTAGCTTCTACATCAACTAGTTATGATTAAAAACTGATCCGGAGTTGCCGAATCAAACAAACCAAACCAAATTTTTTTGTTACTTCACATTCGGTTCACATGTCTGGTTATTCGGAGGGTTGTAAGTTGAGTTTGGTGATCGGTTCGGTACAATTTAACCGAATGGTTATTTGGTTTATTTTAATTTTTTACATCAAATATATTGATTGGAACCAATTGAAAACCGGATTATACCATAATTACGATTAAACCAAATCGAACCGATTTAAAATAACCACATATATCTAAATTAACCGAATTGTTTCCAACTAAACCAAAAATATAGTCTTTAAGGTGGGCTGATTAAGTAGAAACAGTTTTTATGGCCCAACTATTTAATCCGAGGATTCAACTTCAAAACTGCCGTGTTAAAGCATCGGTTAGAACCTCTTTCGGGTTCTTAATTTAATATAATATTATTATTTTTAATTTAATTTCAATATTAAATTAAAATTTAATTTTAAAATAAATCCAACAAATAAGATAATAACATGTGTTAGATTAATTTTTTATTTAGATACTTGGGGTTCTTTCCTAAAATACTTGAAGTTATAGTTTAGAACCCCATCATACTCTCTTTCTTACTTTTTTAATTTTTATTATTTTAATTTTTAAATATCCATGTTAAAATTCCCCATTAAAGATGCTCTTAGGATCTTAAATTCACGCTTGATATATTATAGTCTTATGAATAATATATTATAAGAAATTTTTGAAAAAGTACGATCTTGGTTGAGCAAATTAATCTGACCCCATCCACTTTAATATTTCATTCAATTTACCGGCAGATTATAGGAAACAAAAATAGAAATAGTAGTATCAAAATTTGTCTAGGGTCTTCATTTTTTAAAGGACTATATTTACTATTATAGTAGGGATAAAGACAATTTGATAAATTGAAAGCAAAGCCCAATCAATTTTAAAATAGAATTGAGCGGGATATGATTAAAAAAGTTTGATTATCAAAGCTTGATGAATAATTTTATGGGGAAAATGCAAGAAGAATAAATTTTATGAATCAGTAGTTTTATTATCAGTTTTTTTTTTTGTAAGTTGTTTTTTTATGTTTTAAATATTTAAAATTATTTAAATTAAAAAAAATTATTACATTTTTATAATGAAGATTTCTATTTTTTTTTTTTGCATATAGTCTCTGTTACGTCAGCTCCGCCTCTGGTAGTATCTGATGTATTAGTAGCGAGACGTCAGTTATCACTGATCCTTACGCGTTTGCACTTACTTGATGATGACTGCTTCTGATCTCCTTGCAGGTTCTTAATTAATTAAAAGTTTTTGATGTTATATGAGAATTTTCAACTTATCATTATTACAAGAAACAAAACAAATCCATCTGTTTCTTTTTTCCAAAGCGCGTGTCTTATCAGGAACATGTTATTTAAGCACGTGGAAATTGGAAAAAACATGCATGGAATGTTAAAACAGTTTTTTTTTTTTTTTTTTCATTTTCCCTTTTAAAACTAATCAAATGTTCATGTGGGGTTCGAAGCGATAGGCGAAGATAAATACGCGTTTGAAATCAGGAAACGCGGATTCATGAGATACGAGCGTGCACATAAGTAGAGTGTGTGGCCTACCATTGAAGTGAATCCAATCACATAAGATAAGAGCAATAAACACTGAAGCTTACCAGAATATCGATTTTTATCATTTGCTCGACAATTAAACACCCCATACTAATTAAAAAAAAATACGACAATATATTTAAAACGTGGTCGAAAAACACAAGACTCGAACATAGAAAAGTCTACTACACGTAACAAATATATATAATAATTAGTATGATTCGCTTCCACCACGTGCGAGCACAAACATTATTAAACATAAATTTTTTAAAAATAAAAATTATCAAATTAATTTAACAACATTAATAATATTATAAAAATCTATATGAAACTATTTATAATTAAATATACATATATTATTATATTTAATAAAATATTTTATAATTTATTATAAATAAAATTAATAGTATAAAATAAATTGTAAATATATTTTTCATGTATAAAAATCAATACATAAATCTATTATTTAAAATATTGTATATATATAAATAATACAAATTTATTATATAAAGTCCAAAATAATATTTATAAATATTTCTAAATATTTCTAAATATATTCTTATTTATCATTTTATTTTATTTTATTTTATTGAAAGTTATGTATATCTCTAAAATAAAATTAAAAAAAAAATCAATATTTTCATACTTATCATCTCATCTTACTTTTTAATTTTTATTCAAGGATATGTATATCTATAAAATAAAATAAAAAATATTCATAAATATTTTCATATTTATCCTCTCATCTTACTTTTTTTATTCAAGTTTATGTATATCTCCAAATTGATATTTTAAAAAATCTTCATAAATATCTCATATTTATCATCTCATATATTTTATCAATGTTATGCATATCTCTATAATAAAATTTAAAACAAAATAAAATTCTAATATAAATTAAGGTTAGTACATTAATTAGTTTAATTTTATTAATGGCAAATTAGTAATCAACCATTTTGAAAGTGAATATAAGAGCAAAAACACTTCCCAATTAATATAAAGATACATACACACAAGGCCTTCACTTTTTAAACCCGAAGGCTGGAGTCAGTACATGGATGGTATATATTTTATATTCTACAAGAAAACATGGATATAACTGACAGATTTAAATCTGTTGGTAATTACCAATGGATTATCGACGACTTACAAACTGATACAAATCAATCGGTAATTACCGATGTAGTGATCTGTTAGAAAAATCCGTCAGTATTTCGTCGATAATCCATCGCAATTTAACAAAAACTGACAGATTACCAACAAAAATAAAAAAATAGTGCATGAGTGACGGAATACTGACAGATTCTGGACTCCGTCACGAATTCACCGGTAAAAAAAGACCAAAAATCGATGGATTAGCGAAGATTTATGGTTTAGGGTTTCATTTTCCGAAAAATGATCCGCAAATGAACATAAACATATGCTGAGCAATTTTTACAAGACGATACAATTCACCAATGTACTAAAAACAATTACTGAATGAAATTTCTGAAATTCAATACTTTCATCCAAATGTGTTTTTTTAATGTATAGTATAGGTTCAGAAGTCCTTCTTGAGAGGATGAACAACTATATTCGAAATCATGGTTTTGAGTGCGGAATGATCAATGTAATAATTTATCAGTATAGTTTTGCTATCTCGACGGTTTAAAATCCGAAAACACTAAACCCTAAACCGTCAGTAGTTACTGATGGATTACAGAAGGATAAGATAATATGTAGGTAATTACTGACGTGTAACTGACGGATTTTAAAAAATCCTTTGATAATTCTTTGGTACATAGAATATAAACAATTGATTATGATCGAGAACTGGAACGAGATGGACAATTGAAAAAACTTATGTGTTATTTTATTTTTAATTTCTTCTGAATTATTAAAAAATATTAAAATTTATTTCATATTACCATAATTAATAATCTTTTTAAAACCTGGGTTATCATAATGAATAATCTTTTTAAAATCCGGGTTTAGACTTCTAGTTACATTGAACCCGAATTTTGTAAATTTTTAGTTAAAGGAAATTTTTTATATATATATATATATATAAATATGTGTGTGTTTGAGTAAAACACAATGACACAATGGTTAAGTACAAATTGAAAACACATTCGGAATACGGGTTCGAGTCATTGTGAACCCGGATTTTATGATTTTTTCGATATTACCGACAGACAAATCGGTTAGTAGTCGTTGTTTTCCTAAAAATTAAACCAACTGCCAAAAATCAAATTAACCGCTTAAAACTCTGCGGTAACCGTGAAATGAAAATTCAGCCAAATATTATATTTTTAAGAGCTGACGGATTACCGACGAATTAACAAAACCAACGGAGTAATCCGTCACTAGTCCGTCGGAAACCGGAATAAATTAGATCGAGTGTCTTCTTCTTCCTCATTTCACTGAATGCAACTCTCTCTCTCTATCTCTCTCTCTCTCTCTCTCTCTCCAAAAACTTTCGATTTTGTGGACTAAATCTCATTTTCCTCCGCCCAAACAGTTAATTCATGTAAGTCTCTCATATTATTTGTTCAAATCTAGATTTTAAAGGTTTAGGCTATGAAATTGAAATTTAAGAATGGGAATTTTGTAGTTTATAAGTTAGATTTGTGTTGTTTATAGGTTAGAATTGTAGATTAGGTTGTTAGAAATAAGTTTTGGAATTTAGAAAAAAATAGTTTATTTTATTTTTATTTATTTTTTTGTTTTGTAAACGTTTTTTAAATTTTATTTTGTTATTAATTAAAAAATAAATCATTATATATAATTACTCAAAAAAAAAAATTTCATAAATTTTATATATTTTTGGCAAACTTTACAAAATTTTAGGTAAAATTCTAATTTTTATGCTATTTTATTATATTTGTAAAAAATATTATAAACGTTTTTTTAAATTACAAACATTTCTTAAAATTATTTATTGATTTTTTAAGAAATTTAAATAAATTTTTAGATTTTTGGTTGTTTATAGAAATATTTATTGTTTATATATAAGTATTAATGAAATTATATGCTTTATATATATATATATATATATATATATATATATATATATATATATATTTACACATATATATATATAATTTATATTTTTAATTCTTTTAAATTTTCTATTATTTATATTTATTTATAAAGTTTGTGTTCTTGATTTTCTTATAGGAAACATCGAAGAGAAAAGGAAGGTAATTTGTTTAGGCAAAACGAGCCAAAAACTGAAGTCCGCAACGTCTTCTTGTATATTCCGACTTAAGCCGAATATAAGGCGAGATTTGAGACCTAAAAGCGAGGTTTGATCGAGAGTTTGGGGGTCAGCATCCGAGGTCGGGGTCGTGGTCGGGGAAGGGGTTGTAGACTCGGTGTTAGAGTTTAGGGTCAGGGTTTTTATAACAAAACTTTTTGTATGTTTTAATGTTTTCATGAATATTTTAATTTTAATACTATTTTTGGTTAATATTAATTTTTATTTATTTTAATTTAAAAATAAAAATATTAATATTAAAAATATATTATAAAATATATAATTTATAAATATCGTTGATAATCTATCAGTTTTAAGATCTGTCGGTAATTTGTCAGGTTTAAGATCCGCCGATAATCCGTCAGTTTTAAAATCTGTTTGTAATTCGTCGGGTTTAAAATCCGTCGGTATTTAATATCATCGGTAATTCGTCAGTATTATGGTGGTTGTTAATCCGTCGGTTTTATTTGACCGAGTTATTTGGTCAGTAATCCGTGGGTAAATGTATATCAATAATCCATTGGTAGTTACCGGCAAAAAAACCGATGAATTTTGATTACCGACGAGATAGAACTGACGGATTTTCGCCGTTTTTACTCCATCGGTTTTGATCTTTACCGACAGAAATATGATGGATATTTCCGTCAGTTTTTGACTTTTTGTAGTGAGAAAAATTGTAAACAACATCACTCCGATTAGAGATGTCAAAATGGGTTGTAACCCGCGGGTTGAGCCCGAATAGATTCGCTGCGGGGCGGGCTTGGGTCATTGGAATTTGGACCGCAGCCCGCGCGGGCCAACCTGCTTGATCCGAGAAAAAATTGAAACCGCATTGGGTTGGGCTATTTGAGTTTGGGTTAGCCCGCGGACAATTCTAATTTTACCGAAAAAACATTCATTTTGAACCTTCTCGTGATCTTTAGTCTTTATTATAATTGTTTTGTTTAAGAAGATTACCAACATATATGTTGTGAAAATCTATATTTGTATATGCGTGTGTTTTGTTGTCTAGCTTTGTAATATTTGTTCTAAAACATGAGTATGCGAACATTTCAAATTTAGTGTAAAATTTGCTTTTGTTCACTTGCGATTTTTATATGTCTTTGATCTTTTATTAGATTCTATGATACAAATACAACTATGATCAAATACAAGCACTATTTATTCAGTTTTTTCTTCTCGTCAAATGATTGCAAGAAAATTTGTTACTTCACATTCACTATGCTCATTGATATGTATTTATAGATGTTGTTGATGTGGAGGACGAAAATAAAAGTTAAAGAAGTTTGTGTTACTTTTGTATGTTTTGGTGTTTGTTGTTATTTTTTTTTTAATAGTGTTATCGAATTTGTTGCTTTTCTTATTTTTTAAGATTGTCCAATGGTAACGTTATTTCTTTAAGATTATTGCTTTATTTTCTGGATTGTTGTAATGTTGTTTTAAAATTTCATCTTTGTTATCAATATTTTAATATAATTTTTTAAGAACATGTATAAAAACTTAGGAAACAAGTTTATTTATAGTCAATTATAAAGCTGAAATCGAAATAAAACACGTTTGTATAGAAACCCGCAGGTCAGCCCGCTAATCCGTAAAATACATGCGGGTTGGGCTTGGGCCATTGAATTTCAGACCGCAGCCCGCGCGGGCCAACCCGCCAGATCCGAGACAAAATTGAAACCGCGTTGGGTTGGGCTATTTGAGCTTGGGTTAGCCCGTCTGACATCTCTAACTCCGATCAACATGATCTCCACAGTCCATATGGATGCCATATTTATATTAATTGAAAAGTGTTTTTGATCTTATATTCACTCTCAAAATGATTGATTACTATTTACCATTAATGAAATTAGGCTAATTACTTTGTTAACTTTAGTTTATATTTGTGGGTTTATATTGGTAACTTTATTATGTTTTTTACTTTTATTTATGGACATATATATATATATATATATATATATATATATATAAAACTTGGATAAATAAAATAAAATGATAAATATAAAATATTTATAAAGATTTTTATAATTTTATTTTGAAGATATACATAAAAGATGAGATGATAAATATGAAAACATTTATGAAGATCTTCAGTTTTATTTAAGAGATATACACAATCTTTAATAAAAAAAATAAAAAGTATGATGATAAATATGAAAATATTTATGAATATTTTAAATATTAATAAATATTATTTTTAGATTTTATATATTATTAATAAACATTTATGAATATTGTTTTTTAAAATAAAATTTATACTCGCATATGATACGAACGAATCATACTAGTCAATGCAATATACATTTTTTGTCACAATACAAATGCAATAGACCTAATATACTTTTTTATATCGAATACACATAATATACTTACACAGTACACATACATGGTAATGTCAAACTATATCTAAAAGTTGTGTATAAAAATTATCTAATGTGTAGTTTACGTGGTAAAAATATTTTCGTTTAGTTATTTTCGGCAACTGCACATATCAAGCAAGACCAATACATGTTATATCACTTGCACTTTATCAAAAAAATGTTATATCACTTGCTATCATTCGCATGGAAAACTTGGATAATGACGATGATGTAGTATCTCCAACCCAGCCTAAAAGACATAAGAAAGTCATGAAACTAGAAAAAATGTACATACGGTTAAGGGAAATTAAAAGAAGAGTTCTATTATCATAAAAAGACCAAGTTCAAACTGGAAAAAAGTTTGGTCAAGTGTGAAAGAGTTTGAATAGAAGTGTTCAACTTAAATGAATTGATCGGCTAGGTCAGATGACAACCAACTCAGCTCAGTTCATCTTAGTCTTCACCTCCTGGGTCAGTTGTTCTACTAATGATACTAGCTGACCAAAATAGTTATAGGGCGAATAAATATCAATGGGATTGACACCCATCCGGCCACCCATTGATGCCTATTTTTAAGGGTGGTTATGGCCGAATGTGAAACCTATAAATAAACCATCAAGAACCCTTTTGCGCACACATTACACCCAAGGAAAAAATCTCATTTTTCTTCTAAGGCATAGGCCAAATTCAAAAGGAGAGAACAAGAGGGTTTTAGCCGGAATTCTTCCAAAGAAATACCGACGAGAGGCAAGGCGTGTAGTTGGTGGAACAAGGCGGCTAAGGGGAACACGATGGCTGGAGAAGTAGCCACAAACCATGGCAAATCCACGATCACTTCAAAGGTCAGTAATCGGTTCCTTAAATGGACCGCGACCGCGGCTTAGCCGCTTGGTCAGCGGTCTATCAGATGGATTGAATGGTACCAAATCTTTCTCTTCTACAATTCTGAATAGAATCGGATGATAAGAGATTTATCGATATGCTGGACGGCTTGAGTCTTTGGTTGCATTCTTCCACGCCTCAAGGCCAAGATCACGGCCGTATATCATGAGACGGGTCGGTTATGGACGAACGTACGAACGGCTGCAAATGGGTTCGGGATGGTTTGCGTACGAGCCAAGCGGTACGTCCGTGGGCCGATGTCGATGGTCGAAGGAACACGTCTGCGGGCTGGCCTATGTGCGTATCAGATGGTCCATCCGTATAGTCATGATCGAACAGGCTGGAGGGTATAATCGACTGATCGCATCGTCCGTGGGATGATCTCACCGATCATGGGATGATCGTGGGACAACCGCAGGACGATCGCATGACGAATGCGGAACAAATGTAGGACGACCACACCCGATCGTGGGATGATTGTATCCGTTCGTGGACAATCGCACTTGTACGCAAAGACGCGATCAAGTGGCGCCTGTTCATGGAAAATTACCCGACATGGTCGTGTCAGTTCGTGTGTGACCGGATGTAAAGGGACTTAGGTCGGAATAGTTAGAATGTAGAATGGTTAGGGTTGCGTGTTGTATTGGGAAATTGGACATATAGAAATGTTTTAAACTAGGTTGTTGAAATCATTCATACTTGAGTAGAATACTTATATGTTTTATAATTTCAGGATGTGAGGTTGATCAGGGGATGATCAAGCCTAGGCGTGAACAAAAGACTTTGGGACTAGTGCTGTTAGATAGACAAATTATGAGGACTAATACTTTATATAGCCTATTGAAGGAATTTCTAGCAGATCCTAATCCAATTAGGCAATCCTGGTCTGAATTCCAAGCCTAGGATCTAGGGTTCATGTAATTGAATCTAGGGATCTCAGAATTACATGTTGATTAGCAGCGGAAGATTTGCAGATAATCGAGATCTAGAGCGCCTCAAATGCTGCGCCTCTACTGGTATCCACACGCACACAAACTGAACAGGAGGGATGCTAGTGCCTATAGAGATCCAATCTCTAGAGAGGTTTCTATCTGTGTTCTGGTGGCTGTGAATTAGGTTTTAGTTCGAGTTTAGGTCGACCATATATCTTATATATGTCGGCTTAAACCACAACGGAATTAACCAACGATTAAACCGAATTAATCTGATTAATCTGCGAGTGCATCGATCGATGCACTCTCTGCAACGATCGATGCTGTCCCAGAACATTGATATCGAATGCATATCAAATATGTATTCCCTAGATCATTACATTAATGATAAACCTCGTCTTTAACGCCCAGTTTGCTTATGTGTGTGACCCTGTAGGATCATATAACACTAGCAATGAGTTCTGAACTCATTGATCATAAGTGGCTTCTAGCAAAGCATTATGACTACCTAGTGTCATATGATTGTCTCATCTCGACAATACGACTTTCACTTGGAGTAAGTACAATAGATTTCAGGACATTCCCAACAATCTCCCACTTGTACTGGAATCATCTATTCCTTTAATCCCTTCGTCACTATATCTCGATCTGGCATAAGGCAAGAACCGTGTCATCCTTATTGAGCCAAGATCATGTTCATCGAACTCCGATTTATACTGATAAGACAAACGACTGACAATCACCTCGTTTGAGTGTGGCCACACATTTCTCAGTATCAAATCTTCGATGGGCCCTGAGATATTTATCTCCTGTTATATAGGAGGGACAAATCCCATCTTGTTCCATCCCTGTCTCTTCACACACTTCATGATACGCCCAATCAATGCCTTTATAGTCACCAGTTACGGCTGACGTTTGACAAGGTTAAAGCGGACCAATTCACATGTAAGAAAACATGATGAACTCAGGTCTAAGGAATATACTCTATAGTCGCAATGAAAACTCTCATGACACTTATATAACTATCCCGTAGAGTTCTCATCAGTGGGTCATGTCCGATCCTGTGTTCTCCAACACATATCTATGTGATTGACTTTAATACTCTTATTAATGACTCCATGAAACTTAGTCATCAGTCACCTCACATACTAGTCTCAGGCGGTTGTTAATGTCCCACTTTAACAACCTCGATCAGGGACCAACATAATTTATGTCATTTATTATCTATAGGGTTTCATGATCAAGTCACATACTTGATGACCTATAAAATGTCATAAATTACTTTGGGACTATTATTTAATAACCATTATTAAATAATACAGATGTCAGATTTCAATAACATAATCAAATTATGTTTATACGAACATCATATCATAACTAAAATTAATAACAATGACTCCCACTAAAATTAAGATCACATCTTAAGACATCTAATGCCTTTAGCAGTAGTCTGGCCCTTATTTGCTCTTGCTCACCGTGTGTCGAAAGACACTGCGTCTTGCTAAGAGCAATACCAAGAGTCATTTGCACAAAGCCTTTCTTGGAATCCTGCATATTGGACATGTGCAAGACCTTATCACTATAAGTATCTTGACACAATCCAATTAGCTTATCCAATCTTTCTCTATAGATTCTTATTCCAAGAGTGTATACGGTTTCTCCCATAATTTTATCGAAAAACAACCTTCGAATCAAGTCTTAACAGACTGAAACAATGGAACTTCATTTCCGAGAAGTAGTATGTTATCAACGTACAATGCCAGAAATGCAACTGCGCTCCCACTAGTCCTCTTGTAAACATACGGTTCCTCTTCATTAATGACGAAGTCAAACCTTTTGACTGCTTTATCAAAACGAAGATTTCAACTCCGAGATGCTTGCTTCAATCCATAAATGGATCGGTGAAGCTTGCATATCTTCCTAGCTTCATTAGGATCAATGAAAACTTCAGGTTGTGTCATGTACACATCCCTTTCCAGAATTCCATTAAGGAAAACTGTTTTTCACATCCATCTGCCAGATCTCATAACCATTATGAGTGGCGGTTGCTAGGAGAATCCGAATGGACATAAGCACGGTGTCTGGGATTAGGTTTCTTCACAGTCAATACCATGAATTTACTTGAAACCTTTTGCCACCAACCTTGCTTTGTACATCTCAAAATAACCATCCCATTTCGGATTCAACGGCTTTCAGCCATTTTCGGAGTCAAGGCCCATCATTGCTTCTTCAAAATTCGCAGGCCCGTCACTTTCAATGATCAGTAGATCACGACAATTGGTTACGAGAAATCCATATTTCTCGGGTTCGTGACGGATCCTTTAGGATCTGCGAGCTTCAGTTTTCTGTAAAAGTCGCGCACACATATCTCATATGTATACTTTTACCACGACCTAATTAACTAAGATTTAAACCGTAGTTAATTAAGTCATAAACCAAAATCAACATTTGGTTCGCGATCTGTGTCGATCGATGCAACTTTTGTGTCGATCGACACTTCTTCAGAAACTCGCCATTTAAATGTATATCGAATATACATTCACCAGATCCTTTTAAACTCTAGGCACCACATGTGCAGGTTCTACAACTTTTGTAGATCCAACTGCTGCTCTACCTCATCAGGTTGAGCAGTCTCCTGTGATTTTCGAATTTCTTCGAGTTGTACTTTTACTCCCACTGTTCTTCTTGGAAAGAAAGTCTTTCTCAAGAAAACATAGTTCCGAGCAACAAACAATTTGTTCTCGAACTGGTTGTAAAAGTAACATGCCTTGGTTTTGTTAGGACAACCAATGAAGTAGCACTCATCAGATTTGGGTGTGAGCTTATCAGAGATTAAACGTTTTATATAAGTCTCGCAACTCCAAATCTCCATGATGGATAAATCAGAAACATTTACATTCCACATCTCATGTGGTATCTCTGTAACTGATTTTTGATGGAACTCTATTTAAAGTAAACTCAGACATTTTTAGAGCGTATTCGCAGAAAGATAATGGAAGATCTAAGTGACTCATTATTGATCGAACCATATCTAATAAAGTCCGATACAGGAGGAGTGAATTGTGAAACACTTTCACAATCTCTCAGATGATCACTAAATTCTTGACCTAAGTATTCACCTCCATGATCTCATCGTAGAGATTTAATACATTTGCCAAATTGATTATGTACTTCATTTTGGAACTCTTTGAACTTTTCAAAGATTCTGACTTATGCCTTATAAATAAGGCATAACCGTACCTTCTGAAAATATCAGTAAAGGTAATGAAGCACTGAAAATTTCCTCTAGCATTTGCGCTTATCGTGCCATGTACATCCGTATGTATAAAGCCCAATAATCCTCTGGCCCATTCATTTTATCCGTTCGTTCGTAACCTGTATCGATCGTTGCATACATGCATCGATCGACACTACCTTTGTTGAAAGGGGCCTCTGTCGTTTTCCAATAAACAAGATTCACTTTACTCATTATGATTCATAATCAAATGAGCCCAAAAGCCCATCACTATGGAGCTTCTGAATCTGTTTCTCATTTATTTGGCCCAAAACGACAATGCTAGAAAGAAGTTTGATTCGTATCATTTGACTTGAATCTCTTGGTATTAATGTTATAGTTAGGCACATTCTGGTTTAGAACATAAAGTCCATTCTCTAATGGATTGCTACTATAAAGTATATCACTGTAATCAATTGAATAACACTTATTCTTCACTTGAAAACTGATATCCTTCCATATCCAACCAAGGAATAGAAATAATCTTTCTGCTCATAGCAGATACATAGTAGCAATTCTTAAGTTCTAAAATATGCCATAAAGAAAACAAATGAAATACTCCTACGGCTAATGCAGCAACTCTTGCTCCATTTCACACGCGTAGATCCACTTGTCCTTTCTCCATAGTCCTACTTTTGCTCAGGCCCTGCACATTTTTACAAAATATGAGTACCATAGCTGGTATCAAATACCCAATAAGTAGGACTACAAGAAGTAACATTTACTTCTATAACATAAATACCTGAAGAAGAAGTCTCGTACGTCTTCTTCAGCTTCTCATAATCTTCCATGAATTTATTGCAGTTTCTTTTCAAAAGCCCATAACCATTACAATAACGGCACTTAACATCTTTAGAAGGACTGGTTTTAACCTTAGGAACATGGCCAGACTCGCTTGGATTCACAATCGAGCTCGTCTTGCCATTACCTTTGTTCTTACCAAGTTTCTTAAACTTTTTACCCTTTTGTACCATAAGGACATTTGGGGTGTCCTTCTTGATGTTAGGTTCAACAGTCTTAAGCATCCCATGCAATTCAGTCAACGTCTTCGTCAAGTTGTTCATGTTATAGTTCATAACAAACTGATCATAGCTTGACGGCAGTGACTGTAGAATGATGTCAGTAGCCAACTCTTGGCTAATGGGACAATCCAGTTTCCCCAGGTTATCAATATAACCCATCATCTTAATGACATGAGGACTAACTGGTTCGCCCTTTGGTAGCTTGCACTCAATCAGAGATCTAACCGTCTGGTATCTCTGAGTTCGTGCCTGCTCCTGAAACATACTTTTCAGGCCAGTGATCATCTGTATTGGCGACTCCACGTACTCATATTGCTTCTGCAATTCCGAGTTCATGGTAGCCAACATGAGACAACTCACATCCACCGCATCATTAGAATGCTTATCCCAAGCATCCTAATCTGACTGCCAGGCATTGGCTCGGTACTTCTTGGGGAGAACTTTCTCAAGGACATAGTCCTTTTTCTCCTGTTTGAGAACAATTCTCAAGTTCCAATACCATTCAAGAAAGTTGGATCCATTTAACTTGTCCTTCTCAAGGACGGATCGCAGGGAGAAATTGTTATGATGGTTTGTGCTAGACATAGCTGAAAAACAAGGGAGGTTTTAGTTATGATGTTCAAGAAATGAGAAGTCTTAACAATTAAGAAAACTCGCATTATATTCAAACAATGTTTCCTCAGATGAATATAATGATCCAAGACCCATACTTCACTAAACTTGAGTGAGCCACTGACTATCACCCAAATTTTAGCTATCTAGGTAAGCAACAACTTTGCTAGTTATATCCAATATAACTCTTGGTTGTGGATCGACATCTCATGCCCAATCCACCTGATGTCTCTGAGCCCAAAACGATTTTGATGGCCCAGTCAAGTAAATCAATCTCTTCAGTCATGTAATTGTTGATGTCTTGCACTGCAAATCCATCAACACGATTACCTCTGTCTTACTCATGAAATTGTGGACATCTTGCACTGCAAGTCTATCGCACAATTAGATGGGTCTTGACAGTTGAAAAGATTGGAAAGACATCAAGTATCACTTGATATTTGGTTGAGGAACGGAACCATTTAAAACGTTCAGTTTTATTATGTTTTAATTCTTATAATTAATTGATTTATATTGCTTTGGTTCTGTGATTTCAGGTTCCATAACCTAATCATCGATTCTGATGTCGACCGACACTACTATAGTGTTTACTGACACAGAATAATCAAAAGCAATCCGCGATAACCGATCAATCCAATTGATCCGGTTTTGAATATCAGTCAGTGTCGATCGATGCTACATTAGCATCGATCGATACCAACCCGATTAAACCAATCGCAATTAAACCATTCACAGTTTTTCAACCATCATTAACCAAGCTCGATAACCGGTCCAATCCAATTGAACCGATTCATCAATCTCGCGAGGTTTGTGTCGATCGATGCAACGCTTGTGTCGATCGACACTAGGCGAAAACTAAGGTTTATTCGGGTTTTCGCCCTGCATCGATCGATGCCGGAACCCTAAATTTTATTCGGGTTTTCGCCCTGTGTCGATCGATGCCGGATTGGCAACGATCGACACTATGCAAAAAACCCTAAGACGTTTTTCGAACAAACCCTAAACTAGGTTTTTCATGAAAACGAATTTTAGCAAGTTTGTATCAACCATACAGAGATCCAGATTCAACCAATCTAATCAACATGCTACATATTCAATGGAACCCTAAAGCTCTGATATCACTGAAGGAATTTCTAGCAGATCCTAATCCAATTAGGCAATCCTGGTCTGAATTCCAAGCCTAGGATCTAGGGTTCATGTAATTGAATCTAGGGATCTCAGAATTACCTGTTGATTAGCAGCGGAAGATTTGCAGATAATCGAGATCTAGAGCGCCTCAAATGTTGCGCCTCTACTGGTATCCACACGCACACAAACTGAACAGGAGGGATGCTAGTGCCTATAAAGATCCAATCTCTAGAGAGGTTTCTATCTGTGTTCTGGTGGCTGTGAATTAGGTTTTAGTTCGAGTTTAGGTCGACCATATATCTTATATATGTCGGCTTAAACCACAACGGAATTAACCAACGATTAAACCGAATTAATCTGATTAATCTGCGAGTGCATCGATCGATGCACTCTCTGCAACGATCGATGCTGTCCCAGAACATTGATATCGAATGCATATCAAATATGCATTCCCTAGATCATTACATTAATGATCAACCTCGTCTTTAACGCCCAGTTTGCTTAGGTGTGTGACCCTGTAGGATCATATAACACTAGCAATGAGTTCTGAACTCATTGATCATAAGTGGCTTCTAGCAAAGCATTATGACTACCTAGTGTCATATGATTGTCTCATCTCGACAATACGACTTTCACTTGGAGTAAGTACAATAGATTTCAGGACATTCCCAACACCTATTGACATGACACTACATTGTATTGGTAACTTGGTTTGATTAATAAAAAAACTATGTTTATCTTATATATATGATTATACTTATTTCTTAGACTAAGTGAATGGAATGAAAGAATGTTAGAACGGTTAAGTATGTAATTTTAGAACTTGAGATTCACAAATGAAAAAGTTATAATAGATAGATAGGAAACATCCGTCTACGTCTTATGGCCGGGATAGGACGTTTCAGTTAATTGATATAAAATCTTATGCTAAATAGAGTGTTATAATTTTTCGAATAAAAAAAAGTTATGTAATGAGGTCCGGAGGACATGCAACATTAAGAGTCAATCAAACCAGCTAAAACCATCGTAAAGAGAACCAAACTTGCATACAAGACAATAATCTTGCTTTCTATACCATATTTTTATGTTTAGTTTCTATAGCAAGTGGTTGTACCAAAACAACAAAGTTTCTTTACCAGGATGGATGGATCTGGACAATAAATCAGATACATATCGGAAACCGTGGATTGATCTGATACCATAACACCACGGTTAGAGTCTGTTTTGTTTTTGTACATTTCGTAAAAGAACAACTCATCACTTCTTTTTTATAAGAAACAACTCATGACTTTCAGTGACGTTATTGGTTTTTGTCTGAAAGAACTACAGCAAGAATTACAGAGCACAAAATAAATAGAATTTCAATACAACATATAATATTGTCATTTATTATTACAAAATAGTTTTTTTTTTGAAATTATTACAAAATAGTAGATATATAAAAAATAAGATAAGTTAAATATCAACGTGTGAATATGGAAAAAAATGAAAACTACGAACCACGTCAATTCAAAAATAGTAGATATATATATATATAAAATAAGATAATTAAATATCAACGTGTGAATATGGAGCAAAAAACGAAAACTACGAACTACGTCAATTCAAAACCAAAGCAAAAAGAGGTTCACACAAGTGAATACTCGACAGAGGGACTGTTTCCTTTGGCAGTGGAGGGACCATTCTCCATTCTTGATTACTTTGTTTTACTTTACGCATTTCAAAATAACAAAAACATTAATCAAACTTACGTAATTCGTAAATGTGAATGTAATCAATTTAGACTATTTAGTAACAACTTGTTAGAAACTAAATTATCTATCTTATAAAAACATGGGATTGATCTTATTACATTAATATTATATTCAGAAAATTGTCTTCAGGACTGTTAGGGATTTTATTTTTTTCATAAAATAAATGTTAGCTAGACATAAAAGACGTTAGCTAGACATAAAGATTAGTATGCTGTTTCCAAAATTTATTATTATTACTATTTATTTCCTATACTATTTATTGATATCTTCATAAATATTAGCATATTTCATACTTACCATCCATGTGAGCACTCACTGAATACGTACTTGTTCCCTATTCTTGGTAGAGCTCAACTGCTTAATCATGCAACTAACTATGCTACAAAAAGAAGGGACTGCCTCTTTTATAAACTATATTTAAATGTAATAAAATGATTTTTTAGGGATGTTTCTACAAATCATAAGTTGAGAATTTTATAAATCTCATTTTGTTTTTGTCAGTTGACTATACATAAAACAAGTAAACTCTTTGAAGTTCGAAAAACATGATGGAAAATGTTATTCTATGAGTCTCCAACAAGGTGCTCAAATCAACTAATAGAGAAGAGAAGAAAACATATATTGGTACGGTTAAAAACCAGAATAGAGTAAAAAAAACAAGGAAGATGAAAATTACACAACTCTGAGCCTGAAAGAGTAATGGAAAAACAAGGATATATTAATGTTTTTGTCGAATATTACAACTAAGCCGGATAAACTAGATAAAAACCAAAAAGTTATTGAGCGGTTGAGGTAGTCCAACTGGTTGAGGGGCTCGTGGTGGCTAGAAACCACCCGGGTTCGAGCCCAGGCGGAAACAAAAATATCTCCTCTGCTCATCCACATGGATATGAGCCCATTGCTTACGGCCCATTTGAATACCCGGAGAAAGGGTCTATCCATGGGCTGCACCTCCCCTTGGGGATTAGTCTGGGCCCTTCCATAGGCCCGGAATACCCCCAGGTTAAACAAAAAAAAAAAAAAAAAAAAAAAAAAAAACCAAAAAGTTAAGTGGGATACTAAGTTCTAAGAAGTAAGGGTAGACACTGTCGAAAGGAAACACTCATCCGGAAACTAAAGAACAAGTAGAACAACTTTACAACCGAAACAAACCCCAACAAAATCTTGAAACGACTCATGGAAAATGGAAAGCGAACCTATAGATGCGATATTGCAAAGCTCCAAAGTAGTGGGTTGACTTAAATTCACTTTAGTAAAAAATTCCACAAATGTTTAAAAAGAATGATATAGCTAGAAAATAACTGGAAATGAGGTTGAAATTAGGCATTGAATCTAAAAAGATGCCTAGTGTTTAGAGATTTATTAAGAGAAAAGAGACTACATGGTGGATGGATGCCAGGGTATCTCTTTTTCTCTACAACCTTCTGCATAAGGATACACCAATAAGTTCGTCGACAGATCGTGGATCGTTCTATCCATCCACGATCTAAAATAGTTTGAAGACAATTTTTTCTCACTCAAAAACGTTTTCAACCGAGAAAAATTGTCTTCAGACTATTTTAGATCGTGGATGGATGGAACGATTCACGATCTGTCGACGAATTTATTGGTGTATCCTTATGCAGAAGGTGCTTGTGAATTCATGGAGATTGCATGTAGTCAACCATCATCGAGAAAATCATGTAAGCTACAATCTCCATGTAATGTTTTCCGGAAAGCTAGGAATGTTAATATTGATCTAGTAAGGACTCGCTTATATAATGAAGAGTCTATGCCATGGTATAAGATTTGGTATCTTCATGGAGAAAGACGTGGTAGTACTATTACGGAACCTTATGGCGGTAGTAGTAAAAAAACTTTTTGGTAGTACTAATGAACCATATAATCTAGAAAGACTAAAAGAAAGTAGAGCGGAAGTTGATTATGGTGTAGGTAATGTTCATATGGTTAATGATGCTTATCGAGAAAATTTTGAGGATGTATTTGAATACCAAAATACTAGTGTAGAAGAGCCTAATTCAGAAACAATGAGATTTTTTCGACATGTTAGACACATCAAAGCGGCTATTGTATGAAGGTTGTAGAGATGATCATTCGTCGTTATCATCTGCTACTAGATTAATGAACATAAAAGACGGATTACAATTTGGCGTAGGAATGTGTGGATGCAATTTGCGATTTTGTGAAAGTCCTTCTTCCCGAAGATAATCTTGCACTTGCTTCATATTACGAGGCTCATAATCTTGTCAAGGGGCTTGGATTGTAATATCAGTTGATAGATGCGTGCATCAAAAACTGTTTGATATATTGACGAGAAGATAAAAACCGTTATGAATGTAGATTTTGTAAGCATCCACGGCATCATGATGCAAGGGAAAGAGTTAAAGTTCCGTTCAAACGGATGTGGTATTTGTCGTTAACCGATAGGTTGAAGCATTTATACCAATCTCAACGGACCGCGGGGAAAGGAGATGGTATGCTATGAGTCAATGAGTCCTCGAAGAAGCGAGCTTTGGACATGCTCCTTTTCCAACAGTCTGAAGTTGGGTCTCTTGCCACCTCCCTCCCAGAAGAAGCGATCAACAAAATTGTTGTTGAGGTAAGTTATACATTAAATATTTTATAAATATATAGTTTATTTGAATTTATTTCTAAAGTTAGTTTTTCGATTGTTTTACAGGAAACACTGAAGACCAAATGACGTTGGTTCGGATTAGGAATTATGAACCAAAAACTAAAGTTCAAAACGTCTTTTCGGGTTATTTTGAAACATGTGGAATATGAGGCGCAACTGAAGGATAAAGCGACGTAATCGCAGCCATGCTGGCAAACTAAAAAAGTGATTACAAGGTTCGACGAGGCAGAAGCGATGATGGATCATGACTACGTACCGAGGTCGAGGTCGAGGACAGACCCGAAATCGGGTTCGGGATCAAGGACGGGGACATGAACAAGTTTATAGATTTAATTTGTTGGGTTTAGTGTCGGGTTTGAACAAAAAACTTTTATTTTATGTTTTTAGTGTTTTTAGTGTTTTTATGAATATTTAAAATTTTAATAATATTTTCGTTTTATATTATTTTAAAATTATTAAAAATTAGATATTTCAGAATAAAAACATATGTTAATAATTTGTAAAAATCGTCGGTTATCTGTTGGTTTTGGAAACTATATGTCGGTTTATGTATGAAATTATCGACAGATTTCATCTTTCAAAATTTCATCGATAATTACTGATGAAAATAGAACCGACGAAATAGAACAGACAGATTTTTTTCGTCGTTTTACCGTCGGTTACAGTTATAACCAACAGTAAAATGACGGATTTTTCCTTTATTTTGAACTTTTTCTTGTAGCGTGTGTTCTCTCTTTTTTCCACAGGCACGTAATAAACGTTAGTATCAAAATAAGCGTTTGGCGCTAAGTAAATCGATCGTTCACAACAAACTGTATGTAATGTGAAGTTATAGTCTAAACGACACATGGCACAAAACAATTTGTACACAAAATTGCAGGTGGTGTAAACTGTATAATTTATTATCATCAGAAACAATATGTATATTTGTCTTTGTAATGAGGCAAATCTTCAAAAGATGCATTAGCAAGCTGTGATAAAAAGTTGTAGGAGGACGAATAAAAAAAAAAGTAATCGAAAGAATATACAAACTATGGTTTCAAATAGTAACACTCGAGTAATATGATTAAAATTTGATGAATAAAAGTTATATGATTAAATAGGTTTTACGGAATGACAAAACATAAAATTCACAAATAATTTACATAAATTTCATTTTCCGTTAAATAGTTTTTTTATATATATTTTAAGCGAAAACACATATTTGAGGTTTTGTGTTTTGTAGTTTTTTTTTTGTTTTACCAATTTTTATTAATTGGTAAAAATATTACAGAAGTGCATTTTAAACATGAGTACAGCATTATGCAGCTTATCAATCAAGACATATTTTTCATGTTTTGATAAATGGCATAATGGCGGAATCACATTTTTTTTTTGGTCAACAAACACTTTACAAATTAAATCAAAATTATATGTTCTTACCCCTTTTGTAAAGGAATCGACACACATATTTGAACTCCTAAAAATTTAAACTAAAGACCAAAGAGAATTTTTAAGGGAAGTAAAAAATTCCAATTCCATTTAGAAACCCAGCAATTCATAAGATTTTTCTGTTATAGCAAGTAAGTCCGAACAGTCCGTCTCGATTATCACTGATAATATACTCTTCCCTTCTATGAGACACGACATTGTCGGGATAGTAGTGGTGATAGGCTCCATCTACATCCTTGTGCTCCCATACATGTTCGTCCGAAATGATCTTTAAAGAATCAATCATAGGTCATTTATCATGCCATAATCCACCCATGAGACATCTATTTGACACACACGGAATGTAGAATACGTATTGGTAAAGTTAAGGTCTCCTATTGGTTGCATAGGGAGCTCGCCGTTCTTTTCTTCCCCTTGTTCCTTCTTGCTTGAATCCCTCTAACATCATGCCTCTATGGTTGCTAATTGAAGCGTTATGGAAACGTTTCTTTCCCTAAAAAACTTGCTATTGTAGGCCTTTTACAACTTCACAAAATGATATTTCACAAAAAGGCTATTTTACATACAAATTGCTTTTACCATTTGTAAAAATTTGTGAAATAGGCAAAACATAAAAATGCGGAATGTTGAAATTATATTAAACACACAAAATTAGCAGAATCATTTTCAAATATACTTGGCAATTTCACAAGTTACCAATAAAAAGAACTATTTCTCTGAAGTTCTGATAAGCAAGAAAAATTGTTAATTTCTGTTGAATCCTTGTTCAAATATAGCGGTAGACTGAAAACGAAACTGACAGTGTTCGTCTTGAAAATGATCATTTGTATCATATGATGACATGATGTGCATACGTTCTCTAGGTATGACTCTTAACCTCTTGGAAGTTGGAACAATCATGTTTAAATTTACTGAATAATTGTATCAATTAAAAAGAACATATTAACCCAAGAAAATAATGAAAATAATCAACGGCTGATAATAAACTATTAAAAAGGGGACCAGAAGCAAAAGAAGAAAGAAAGGACTATATATACACAATAGGCATCCCTATTCCTCACGCTAAAAAAAGACCAATCTCCTGCTAAAGAAATAATAAACGGTAATCAATAATTCACTTGTTGATTAAGAGGAAGGTTCGAATCGACCAGAGTGAAGTGATACGTGGCGAGATCTGACTGGTTGACCGGAGATAAAATGGGGAGGACAACGTGGTTCGACGTCGACGGGATGAAGAAAGGAGAGTGGACGGCGGATGAAGACCAGATGCTCGTCGCTTACATCAACAAATACGGTCTCGGGGACTGGCGTTCCATGCCTAAGAGAGCCGGTATTAATCTATACTTACACTCTCTATTACTATATATATATGTGCATACATTGTGTACGGTCAACCTGTGTTTGTGTCTCTTACAAAGCTTGGATCTATAGATTCCAGTTTCTGTCGGACCAAAGATTTTGTTTTGATTATTTTTTTTGTTGGTTCTATTTTTCTCAATCATGTACAGTATTCAATCGTGTGCAGACATTTATTAATAGAAATATATATATATATATACAGATTTTTATAAGTTAAATTTTTCTGATGTTTTTTCTTTTTTTAGCAAAAGTGTATATTTTCTGATGTTTGGGAGCATATTATTTAGACTATTACAAATAAACATGTTTGTAGACCATTGCAATTTAATGTTGTAGATGAGATTTTTTTTTTGAGTTATTATATTTTGTAAAACCTTCCACCATTTATATTATAATGGAATATGTGAATCCATGAAAGCCAAGATTTTTCCTGATTACTTTTTTACCAAGATTTATTATTATATATAGTTTTCTAAAGTGTAAAGATATGGAAATTGAATATATATTTTTAGACCCAAAATCAGAAAGTTTATGTGGTTCTGTTTCTTCTTCTTTTTTTGTCTGATGGAAAAAAGTTTCGATCTCTTTCTTTTCATTTAACTTATCTGTTTGCCACTATATTAAAGTAACACTTTCATTTATTTAATAATACTTTTATTTTTATTTGTCTAAATACCAAAAAAAGGTTTGCAAAGATGTGGAAAGAGTTGTAGATTAAGATGGCTGAATTATTTGAGGCCTGGAATTAAAAGAGGCAAGTTCAGTCCTGAGGAGGAAGAAGATATCATCAAAATCCATTCCCTTATTGGAAACAGGTGATTTAAGTTAAACCCACCAACTTGATTTTTAAAATCAGTAATCGTGTTACATATTATGTATGATCGAGACATAATCATCAGGTGGGCAGCAATAGCAAAGCAAATGCCGAACCGAACAGACAATGACATAAAGAACCATTGGAACTCATGTCTAAAGAAAAGACTCTTTAGAAGCGGAATCGATCCGATGACCCATGAGCCAATAGTCCCAGCCACTTCTTCCTCAACGACGTCGTCTCCGACATCGACCCCTTCTTCTTCTACTACTACTTCTTCCTCCTTTTCCTCCACAGGCTCTGCACGTCTACTTAACAAGCTTGCTACTGGAATCTCCTCGAGAAAACATGGATCACTAGATATGATCAAGACTGTTATATTGTCGGAACCAAGACAAGCCATTGAAGAAGATGAGATGATGATGATGGTAAGCAGCAAGGAAGAGAAGGAAGTGATTGGTTGTTCCATGGAGATTGATGAGAATCTGATCAGTACGACTTCGTTTGATGAGTACTTAACATGTGACTTTACTCTCGGGGATGCTTTTGAAGACTACTCATTAACTGAGTCTTACGATCTGTACCAATCTGATTTCTATCATGAGACTAGTGATGATCAACTTGACCTGTTCCTCCTTTGAACTTGGACTGGATTTCTCTTGATGATTTTCTTTTTTTGTATCCGTTTGTTCAGTGTGACGCTAGAGAGAGATTTATGACATGCATGGTCAATGTTTCAGAGTTTTGACTGTTAGCACTCTCTCGTACATATGCTTTATCATGAGCCCTACCTACATCTACATGCACATTTGGGGTTTCATGCCATTCCAATGAAACAAGCCTATCGAGTACTATATTAATATTGATATAGGTCTTTGACCATTATGTCATAAAGGTGTGTAGTTGAAACTTTATTTTAATGTGTAGGGATCCCCACAACACATTATTGAAAAGAAGAAGAAAATATCATGTGATTCTATCATGAATCATGAAGCTTGCGGGTGCGGCTGCGTCTAAACTTTGTTCATTTGAGAGACGCAGTCTCCTACGACTGCGGCTGCGTCTAAACGCTGCGGCCAGCGGCCGTAATTTTTGACCGCAAGAAAATTCAGCGTCTGCGTCTGGATTTGTTTGCGTCTGCGTCTGCGTCTACAGAAAAACTCGCGTTTAACAAACGAACAGGTCTGCGGCTGCGGCTGCGGCCAGACGCGCGTCTGTCAAACGAACAAGAATTGTTGCGTTTGGCCGCAGCTGCAGCCGCAAGCCGCAGTCGCAGCCGCTTGCGTCTGACAAACGAACAGACCCATTATTTTTATTATTAAAAAGGGTATGATATAAAGTGGATAAATATAAAAGCTCGCTATCTAATATGATACCCGATACAATATATGAGACGTATATACTAAAAATGTCTTTTTTACGTCACTTGAATTGTTTATTAGATAATTCATGATATTTTATAGTAATATTTCATTCAAATAAATCGTTGTCGTACATAAATACCAGAATTCTTTATTCTTAATGAAAAACGTATATACTCGAATATATATATGTTTTTTTCTGACATCGCTTGAGTATATTTTATCGTTTTCTTAGGTAATTAATGATTTTTTTTTATAATATCTCATATTCTAGTGCTTTGATTTAATCAGTTTTAGGTATTACGAAAACTCTAATTAACATGTGATATTGAAAGAATGCAACAATACATACTTAATGCTGCTAAATAGTAAGATGGTCACTTAAAGTGGACGAAGCTCCAAATGATTGAGGAAGTGACTACCAAATTATTATTAAAAAAAAACGGATCCAATATCTATAGTAGATTCGCTATTATTATTTTGTGGGTTTTTGGGGGAGGGTGTCCGAATATAGTGTACACTCCTAATTAATAATCAGAAATTTCAAGATTTTTTGTTGTCACAAAGTAATCATAAATGTTGATTGAGATTGACAACTATAGATAACGAAATAATTGTGGTTAGAAGAGCACATGTGCTTTGCTTATTGATCACACAAATTAATGTTTTTTTTTTTGCTTTAATAATCAATCATCTGTGGGTAAATTTTCTTTTGTTTGTCACAATTTGGGCCAATTAGTTAGTTAGTACTTGGAAAATAATTTCCACTTATTGCCAATAGTGGAAAATCTTTCTAACGCATTTTATGATTGTACTGGGACTGACTTCCGCGTCGCTGGTCCATACTTACTTTGGACTATTTAATTATTATACTTTCCAGATTTCATATGGATCATTTTTCTGGAGTAATTATAACATTGAATTTTGTCTGCATCCTCAAGAACATAGAGAACGAGAAGAGTGATTACGTGAGAGGGCCTTATTTAAAATCATAGGCTGTGATTGGAAAATAAACCCGTAAAGGGATGGGTGCACCTCAAAAGAGGTTTACAAGCCAGAAACAGCTAAAAACAGAAGGAAGCAATATAGCAGCTAACAATACCAGTAGGTACTCGAAGACAAGTTCGACAACTGAAATCACATTTGCAGAAGTGTGATGTCAAGCAAAAAGAAAATTGATAAAGATCTGCCACTATCATCTCAAAGTGGTATCATGGACGTTGATGGAATTAACTTCAGCAGCAATAGTCGATCGTAACCAGCGAGGCCCGCCTCGAGCTACATAGGACTAAAGTTTGTTAGTCCTTAAAACGCTGTCAGCAATGTTCCACGCAAGCTCATTTCTTTCGTGAGCTACATGTTCACAGCTAAAGCTGTGGAACCAAGCTAAATGATCCATGATGATGGAACAACGAGGAAGGAGAGCTGGGAAAGACTGAGGCTGCAGCATAACTTCTTTCGCTTGCTGCAAATCAGCTTCAAAAATCATCCTTGGTTGTTGAAGAGTCTTCAAAAATCATAGGCTGTGATTGGTGTGTGTAAATTTGTTACCAATCAGAGCCTTATTTTTTCCCTCTCCCTCCCGTTTTACACACACCAATCATAGCCTATGATTTTAAAATAAGGTCCTCTCACGTAATCACTCTTCTCATTCTCTATGGCTATGAATGTTTCATGCGGTTTAATAGCGGGAGGAAAATTTGTTTACATATGTTACCATTCACCAAAGTAACTAGTATACGGTAAAAGTCAGTTGAGAAAACCACACTTAAAAAAATTATTTTTGTTTGTTCTAATTTCAACTTGGACCGCACCTACTCCCAACAAGCTGTGGTTTCAACGTGTTTTCATTTTTGTATGTATATGTGTATATACATATATGATATACATAATATTTAAAGCTTAGAAAATTTTGAAATTAATTATTTGTGTTAATTTTTTTATTCAAAATAATTATAATAAAAAAAATATAAAATTTAGTCATTAAAAATATTATAAAAATAATTATAATTATATAATTATTTTATTTATACCACATTCATAATAATCACCATTCAAACATTGTTCCGCACCGCTTATACTATACTAACCACACTTGTTCCGCATGCTGTGTTTTTTCGTATAACCGCACTTTAAACCCGTACCGCTTTATATTCCGCACCGCACAATCCGCTGTTACCATTCGAAGCCTATGTTCTTGAGGATGTCCCTCTCTCTCCCTTTCTTTTCCTCTCTCACTCTATCCCGTTTCTTGACTACCAATCACACCCTAAATTGGGAAAGAGAAGGAGAAGAATAGAGGAATGAAGAGGGAAAATTTTCCCACTGCTTTTATCCAATGGGATAATTTATTGTTTTACATATTATTTCTCTACTTTTATATGGGATTGAGAGAAAAAAAATTTCACTGAAAATTAAGTGATTGGTGAAATTACAAAGACTGTGATTGGTTATTAATAAAGTAACTGAGAGGGATTGAGAGGAAAGAGAATAAGAGGGAGATAAAATAAGGGATTGGAAGGGAAATAATTACTCTCTTTAACTAATGGGAAAAATTTCTCGCTATAACTTAAGAACAATCGTTTCTCTTTCCTAATTCTCTCCCCTCTCTATAGAAACAAAGTATCGTCTCGTTCAGCGCCGCCGGCTTATCGCCGCAGTTGCTTTCTCTTGTCGGTCTGAAGTGTACACTCCGGGCAGTCAATTAAACCGGAGTCATCTCGCTTCTTCTTCTTCGGCATCGCGAGAAGTGGAGCTTCTCATCACGGCGGTGTCATCATTGGAGCTCGCGTTCCGACGAATCCTCGTTAGTCACGGGCTGAGACTCGCTAGAGAACGACAGTTATGGGTGTCTGTGGAGGGAGAGACGAAGCGTTGAGATCTGGCGGTGGTTTTTTGTCGGTAAGGAGTTGGAGGGCAGCGAAGCTTCAAGGCGGAGTCTCGGAAGCGGTGGCCACGCGAAAAGTACTGCGGCGGAGTCTGGTGGGTCCATGCCTCGTTGCATGTCAGACTTCCCAGAGAATCTGCCTTGAATGGAGGAGGAGGTGGCTGGAGACAACCGGTAGGATAGATCTACTAGCCGGGTTGGGAAGCGGAGGAGGAGCTGTCATCGGAGCTTGCTGGGAGCGGCTTTACCGAGTGAGTCCGGAGGATCCCAGAGGAAGACGCGGCGTCGGGAGACGGCGAGAGGAGTATGGGCTTGCGGACCAGGAATCCATGCGGGAGTCGGATCTTCTGTCCGGGAAAGAGAGATCCGTAGGTACTGCGAGTCTTGACGTCTCATATCCGCTGGCGAAGCGTTGGGCACCGGCGACGTCCACGAAGTGTGGCGGCGGCCAATCTCGTCTATATTCAATCGGGTTATCGAAGATTCCTTCGGTTATTTAGGGTTTTTAGGTGTTTGATTCTTTTGCTCTGGTTTAATTGATTGTGTACTGGTTCGATCTCCGATTTAAGATCGATTTAATTATATTAATATAATATTTATATTAAAAAAGGGGGAAAAAAGAAAAGAAAATTCTCTCGCTATACATGTAAAACATTTAAAATATTATTATTATTATTTCCCTCTCTTCAACTTGATTGGTAGGTTTTTAGCTGAATTCAACATGATAAAATTTTCTTTGTCTCCCTTTCATGTATAATAATCTACCAATCACAGCCAAAAAGATGGAGAGGGAATTTTTTCCCACAATTTTCCATCCATGTATTTAATACATCCAATTACACCCACCCATAGTGTAGTAAGTTTTTTTAAAAAAACTTTGGATATAAACGCGATAAAACATTGGTTTTAAATTCCAAACTTTAGAAAGTTAAAGAGCTGAATCTGAACACATTCTTATGAAACTTTTGAATGGAACCCCCATTATATGAAAGTCCCTAAAAGTTACAGAAAACTTACGTAAATATATATATTTCATATATTTATCACATAAAACATAAAATATTTTAAAATATATATTAAAATTAAAAAAATATATAAGTTGTTAGTGTATAAAATTATATATTTAAGGTTTTTATTTGTTATTATTTTTGTTTTTATTTTGTTTAGATTGTTTTCTTTGTTTTGTATAATTTTTTAGATATAATTTTTATCCATATAAAAATAAAATTATAATTTTAGTTTTTGAATAGTGCTCCGAATATCTCAGCTCCGGCTCTTGAAAGTTAATATATAGTTTAATAGCCAAATATAATGAAAATATGGTAAAATTTATACTAAAATATTTATAATTCCATAAATCTAAGAGCCAACCCTAATGACCCCACAATTTATAATCCTACAAACCCAAAAGTTAATTGTTTACTACTTACTAGTAAAGATACAGCTTTAAGTAGAGAACAAAATTTCGATCATCTAATAATATTTTTTAATGTTCCCAGAAAAGGTGAAATTAAAATATATAGATGTTTAACGCATGTGGATGTGACATGTGATGTTAAAGAAGAAAGTACTGTTTCAAAATTGTCATGATTTAAGATCTGTTTTATTTTAGAAGACAGGAATATAATTATTTGTTCTTCTTTTCTTAGAAAACTTTTCCATTTTACTTTTATGGGAATTCGGCCATAAAAATCCCAAACTTTGCAAGAATGGTCAATTCAGACCTAAACTTTCGTCTGGCCAAAAAAACACAAGACTATTATTGACTTTTTAAATTTATTCAATAACTTATCGTTGACTGGCCAATAAAACACACCGTTAACTTTTTTAAACAGAAAATTAAACGCCATTAAATCTCCGTTTATTGTTGTCGTTAATTGAAACGACGTAGTTTTGTATCTTAGCTTGTTTTAAAAAAATTCAAAAATTGAGCAACCACCGAGGGTCGAACCCGTGACATGGGAATCATTTAGGAGCCTTAACACCACTACACTAAGACACTTCATCGAACCCCTGACATGGGAATCATTTAGGAGCCTTAACACCACTACACTAAGACACTTCATCGAACATTTATGAAACACAATAAATTTTATTGTCTGCAAAAGTAATTTTGTTCATAACCGAACGGAAACGACGTTGTTTTTCGTTTAAAAAAATCAAAAAATCGACCCATAACCATGAATTGAACTCGTTACATGGAAAGGGTTATGGAGTTTTAAGGCCACTGTGCTGGTAATCTTCGTTGGATATTTATCAAACACAATTGACTTTAATATTTGCAAAAGTAATTTTACTCAACTAAATGAAATGGAACCCTAATTTCTAAGTCAAGCAATGTCAAACTTGAAGATTCTATCACCTGTATCGCATTTCAACACATTAAAGACTACCAATCGATCCAAATTTGGTCAGGGAACACACTTTTCGATCTTAATTTGCAGGTTTTTGAAAACTCTAAAAAAAATCTATAAAAACCAAAAAAGTATTTTAAAATTCCACAAAATATCACAAATTCAAGAAAAAATCTGAAAATAAAATATGTTTAATTTTATTTTTGGCATTTTTGGTGTATGTTCATTGTAATTGTTAATCATTTATTTTAATTTTAACCTTTTTAGAATTTAAGAATTTTATTGTTTCGGATTTTATTTTTTGGGATTTTTTCTTTTAATGAAAAGTAAATATTATTTGTATTTATTAATTTTCAGAATTTTTCTTAAAGTTTTGAAATTTTTGGAATTTTTTTTAAAAAATAAGGTTTTTAGAGATATTTTGGATATTCAGCCAATACTCAATATAAACAAATATGTTAGAAATATTCATAAAAGTGTCAATAGCTCAATGGAAGAAGCCTTGTTATTTGGCCTTGAGGTCTTGAGTTCGAATCCATCTGGATGCATATGTTTTTTAAATAAAATATGTAAAACGACGTCGTTTTAAGACAAAACAAAACGACGTCGTTTCACTTAACGAGTACATTAACAGAGGAATTAACGGAGTTTATTTTTCTGTTAAATTTGTTAACGGTGTGTTTAATTGGCTAGTCAACGAAAAGATTGGCAATAAATTTAAAAGTCAAAGATAGTTTGGTGTTTTTTTGGCCAGCTAAAAAGTTTGTGTCTGTTTTGGCAATTCATGCAAAATTGAGGTTTTTTTTGGCCTAATTCCCTTTTACTTTTAAACTTTTTTACCTTTTAGTTCAGCTGAAAAAGGGATGAGGTTACAAATCACAAATACGATAAAAAAAAAATCGATACGTTTCTTCATACTATTCTGTCAGTCTGTCTCGATTCTTGCATATATCTTTTATTCCGACTTTTCTTAAATTTTCTCGTGACACAAGTTTATTGACGTGGGAGATTCGCTTATCGATACAATACAATTGTCATGTCCAAAAATCTTCAAACGAGCTCATACAATGACTTACATTATTTGTTTATGGGCTTGGGCCTCATACGAGTTTATCACATATCACATCATATGCTTTGTGATTGATCTTGATAAACACAAACAAACCATTTTGGAATCACACTGACTAGTCCACAGTTTTATGTGCTCTTCTTCTGTTTTTGTTCTCTCCATTCCTTGATTTCATTCTCTATCTTGCACTTGACGCGTGCTTTAAATCCAGGGTATGGCTCGTATCCAAAAACAGACTGCAGCACCTGCATTTCTCATTCAATCCCATTGTGATTATCACTTGCAGCTTTCATGAAAAAGGTTTTAAGAAACATGGCAAAAGGAAGAAAGGTGAAAAAAACATTCAACCTCGAGTAACACAAAGAAAGGACCCATCAGAAAAGCTTGGACTAGATTGTCTAGAAGAGCAGGAGCTCGTTTCTGTGGAGTGTATTTAAGAGATCTGTAGTTAGGGTCTGCAGAGCAGATGAGATTCAAAATGTACATGATTTCTAAAAACAGAGTAAATTTACCTCAAACAAACCGTGACCGAGGAACTGACCGGTCCAACATAAGAGTTGAGAAGCTACTCCAACCTGAGAAAGCGACTTAACAGATTACAAGACAGAGGGAGGAACTTCAACTGCGAGCACAATACTTGGCAGCGAAGCAACCGATACCAATAACTTCATAAAGAGAGATAACTGGATGAAGAGGAGCACTCACCTTAAAGGTTAAGGAATGTCCTAGACGAGCTGCGAGGAAGCTGGAGCCGATCCAGCAAGAGAAACATAACAGAGCAGCTAAAACTCCAGATTTCTTATCCAAACATATGTAGAATATAGCATATATCACAGTGAGAATAAACCCAATATCAAAGCGCAGGACACCGTCAAAGGTCAGCGATTCGATGAACCCTAATTGAGAGTGATCAAGAATCGGTTGCGTAGAGTAGAGGAAAAGAAGTGTTGCAAAGACGTTAGGCCATACGAATAGTGTGTGGATGATTATGTTGACGTGATTGCTGTGATAAGCTCCGTAGAAGGCGAAGTGCTTCTCTAGATCGAGTAATCCGATACGGTTCCTCATGACTTTTAAGGTTTTCGATAACTTTTTATTGAGCGATAGATGTTTTTGAGTTGTTGTCGGAAGAAAAAAACAGAGCATCGGAGGAAGAACAAAGGAGACTTTTTGCGATTAATGGCATAAGTATGCTAACATGCGCTCAATAGATTACTAACCTACGCTGTCAAAGGTATCGTTGACCTTTTTTGAACTGATCGTTGATCAAGTAAGAGAAAGGAGAAGATTTATGCGATTAATGGCACAGTATGCTAACATGGGCTCATGCGTTTACTAACCTACACTATCAAAGGGTTAGCGTTGACCAAGTAATAGAAACGAGGAGACTTTCCTGATTATTGGAAGTATGCTAACATGCGCTAGTAAGATTGCTAAAATACGCTCTTAAAGGGTGATCGTTGACCGAGTAATAGGCATAATTGCGTTGCGTTCTTGAAACTATTGAAGGCATTTTCGTAGTTTAGGGGTGGAGTGATATGATGTTATAGAAGTCAACAGTCAGAAGTCCGAATATATAAACTTATCATAGCTTTGAGTTGATAATTCTAAGTTTCTAACCATTACGGTTAAAAAATATATATCAATTTAATTGGTATCAATCACAAAATAATATCAAAAACTATAATAGAAATAATTATTTTTAGTTTATTTGTTACCGTTTTTATTAACAAGTTTAATTTACGGTTAAAAATATATCAATTTAATTGGTATCAATCACAAAATAATATCAAAAACTATAATAAAATAATTATTTTCAGTTTATTTGTTACTGTTTTCATTAACAAATTTGTTTTAGAATTTTGCATTATTCACTAATTGCTTACCGCTTTGCTAACAACTAATATACCATTCATTTTTTTATTTACCAATCAAACTCATAACCCATAAGCTATATTAACATTCAACCATACCTTTGTGAATCATAAGCAAAACTAAAACACAAAGAAGACTACCCACTTTAAAACCAAAGAAGACGACGAAAGTGGGTACAAGTGCCATCTCCACATCCCATCAACTAATAGTATTTTTCATTATGAGACCTAACTGACAGGCACAAAATGATATGGAGTTTGATGTGTGAACCCATTGATGGGTCATGAAGCTATCTACTTCAGATAGTGTGACCGTTGCCTTCCAAATTATGGACCACATCCTTCAATCTCGGTCTCTTACTAGTATTTTAATATTTCATCGTAAAACAAATCTTTCAGGCAGCGACCAAATCTTTGATCGTATAATCTGGTACAATCGAATTTGATATGTATAAGTTTGGATGGACACATTAATAATTGATGTTTTATATTTTGATTTATTTTATGATATTATGTGGTTAGAAATATACATTGATAAGTATATCTAGTTATATTCTAGAATATCTATCATACTTGCAATCAAATTAGCAAAAGAGAAGAATAGATGTCAGGAAAATGAATACAAATTAGAAATTTGAGTATAAAAACAAAGAGTACGAAAAAATCCATTATTTAGAATATAGGGAATGTAGTTATTTTCCAAACTTATCTTTGTTTTTGTTTTTTTGTTTTTTTTGGTCCTGGCCAAACTTATCTTTGTATCTACCAAATATTCCGAACTGACTTAAGGCTAATTACCGAAATTAGTTCATATGGAAATAGTCAAAAGCTTGATGGAGGAGTTTGTCTGTCATTTACTTTTGTTAATCAATTTCCTTCGTTTTATGTCCCTTGGAACTTGTAATTCACACGTGCTACACTTTAAATTAGTTTGAAGTAATATTTCATAATTCACTCATTTTTCTATTATTATACTTGGGAGTAGTATTTTTTATTTAATTTATTCAAAGTAGGTACGGTTTCCTTTTTTTTTTTTTCACTGAAAATCTTTTTTCCCATTGATTGAAACATTTTAATACACTGAATCGGCAAATGATATAACCTTTCCAAAAACTAAGCTGGCAAGTTTACACGAAACCCCCAGAAACAAAGCCTCACCCCGAGGAACCTGAAGATAGAACCATACAACAACCAACAAACACAACCATTAACTTACAAAGGCTGAAGCCACTTAGACTAATGAAAGAAAATCTCATTAAGATCATAACACTAACATCAGCCGGAACCCAGGCAAAACTTCTAAAGAAAAATCGATCGAACCGCAAACTGCTAGACAAACTCGGAGACGAAACAACGAAGAGAGACACAGCCAACAAGGCTGAGCGAGGAAAACCTGCCTCGAGATCAAACTCTTCAGCACCAAGATTGTAATACAGAGAACGATTGCCCACACAAAGGTTACCGTTGCTAAATCCAGTGCATAATACAACAACCAAACTCCTACACAGACATATCACCAGACTGAAAAGAGCAAGCTATGCATTTCTATCATGACAAAGGAGGAGAGAGGCTATGATCACCCCGGAATCAGGACGGGCTTGACGAGACACAAACCAAAAGGAGCGGACCAGAGAAGCCAAGACCCAATCAAATTCGATCTAGGAAGGAACAAGCCTAGACTAGAGCTGAAGAGAGGAAGGCGGAAACAAAGCGAGAGCAGCTATGCCGCACCCTCAAAAGGATTCAAGATCCAGTTCATCATGCGCTAACGAACCGCAAACCCCAGCTCTCAGACTAGACACATTCCTTAACCGAGACGGAACCAAAGACGACCACAAACCAATCCCAACCCAAGGGTCTGGGCGGAGCCGCGATACATGAACCCCCAAGACGAAATCAAACCACAAATGAGACCAGAAGCCGCTGCAACTAAACAATCTGAGACTAAGGAGGCCACCTAGACCGAGCCCAACATCACACACACCACATACCACGGACCTCACCGGAACCCTTTCCAACCACCTTCGGACATGCAACCCACGGGGAGATCTGAGCAGAGGAGCGTCACCAAGAAGATCCAAAGACAAACAACCGACCAAACCACGATCCATTCTCCAGAGAACCACACACTGCACGCCCGAACGCCGAGCACCGCTACGCCGGAGCTAAGAAGCCACAAGGATGAAGAAGAGATCCACCGACCAAGAACCAGGAGAGGACCGGCGACTCGACCAACACCAGAAAACGCAGAAACCCGTGCCCTCTTGTACTCTGGGAATCGCCTCCAACGGAGAGCCGACGACGATACAAACTAAAGCAGCGGATCCACACCTGCGAGAAGGGAAACCATCACGAACTCGCCGGAAACCAAGGAATCGACCATAGACTAAGCAAAGAAACAAAACCTAGGAGCCTCTCCCGGCGGACGGCGCAGAGAACCACCGCCGCCGAAGAGGAGATTTACCCTATGCCCGGCGCCTCGATAAACGGATCAGAGAGGAAAAATTAGGGCGACGTCAAGAAAAAGGTACTTTTCCAAAAAAAAAAACCTCTGTTTTATTTATTTATGGTACGGTTTCCTGATATTGAGGATTTTACAGAATTGACTGAATAATATTTAGTATCACATATTTTGCCTATTTAGACATATTTTAAGTATTTGCACCAAAATAAATATTTTAAGTCTAGCTAATTTAGTGGACATCTTACGTCTTGTATTAATTAAATGGGAAAAATGCCAAATAATACACGAACTCTTGAAATCTGGCAAAAAAAAATACCTCATTTACATTCCTAGCCAAACAATACCTAATCTTTTGTTGGACTTCTAAATAATACCCAAATTAATGGTTGACTTGGCCAAATCGACACGCCGTTATCTGATTTAACAGACTAATTAGATGACGTTTACGGAGCCGTTTACTGTGTCGTTAACTATTAAACGACGTCGTTTTGTTTAATCAAAAAACAATACAAAACTGTCAAGCCTACGGCTTGAACTCGGGTTGGGTAACAACGTAAATATGTTTTGTTTGCCACTGTACCAACGTAAATTAATTGAAATACAAAGGACAATAATTGTACTTAAATGTATTGGTGATACTTTTAATTAAAATTCCAAGTTCAAGCCTTTGCTTCTCATTAGGATGAGGACACTCTGTGAAGTAACTACATTCAGAAATAGCAAACAAAACAGAGCCTTTAGTTTCGTGTCAGTATATAACCGAAAACATTTGATGAAATGAAACAGTCAGATGCTTTTGAAAACAGAGAAGTCCTTACAACTCGAGCTCTTGAATCTGGTAAGAAGTGAGTCTACGATACTTTGTCATCTTCTTCTTCTTCTAGGGCGTTGTTCGTGTTTATCATCATTACCAGACATTGCTTCGAAGCTATCACTCTCAAACTCATCGTCACCAAAAACAAGACATTAATAAAGATAGAGTGAAAAAGAGCGATGAAATAAGATTAAACGTATTGGTGATACTTAAACGTGTTGGTTCGTTGGTATTCGTTTAAGTATAATTATTTTCCTTTATATTTCGATGAAATTACTTTGGTACAGTGGCCACAAAACATATTCACGTGGTTACCCAACCAGAGTTCAAGCCTTAGGCTTGACAGTTCTTTATTTTTTTTGATTAAACAAAACGACGTCGTTTATGGTTAACGACACAGTAAACGGCTCCGTAAACGCCATCTAATTAATCTGTTAAATCAGATAACGGCGTGTCGATTTGGCCAAGTCAACCATTAATTTGGGTATTATTTAGAAGTCCAACAAAAGATTATGTATTGTTTGGCTAGGCATGGAAATGAGATATTTTTTGGCCAAATTTCAAGAGTTCGTGTATTATTTGGCATTTTTCCCTTAATTAAATACAAAAAGCCATTCGTTCAAAACTTAAAGATTGGTTCAAACATGGTTTTCAACTTTTGATTACATCCTTTTCTATGTTTTTAGTGGACATCATATTTAATTATTCATGTTTCCATTTGCATTTTTAGATACAATTTAAAAGAGTTTATTTACTAATGAGTTTTTTTTTCTTTTAGAATACAATCACAACATCAAACCAAGAGGCAGTTGGTACAATTGACTTTCTCCATAAATTTTGTTTAACCAGTTTATTATATGGTGTTTCGATTGGTAATATTACATTTTAGTAATTATGGAATAACAAAAATAATAGTCACTTGTAAAACAATTTAAATCTATTAAATAAAAAGTTTTTGTTTGATTGTATATGTTTTGTTAAATGACAGAACATAAAAATGACACAAAATAATCTATTTACATTTTAATTTTCTGCTTAATAACTATTTTAATATTTTTCGTTTTTATTTATATTTTAATTTTTTTATGATTGGTAATTTTTTTTGCAGAATTATAGTTTAAAGGCAATTATTTTATTTTAGATTAGTTCTTGGCATAGAATTGATTAGTTTTGATAAGTTGATATTCTTATTATTTAGCAAGTAAAGCAAAAAAACTAATAATAACAGTAACACGTAAGCAAATTGTCCTTGAGCATTGTTTCTAGAACAATTTGCAAAATCGAATCAAACGGGACCAAGTCGTCTCTCTCTCTTTCTCTCCAAGACGCGCCAGCTAAGCCTGAGCTGTTATATGGACGCCTTCTCCGTCACACTTCCAATTCTCGTTTCGCCACGTGGCATCCGTTTTTACATCCTTCACGTGCTGGCATGTTTTAAAGCCATATATATGTCTGCCCTGATACTTAATCCAACGGCTGAGATTTGTTTATGACATCAAGATAGATTTTATTAATGTCCCCAAGTTGACGTGTTTGCTGCGTGTTTCGGACGAGTAACGAAGCAAAAAAAATAGATAAAAGATATCTTTCGTTGGAACGTGAAACAATTAATCAAAAATAAACATAAAATTTTATAAAAATAGACAAAAATTATTAGAGCAACACAATTCGAAAATAGAATTAATCAAAAATAAATCCTAAAAATTGGAAAAGATAAACTTTCCAAATTTAATTTAGAAAATACATTAAAAGACGCGGTCAAAATACTCTCTCAATAATCCAATATAAAAGCTCTGCTCTTGCCCATTAGGGTTTTTATTTTTCTATATCATCATCAACACTCTCTTAGCTCTAAATCCAGAAAGGAGGGGTTTTTATTATTGGGCATGAGAAATCAATCTCACAATTTATTTATCAATCTCACAATTTATAAATCTCACAATTTATAAATCCTAAGGATGCCAGCAACGGAATACCAAAAATCATTCGGGAGGTCGTTTCTGAATTTGCGTCGGGACTCGGTGCACTCTGTTGTTGAATCTTCGACCGCAACCGGCGGCGGACACGAGTTGACTCAGATGGAGGCGGAGTTGGATTCGTTTCAGAAACAAGTCGCCGAAAGGTTTATCGATCTCAACGCTTCCGGCTCTGAAGATCTACTTTCTCTCGAATGGGTCGGAAAGCTTCTCGATTCGTTTCTATCTTGTCAAGAGGAGTTTCGCGCCATTGTCTTCAACCATCGCTTGCTCATCGCTAAACCTCCGATGGATCGATTGATTGCAGATTACTTCGATAGAAGCGTCAAAGCCCTCGACGTCTGCAACGCGATTCGCGACGGTGTTGAACAGATCCGTCAATGGCAGAAACTAATCGAAATCGTCATCTGTTCATTCAACGGCGGATCCGGGGCCAAAAGACCGATCGGAGAAGGTCAATTCCGCCGCGCGAAGAAGACGTTGATTGAGTTAGCGATCGGAATGCTCGACGATAAGGAATCATCTTCAAGCTCGCAGCATCGTAACCGTTCATTTGGACGGAACAAGGATCATCTTCATCACCGATCAATCGGACATTTCAGATCGCTCTCCTGGAGCGTTTCAAGATCATGGTCAGCTTCAAAACAATTACAAGCCATAGGGAACAATTTAGCTCCGCCTCGAGCTAGTGACGTCACTGCAACAAGTGGTTTAGCTGTTCCTGTCTACACAATGACTTCGATATTGTTGTTTGTGATGTGGGCTATGGTGGCAGCGATTCCTTGTCAAGACAGAGGGCTTCAAGTGCATTTCAATGTTCCTAGGAATTACCAGTGGGGAGGGTCTTTGATGTCGTTACACGATAGGATCATTGAGGAATCGAAGAAGAGAGAGAGGAAGAACAGTTGTGGGTTGTTGAAAGAGATTAATCAGATTGAGAAGAGTTCGAGATTGATGAATGAATTGGCGGATTCTGTTCAGTTTCCTTTGTCTGATGAGAAGGAGATTGAAGTGAGGGAGAGGGTTGAGGAATTAGCACAGCTTCAAGAAGCTTTGAAGAATGGTTTAGATCCTTTTGAGAGGAAAGTGAGGGATGTGTTTCATCGGATTGTTCGAAGCAGAACTGAGGGTCTTGACTCTGTTGGGAAAGCACCATAAGGTCATGATCTCTTGCCCGTGAAAATGGCAAGGTCTTGTCGGTATGAATGGCGTGACAAGAAGCTTTTATAATGGAGAGAGTTCGAAAATCTTTTTTTCCGATCTTTGTTGTCATTTATGTATAATTTTTGTACCAAAGATTGTTATTTATGTAATTTTTTCCATTAAACATCAGCAAAATTACATCTCACAAATATCAATTTTCTGCTTCATTTGGTTAACTTTATGAAGAGGGGATATCTTTGTTTATGGAAAACACAGAGAATATACAATTTGTATTGTTTATTAATAATAAAGCTTTGAATAATGTTACAACTTTGTTTAATCCGCATGAGAAATAGATCTTGGATACTAGAAATGTTCCAGCTTGACGATCCTCACAGGAGCAAGGGAATCTGAGCAACCTGCATCATCACCAAGTACAAAATCTAAACAAGAAGAGCCTTCATATATAGTCAAGAAAGCTGATTACATTGGGTACACTTTTGGAGCCCAAACTAAATGTCAGGCTACAACAAAAACAACCCTTCATATCTCCGTTCTTAGATGCAATCACCAGGCTAGTTACATCAGAAACAAAAACAAACCAAAGAGAAAAGAATATGCCTCAGAGGTAGTGACAATTGTGATTACATTCATCACTATATAATTCTGATGAAAACACATCAATAGATATACATCATAGGCAAAATCAATAAAAACAAAGCTTCAAAAACAAACTTTTAAAGAAGAGAGGTTTTGGTGAGTGCATCAGAGAGATTCCCATTTAGACAATAATCATCATTCTACTTCTCCCTAAGGAGAATCTGATGTCCCTGTCTTTTTATCGTCACTTGCACTCGCACAAGACCCACGAAACAAGCAAACCAATCATCAAATTCAAAATTAATAATACCTATATAAACAAGAAAAAAACTCTTCTCGAATGCATCAGAGAGATTCCCATTTAGACATTAATCATCATTCTACTTCCCCATTACTGGAGAATCTGATGTCCCTGTCTTTTTATCGTCACTTGCACTCGCACAAGACCCACAAAAATAACTTAAGAAAACCAAATCATCAAATTCAAAACTAGTACCTTTATAAACAAGAAAACTAGTCTCGAATGCAACCCTAAACTATCGCAGAAGAACAAAATTGATGGTCAGAGAACAAAAAGGATATATAAATGCCTCAGAGTTGTTTCTTTTTCCTAGAGACTAAGCTCTCAAAGTATATTTAACACCATCACAGGCATTCAAACATCAAACAAAACAACAATGAAACAGCGATAAACCTATACACGAAGACAAAAGATCAAATCTTACCAAACCCTAGACTCGGTAAGGAGAATATAAAGACATACAAGACTACGGATACACGAGAAGTGGCTCTGTTTTAGCTCTGACGAATCGTGTTGGCTTTAAATACAAAAGCAGCGGCGGCGAAAATTAGGTCATAATATCACTGGGCTCATGTATGACCCATTTAGACAAATTTAAAGGCCCAAACAGGTTGTAAAGGTTCAAAGGTTCGGTTTCGAGTAGGCATCAAAATTATTTATAATTTTAGACCCATCATATATTTATAATTTTCGATTCAGTTTCGGTTTGATTTGTATCGATTTTAGGTCGATTCGGATATAGAATTTGAAAAACCGTAAAATACCCAAATTTTTTTGGTTCTTAAACGATTTTGGATACTCAAAACCGAACTCGAAATAACACTAAAAATACTTGAAACTCAAACCCGAAATATCAATAAATGATCCGAAATGCAAATAAAACACCCAAAATGTCTATATATATATATATATATAGATATAATCAATACTTTAAATGTCAATAAATTATTTAAAATACCAATAAAATAAACCCTAATAATATATGGTAAATGCATATATAGTTTGGGTATTCAGTTCTGGTTTTGATGTAAAAAACCTAAACCGAATCGATACCCATAGCTCTCCAACCTCAGAATCCATCAAGTATTTTGGTCAAAACCAATCAGAATCAAATTGAAAATTTTGGTCGGTTCCGGTCGGTTCTTCGGTTCGATATTATCTGCCCAGGCTTAGTTCAAACTGGAATATCTTAGGTTAATTAAATTGAATAATCAAAAGTTAATTAAACAAAACAGCATCATTAACGAATTAAACTGTCTTCTTCTCTCCCTACACAGAGCACACATTTTCCGTTGGTCGACGTATTGAGTTCCCCTGCGAAATCAAAGCTTGTCCCTTCGTCTGCTTCTGTAAGCTCTCTGCTTTTTTGTTTCACCATCAATCTTTCCTTTTTTATTTCTCTCAGCTGGATCGAATCTTTTCTCTTCCTTATTTTCCTCCAATGGTCTTGTTCATCTACTTTAAATTCTTCTGTTGTTTCCAATAGACAAATCCATAATTCTCTGTTTCTGGGAATTATCTGTTTTCGTCCCGTTATAGTGGTTTCTCTTGTCTTAAAAAGACTCTGTCTTTCGTCCATAGCATTGTGTTTTGGTGAGAATCTGTTTTAGCTATTGACAAGGACCCAAACAAGAAGTGGTTTCGTTTGGTTTTTGAAGTTAGTACTCCAAGGTTCATCCATTTTTACATTTTTTCTGCAAAAAAAAAAAGAAGAGGTTAGATTTGATGAGGTTTGGAATTGCAGAATGGGGAGAGTTAAGCTGATGATAAAGAGGTTAGAGAGCTACGGCAATAGAAAAGTTACATACACAAAGAGAAGAAGTGGGATCTTGAAGAAAGCCAAAGAGTTGTCTATATTGTGTGACATTGATATCGTTCTTCTTATGTTTTCTCCTACCGGGAGGCCTACCATACTCCATGGAGATCACAGGTAAAGAAAGGAATTCAATTGGAACATCTATGGTATTGTTTTTTAAATCTTGTTCTTACCTAAGGGGAACTTCACCTGACTCTTGAAAATTTCATGGTTTCTTATTGATGTAGATGCATTGGAGATGTTATAGCCAAGTTTGCGCAGTTGACTCCTCAAGAAAGGACAAAAAGGTATATGTTTAAGCATGATTACTCTCTCAACTCTCAAGTACATATATAAGGCTTTGATCTTCTTGTAGTTTCTGTTATGAAGCTGATAAGTTTTGTCTTGAACATTACAGGAAACTGGAGAGCCTTGAGGTATAACCTCTCTTTCTTTATCATAATATCTGTTTATTTTGGCAGCATATTGAGCTGAAACATCTGCTGATTTTATAGGTTCTGAAGAAGACTTTTATGAAACTGAATCATGATGTTAATATACATGAGCTTTTAGGTGCAAGGTACTTGATATATGAGTTCTTTATAACCATCAAATTTTGTGAACTATTGCTCACTGTTATCCCTTGGAGAAACACTGAATTGTGTTCCCTCTGTTTATCCTGCAGGAATCAAACTATTGAGGTAAGTATGATGGATCAACCATGATGATGAAAGCTCTCGAGTTGTTGATTGCTAAAGTCTAAGTTGAAACATTTGATGAAACAGGGTCTGACTAACCAAGTAGCGTTTTTTCAAGCTCAGGTTTTGGAGTGTCATAGGAGACTGAGGTGGAACTTTGGAGCTTTTCGGAGTATCATCTTTTTTATTTGTTAATTCAATACTCTTAACCATACTATGCTGATGAATGATTCATACTGAGTCTTCCTTTGTTGTGTGCGCTTCAGCTGTTGGGCGAATATCGATAGAATAGAAAACATGGAGCTTCTTGGGAATTTGGAAGACTCATTGAGAAAATCTATTGATAAAGTTCAAGCTCACAAGGTAGATGTAATGGTGACATATGGATCAACTCAAATGTCAAGAGTTACTAATGGAGGCAAGCTTTATTCTTGCAGGAACATTTAAGAAAGAATCAACTCATGTCACTAGAATGTACAACAACACAGGTTATGTATAAGTTATAACACTTGTCCCTCTTGTCCCTCTCACATTCGTTAATAAGACTGAAACCTTCAAATGCAGTTTCAGAGCGGGATATCCTCACCTTTGTTGATGAAAGACATCCAAGAAATTCATTCACTCTCATGGCTTCCTAGTAATAATAACCAACAAACGGTCATACCTGGTGACTCAAGTTTTATGATCAACAGAGAGATGGAAGATAAGGCAGTAGCATCTCTTCCAGTCTACTCAACCATCTTTGAGTCTGGTCAAGAAGATCAGATTTGCAACATGGAACAACAATTTGACCACTCAGGACAAGAAGGCAATGTGTTAAACGAGTTGAACGGAAACACCAGCTCGAGTTTACAACTAGGGGAGAAATATTCATTTCCTACACAATTTGGAATGCAAGAAGAGAAGGAGTTTGAACCAGGTTTCGAGTTAAATGCTCAACAAGATCCAACTATGTATCCTGATAGCAACAGCTTCCAGTTTCCTGATCAATCTGTGTTTTCTGCTACTGATCATCATCATCAGACTTGGATTTCAGATTCAACTTGTTGTGATAACAATCAGGTTTGTGCACAGATAAATTGCTGTTATACACTTATCAAAATCCACTAACTAATCTTTAAGTTTCTTTATATTGCAGCAACCAGATGAGTAATATATATGTTCCCTGTAGCAATGTACATACAAGTTTTTGTGTATATACAGTGTATTATGTAGAGCATACGTGTGTACGTACATGATATTCAGCAGATTTGTATATATTTGTGTGTCAGTTAGTGTGTGTATTATATAATACAAGTTTGATTTTTATGTGCATCATGTGATGTCTCCAACACAAAAGCCTTGTTCCCACAATCAACGGTAGAGATCAAAAGAAAATGAGTTTCCACAATCCGTTCTACTTTAATATCTATATCTTCTTCCACGATAAATCTTGATCTTGATGATGATCACACAGGGCTGTTATATAAATTAGACAACGTTTTGCTTGAAGAAACAGAACACATCTTGTGTATTTTAAGAGAAAGATCGATGGCGAGAAGACAACTCTTTCAACTTCAAATCTTCTTGGTTTTAGTAGTTTTGTCTCTTGTGTTCGTATTGAATCCTGTCCTAATCACTACAAGTCTGTAATACTTCTTGTCTCCTCAAGTTTCTTCTTCTTGTTCTGTTTCGTTCTTGCTTTAATTTCTTGGTTATTACAGGAAATGAGAAACCGACAGACTGTGTAACAAAGGGACAACAACTGAATCAGATTAGCTATCTGGTAAGAATCCACACACACACGCATACAATGTGAGCAAAGATCGATTATCTTCTGTATTTTGATTACTGTTCTTGCTTTGTTTTGTCTGAATGGTTTCCAGTTTCCTCAGAGACGAAATGAAATCGATCTTAAGATAAGAACAAGGACACGGAGGTTGATGAATGTTGAGGAGATTAACGATTATCCTGGATCAGGTGCTAACAACCGCCACACTCGACCATACTGTCCTGATTGCTAATTTCAAGTTCTTGTAATTTAGATCACCTTTAAAACTTGTAATAATCACTTTATAGATATGATATCTATCAAGTTTTAACATGATGGAATCTTAATCTATAAGGCTATGTGAAGATATCAAATATTTTTTAAAGACTCAAACTTTATGAAAACCCATGTCTAAAAAGGTTACTTTCTCAGGTTTATTTTAATAAAACAATCCCACAATTAACTTATAGTTAACGTTTTTGTTTGGTGGAGAGACACTGAGACGGTGGAGGACACAACCACCACCTCAAACATGATGATATCTTTACTATTATAAGACAAAACTAGATTTTGACCCGCACTTAGAAAGTGCGGGTTTAATTTTCTTTATAAATTTTACTTTTTATTCATTTTGTTATGTGTTTTTAACGGATAGTTCCATCAAATTTGTTAATAGTAGTTTAGATTTTTAATTATGTAATCTAACTTTGATTATAATTGTTTAACCAACATTATAAATAGTGAGTTAGCAATTTAGTTTTTTTCTAAATAAATTATGTGTTATTTGGAGGAGATATATCGTAAGGATTAAGAAATTAAAATAACGATTTCGCATTATATATTTTAATATGTGTTGTATCGTAAGATCATAGTTTGGAAAATATATATATATGTGAAAACAACTATTGTAAAAGTTATGTGGTATATGTTTAATTGTTATTATATTTATCTAAAATATTATTTTATAAAATACATGTTGTAGTCGTATATATAATTTGCAAATTTGATGGAACTATCCGTTAAAAACTTCATTCAAACATAAAGCATAATTTGACGCTTCAAATATTTGAATAATATAAATATGAAATCATTTGAATATTTTTATTAAGTTTAAAATATATCAACTGAAATTATTTACTATATGCGAATTTTTTTATAGAAAATTTATAATCAAGATTGGCTAATTAATTTTTCAACCCGTTTAATTAATTAAATATTTTTCAGTTTGATGGAAAAACTTGCTAAAAAGTACAATCGTAAAAACATCAATCGTAATATGTATATATATATATATATTTGAAAAAAAGATATTCAAAATATATTATAAATATATTTTGAATTAAATCATAAATTAGAGAATCTTAATTTATATATAATAGTTGATATATAAATTATTAATTATATTTATCAATTAATTTGTTTTGATTTTAATTAATTAGGAAAGTGGGACCCATTAGAATTTGGTTGTTTGGCTACATGTTTAATAATTGTCTTGTTTGGAAACATGGATTGTAGATATAATGTTATATTCCCTAATTACCCTTAATGAAGGTTACAAATCTTAATAACATCAAGGGCAAATTCCGGGAACAACATTTATGTACCATGACAAACCTTCCTGTTTTAATAGATTAGACTAGATTTTGACCCGCACTTCTAAGTGCGGGTATAATTTTCTTTACAAATTTTACTTTTTATTCATTTTGTTAATAGTAGTTTAGATTTTTAATTATGTAATCTAATTTTGATTATAATTGTTTAACCAACATTATAAACAGTGAGTTATCAATTTAGTTTTTTAAAATGAATTATGTGTTATTTGGAGGAAATATATCGTAAGGATTAAGAGATTAAAATAACGATTTCGCATTATATATTTTAATCTGTGTTGTATCGTAAGATCATAGTTTGGAAAAATATATATATGTGAAAACAACTATTGTAAAAGTTATGTGGTATATGTTTAATTGTTATTTTATTTATCTAAAATATTATTTTATAAAATACATGTTGTAGTCATATATATAATTTGCAAATTTGATGGAACTATCCGTTAAAAACTTCATTCAAACATAAAGCATAATTTGACGCTTCAAATATTTGAATAATATAAGTATGAAATCATTTTAATATTTTATTAATTTTAAAATATATCAACTGAAATTATTTACTATATGCGAATTTTTTTTAGAAAATTTATAATCGAGATTGGCTAATTAATTTTTCAACCCGTTTAATTAATTAAATATTTTTCAGTTTGATGGAAAAACCTGCTAAAAAGTACAATCGTAAAAACATCAATCGTAATATGTATATATATATATATATATTTGAAACAAAATAAAGAGATATTAAAATATATTATAAATATATTTTGAATTAAATCATAAATTAGTGAATCTTAATTTATATATAATAGTTGATGTATAAATTATTAATTATATTTATCAATTAATTTGTTTTGATTTTAATTAATTAGGAAAGTGGGACCTATTAGATTTTGGTTGTTTGACTACATGTTTAATAATTGTCCTGTTTGGAAACATGGATTGTAGAGATAATAAATCAAATATAAATTGTTTTACAGTTTTACCCTTAATGAAGGTTACAAATCCTAATAATATCAAGGGCAAATTTCGGGAACAACATTTATGTACCATGGCAAACCTTCCTGTTTTAATAGATTAGATATCTAATAAACAAACAAAAATACAATTAAAATTAAGGTCAAACGAAACTCTGCACAACATTTTTTTTTATACTCTCCACAACATGATCAACAAACTATACAGAAACCGAAATCATTTTGTATATAATTAAGATATCGATCAGTTAATTATCGTCGGGAGAAGGAGCAAGATCCGGCGCTGGAGAAGGAGCATCTGAGGTGCCGTCATCCGCACGCATGAAATCAAACCTTTTGATGAGAATATTAGCAACGAGCTCGTTGGCCTTATCGGTGGGGTGATATTCGTCCCAAAACACATACTTAGTTCTGTCTTTACACAATGTCGATGCCGGTATACATGTAAGCGCCGGCCTGATTTTGTAGAACGAGCAACACGGCGAATCCGAGTTGTCGAATCCGTATTTTTGTGGGTTAGTGATGACATCGTTGACGAGGTCATAGGCTTCACCAAACTTGTAGCTTGCATTAGGGAGCTTGGTTTCAAGATCTTGGAGCATTTTGGTGGCAGCTTTGTTGAATCTCAATGCAAGACTACTCGCTTTGTTTTGACATTTACCATCGAGGCTTAAAGCTCTTTGGAGTGGGATACAACCCATTGGTCCTAACCCAAACACCATTAGCTTCCTTGCTCCCAAACTATGCAACACCTAAAATATCATATAACAAAGAATATGTATACAACCCATTGGTCCTAATCCAAGTGCTTTATTTAAGTACTAACCCTGAGCTGAGAATCAAGTGTTTCCATTAAGTAGTCGACGAATGTTTGATCATTGTACTTCCAAGAATCGCTATAGACTGGCATCAAGTAGTTGTTGATGAAGTCATTGCTGCCCAAAGCGACGACGTATCGAGCTTGTTGGAAGAATTTGTCTGCTTCTTTTTTGCCTATCTTTGCCACAATTACATCTTGTGTCCCTTGGAATAATTCTATTTGCTTCCATAGAGAAAATCTTTGGATCTGCACAGATACAACCCCCAAGATGAAAAACAATACAACAAAATCTCTAAAAATTAATAACTTCGAAATAATGATATTTTATTAATTTATCAAAAATTAATTCGATCAAAAACTTTATTTATAATAAAAAATTCTATTAATTTATCGAGATTTTATTTAGTTTGTCAAATACTAATTTATAGAGGTTATATTAATTGTACCATAAAAAAAAAATTCTTTGAATCTTATTCACTTATTTGATGCAAATAAAAAAATATTTAGGAGACTTACGAAATAACCACCAGTTTCATTCAAGATTCCACCACCTCCTGAAGCATAGTTCACTCCATTTTCAAGTATTACATCTTCACTCATTGATGAATCCAAAAAGGCTACTGGTCTTGGTAGCCCAATTTTATCACCTGAAGATTCAAGTAAAACCGTTAAAGTAATTCACATGATATACAACGTTCAATATATAACGTAACTTACCTATAATGTCTGAAACAGTTCGGCCATTAGTGAACCTTCCATTAGGCAAACCAGTGGCGGAGCCAGAACTTTTTCTTACCCGGGGCAGAAAAAAATTAAAATAAAATATAGTTTATAAATTATCAAAAAATTACAAATGCACTCGACGTTCACTCATAGCCTGAAACCTTTTTATCACGGTTTCGTTTGTTACATTTTCAAATATTTTTTTTTTCGATATAACAAACGAGACAATCACTTAGAAACTGATCTCCAATGCGATTTCGTAATACTGTCTTGACAATCTTCATACCTGAAAAACATCTTTCGACGGTTGCAGTAGCTACAGGCAGGGTCAAAGCTAACTTCAAAAGCCTATAAACCAAAGGATGAGAAAGATGCTTCTTGGTTTCTACCATCATACGTGCTAGGTCTCCAATATTTCTCAAACTAGCAAACTTTTCATCTTCTCGTACATTATCAATATAAATATCAAGTTGATGCTCAAGAGATATGCACTCCACACGACTAAAATCCTCAGGATATAACTCAGCCATTTTCAACAACTTTTCTTTATCAAACTCACGGAATGAATCACTAGGACTTAGACCTGATGTGCAAATGAGTAATTCAGAGTTTGCCTCATTAAAGCGGTCATTAAACTCTTGAAGCTGCATATCTAAAACTGTATTAAAACAATTGAATTTGTAGTGATGCAAGTTGGTTATGTTGGTCTTTTTGCGTGGCTTCTCTTGAAATCAATGTTCTCAACCCATTCAGCTCACCTCTCATATTTCCTGCTCCATCATAGCCTTGTCCTCTCACCTTTTTTAGACTCAGCCTATATTTAGCAAACAATGAATCAATTCCAGATTTAAGAGATAAAGAACATGTCTCCTTCACATGGATCAGACCAACAAATCTCTCTTTCACTATACCATGTTTATCAACAAAACGAAAAACTACAGCCATTTGTTCTTTCTTAGAACAATCAGCAGATTCATTCACCAACAGAGCAAACACATCATTATTAATCTCTTGAATTATGGAGTTGATTACTTCTTCTGAAAAGCAATTAACAATGTCTTTCTGAATAGGATGAGACACCATTTGATTATTTCCAGGAGCATTCTTCAGCACAACTTTATCCACAGCTTCATTTTGTTCAGCCGTATACTTCACTAACTCCAAAAAGTTTCCTTGGTTACTAGAATCCATTGTCTCATCATGACCACGAAATGGCAAACCTTGGCGCAACAAGTACCTAGAAACATCAATCGAAGCATTCAACCGTATGTGATACTCCGTTTTCACCATGTCGTCCTGTTTATGCAGAGCATGCACAATAGACTGACCTTGATTCATCAAATCATCACATTTTTTCACAGCAATATTATGAAAGCTGTTGGGCATTTCACCCACATGCTCACGTAGAGTCTCAGGCTTATTCCAAGAAGAGAAACCTTCGGTCACAAATGCATAATTTCCACCTCTTTTTGGTATGCCATCTCTAAATAAGTAACAACATAAGCAAAATGCTTTATTTGTCTATACGCTATACTCTAGCCAATTACCATATTTACCAAACCATGCTGAGTTAAATCGCCTTAATGCATTTCCGATTCTTTTTTGGGGAAAAATATGATCATATGGTTGACACGGACCTCTAGTTAAGTACTTGCGTCTTACTTCATCCCTTTGATTTGGATGATATTCCAATATACTTTTCCTTTGAGCTGGATCCCACGGTAAATCATCCAAGTTACTATTAGAATCTGAAGCAGATGTTTTCTTGAAAAAATCGCTCCATTGATAGTTCTGCAAAATATTAAATCATATAAATAAAAAATATTATTGTTCCAAAAAGAAAACTTGAAAAGCATATAATCAACTTAAACTATCAAGCTAAATCAAAAAGGAACTAAAACAAATTGAAATAGAGAAGAGAATTACATGAAGTTTGGAGAATTTGTATTAGATGATGGTGGATGTGTTAGAGTTTGTGGTTAAAAACTATAAAACTGAAATTTGCTCTAAAATATTAAAAGAGAGAAAATATCAATCTAAAAGAAAGAGGTCGTATTGATGAGTGTGTGTTTGTTATCATGTAAACATACATATATATAGTAAAACCTTTAGCAAAATAAATGGAAAATTTCCATTCCTAATAAACTAGTAGGATTAATTCCTTTTGTTATAATTTCCTGTACGTTTAAAAAAAAAGAGAGTATAATTTCATGTTCTTATGATATGCAATATTTCCTTTTCCTCATAAAATCTAATTTTCTATTTTTATTATACCCATATAAAATTTAATGGATCTTCAATAAAATCTAATGAATCTTTAATTTTAATAAAAATATGTATGAGAAAATAGGGGCAAAAAACAATTTAACAACAGGGGCATAATCAAAAATATACATAACATTACACCATTTTTCAAAAATTTAGGGGTGGCAACTGCCCCACCCAATACATAAATACCTCCGCCCCTGAGGCAAACCATTGCCAAAATCTATACCGTAGAAGGGCAGATTCGCCGTCGCTAAACTCTTCGGTAGGTTCTTATTGTTGCCTACATCAGACAATGAATCCCCAAATATAAACTGGACGATCTTGCAATCGTAGCCGTCGATCGCATTGAGTCCAAGAACGATAAACAACACGAATATAGCTAAGTACTTCATGTTGTGTTGATTGAAAAATATATCTTTGGTGGTTTTAAAAGGGGCTTTGAAGGTGAAAAATATAAGAGGAAGTAAGAAAAGTGGAGGAGTAATGTTGAGAATAAAGAGGTGAAGGTAGATTTTGAGTTGATGAACCAACTGATTTTGTTTTTACATTATTATTTTTGGCTTATGTTTGATTCAAAGTTCAAAGCTACTTTCAACTACTCTTTCCTCGTGTTGATGTCGTAAGTTGTAACTGTTTCTTGTTCGTAAACTTGTAATTTTATGTCTTTAGGGAATTGCTAACTTGTTTTTTTTTTTTTTTTCGTACGGTAAATAATTTCAAGTTTTAGGTTTATGAACTCATTCATTGAGAAAAAAACTATTTCGGAACTTTATTTCATTAACACTTCACCTCACGTTTATAGGGCGCTCGGGGTGTAGCCCCACTGATACAATGGATTAAGTCTATAACTACACGGTTTTTGAATCACATTGTTTAACCACACAAAATCATTTTCTCGAGTTGTAACCCCAAAATGTTGACTTTTTGTTGACTTTTAACGTTTTCGTTAAACAGACGTTAAATTCAATTATAAACCGTTAATTATATTATCAAACCGAAACCGAAATTAAAACAAGAACAAATTAATAACTAAACTGGATTTAATACCTAAAACCAAATTAAAATCAAATTAACCCAGACCCAAATTAATAACCCCCAATCCCAATTTCAATTCAAGCCAGATTTTAACTCTCTCTCTCTCTCTCTCTCTCTCTCTCTCTCTCTCTCTCTCTCTCTCTCTCTCTCTCTCTCTCTCTCTCTCTCTCTCTCTCTCTCGACAAACACAGACCCAAATCAACGCATTTATCGTCTCCTAAACGATGAATTCCGCCTTCTCCACACAATGTGTATCGTAGAAGCTAGGCTTGAATTGAAATCGATACGTCATACAGTGACGTTCCCGTGAAGACTTTTCCATCGCCAATGATGGCGTTTGCAGAGAACTCTCTGTTCATGCGATCACGATTCCTTCGCTTCTTTTGCTGTCCCATTCAGATGCGTCAAATATCCTGAATCTGAGACCTGAATCCGAGAAACTCAGATGCTCCGGCCATATTCCAGTATCCAGCGCCAACGATCACGTCCTCGCCGTTATTGGAGTTGCTCAAGAGCCCAGAATTATCGGAGAAACCGAGAAAGTCAGGGGTATGAGTTGTGTGAATCTCACGTGCTTGATCTGGTATAACGGAGATGACGGAAGGGTGACTGCGTAGGAGAGCGGAGGAGAGAGTTGTGCCAGTGGTTGTGGGAGGAGAAGAGGGAAGGCTTATGAGATCTCTGCACATGAACAATGTAAGATTCTAAGCCATCCCGTGAAGATAGAGATGAGAAGAAACATATGAAGAGGGAGAAAACGAAGAAGACGGAGGAGAGAGAGTGGCGGCCATTCCAATGGCGATGAATGAAGCTAGGCTTGGGTTCGATTGATTTGGGTCTGTGTTTGTCGCGTGAGAGAGAGAGAGAGAGAGAGAGAGAGAGAGAGAGAGAGAGAGAGAGAGAGAGAGAGAGAGAGAGAGAGAGAGAGAGAGAGAGAGAGAGAGAGAGATGAAATCGGGCTTGAATTGAAAATCGGGATTGGGGTTTGTTAATTTGGGTCTGGGTTAATTTGATTTTAATTTGGTTCTAGGTATTAAATCCGGTTTAGTTATTAATTTATCCTGGTTTTAATTTCGGTTTCTGTTTGATAATATAATTAACGGTTTATAATTGAATTTAACGTTTGTTTAACGAAAACGTTAAAAGTCAACAAAAAGTCAACGTTTTGGGTTATAACTCGAGAAAATGATTTTATGTGGTTAAACAATGTGATTCAAAAACCGTGTAGTTACAAACTTAATCCATAGTATCAGTGGGGCTACACCCCGAGCGCCCATGTAACAACTAAAGCATGAACAATTTTAGGAATTATTATCCATGAAATGGTCTAACACTAGATAACTGTAGTGATTTCATGTTAAATTCGAGTTTTTCATAAGTTTGCAACTCAGAACCAATTTACAATAAATGAAATGACATTTGTCCTTTATATTTCATTATTTCTTCAATGTAAAACTTTATTTGTTAACATTTCTAAGTTAATTCTCTTGATCAAGTTCTAATGATTTTCATCCTCAATATATTCATCACTTACTCTTTCGTGACTGTGGCCACTCTTACTAAAAAGTATCAAATAAAATCGAATGTTATAAGAAAATAGCATTTGATTATAATTTTTTTTTTAACGCTGATTGAATTCAATAGATCTCCTAACCAATATGTAGGAGAGAGAAGTACACTGAGGAAAATAACAATTTCAAAAAGGAAAACCCTTTTGCTAGTCGATGATTCAGCTTTAAAGGTAGAGTCGATGACAAGTAGGCTAAGCAACCACTTCTCCAGACAACATGTTCTGGAGCTATGACCACTACAAGAAAACTGTGAAATAGTCACGAACTAGCTACGAAATAGCTATAAAATTAGAAAATCACATTTTATGGCTATTTCGTTGCTATTCGTGAAAAAGTAGCCGTAAAATAAATTTTGTGGTTATTCATAGAAGTATATTTTCATAGCAAATTCGCCACACAAATTTCATGGCTATCTGTGGTTATTATGATATCCTAAGCCCTAAAGTAAATATTTTTTTTTAATAATTACAACTTCAAAACCTATAATTTTTTTTCTTCTAAATTTCAAATATATTATTTTTAAATATTATTTTGAAACCTTTAATATATAAAACCCTTTAAACCCTAAATAAACCCTAAAACCCAAAGCATAAACAAAATCTAATAATTAAAACTACAACACTTATAAAAAAGAATTTCTATTTTAAAAATATATTATTTTCACATTAAATTGAATCATTTAATATATAACCCTTTAAACCCTAAATAAACCTTTAAATCCAAAGTATAAACAAAATCTAATAATTAAAACTACAACACTTATAGAAAATAATTTCTATCTAATAACTAAAGCTCTAATTGTTATAATATATTTTAAAATCAAGATTCAACATTTTAAAAAAAAAAAATTATATTTTCCAATATACTAGTTTTAAACATTAATTTGAAATTTCAATATAACCCTAAACCCTAAATAAACCCAATAAACATAAATCTAATAACTAAAAATTCAATACTTATAAAGTATACTAGTTTGAAAATTAAAACGAATTTAACCTTAAACCTAAACTCAAAACATATACCCAAACAAAAAACCATATACTTTATACTTATATAATATATAAACCATTATATATTATAAAACAAATTATAACAATTACAAAAAATTTCAAAAAAATTCAAATCAAATCATATTTTAAATCTTAAAGTCCCCACTTCTAAATCAAAAACTTAATTATCAAACCCTAAATTATGAACTCTAACCCTTAATTGTTATTCAAACATAAAACTTATGAACTTTAACCCTTTAATATATGCTTCAAATTAATCTTAAATCAATTTAAAAATCATTTTATTATTCAGGATTAAAATTTTAAAATAAAAATCATGTAAAAAAATTAAAATCAATTTTAATCATTTATTATTTTTAAATCATTTTACTTATTATATATGCACATTATTATCATTTTTAGTAATTTTAATTTTTTTAACACTTTCAGAGTTTTTTCTCTTACAATTTAAAATTTATCATTTTTAAAATTTTCATTTTAACTATTTCTGGTATTTTAAACCATTTTAAGTTATTATATTTTAATTAAACCTAAACTATTTTCTTATTAGTTATAACCTGCATCATACGGATCATCTTCTGAACCGTTAGATCTAATCTGATTTGTAACAGGAACCGTTGATCTCTTTTTTTTGGTCTTCTTTCGTCTGCTTCGTCTTCTCTGTTCTCTCCTCATCTCCACCATTTTTTTTCTTTTTCTGTTTCTTTCTCCTATTCTCTCCTATCTTCTGCAACCATCTCCTCTTATCTTCTATATTCCTCATATGATTCAGCCAAAGATCCTAGCCGCATCTTCCGGCTTTTTCATCTCCTAGCCGCATTTCATTGCAACTCTTAAATCTGGACCATGGTTTGAAATCGCTGCATCTCGTCGCAACTCCACATCGGCAACAGAAGCAGAGCCGAGCATGACGGAGGAGGCGCTGCAGATCGACTTGGAGGGTTAAAGTGACGGACGGCGGAGACCGGGAGATTTTCTTCGACGGCAGCGGGATCTAGGGTTTTGTCAACTTTGGGTGTGGTTAGATCGGCAATATTCAAGGCGAGGCTCTACCCCATTACGGCGAGACCGGCGAGGCCGATTCATTGGAGGAAGATTGATAGAGCAAATTTTATCCCTATTCTAACTGCAAGTGCACATATATGCAATTGTAGTACAAAGGGTATCAAATCAACAGAGACTCAAGTTCACACGACATATTATATGTTTTCAAACTCAGCTAAGTCAATCAGGTGAAAGCAATAAACAATGCAAGTAAATTTAAAGAGTGTTTTCAATGGTAGAAATGCGCTAGACTTAGGAAGTTCTCAGGAAATCATGCAATGCCAGACACTTCAATAAACAAGATTCAGATTAAATACATGTTCAAGAACTAGAATCACAAATGTCAATAACTCAACTCTCGCTGCAATTATTATCTATGTCTAGCAACCTAATGATTCAAATCTCTTTGCAATCTTAGAGTTCTAGACAAGTATTAATAGCAAGTTATTTGGTTCACAATTCTCTAGATCAAATCTCTTTGCATCTAATCAAATTGCTCACACTAAGTTCTGTCAGATTATAATTCACACTCTCGTGCCAAATTAATTATCCAAGATCTAAACACTGGGTGATCAATCCAGAATTCAGTTTTAAATCTCAACTTAGGTGATGAACATATAGATTTAGAATCCTAATTATCTAGTGATCTAACAAGGCATGAAATCCCTATGAGAATCCCTAAATCTAACTAAGGTTACTACTCAGACATGGAATCAATAAGACAAGGCATATTTGAATAGAAAAACAAGACTGAATAGATAATGAAATGGGGTTCGAAATCCTTCTCTCAAAGGTTACAAGTAGCAGAATCAGCCCCAAGCAATATCTCTCAAACTTTCAAAAACCTAATTATAAATCATTAAACACGTTCTGGGGTCAAACTAGAAATAAGGAAACTTCAGGGTTTTTTTTTACAATTCTTCAAAAGATGTGATCATTCGGCGTATAAGCCTGTTGGCCTTCAGTGTCGACCGACACTAAAGTCAGTGTCAGTCGACATCAAATCGTGACTACGGCTCCAACTTCAACTTCTTGCAGAAATCACCAGAAACGTCCCAAAACTCCTAGCCTTGCTCCAAACACAAGCTTACCTGTAAAAGACTCGATAGACTCGAAATACAAGGTTAAAGACTCAATATATACATTTATATCATGGTTAAAAACCAAGAAAAACCATGATATATCAACTCCCCCACTCTTAGCTCTTGCTTGCCCTCAAGCAAACAAAGAACCAAAGTATAGAAAAGAGGTTTGAAAACACAGAAACTCATTTTGTCTTAGGAACATCGCATTCATATTCACTTGGTAACACACATGAAAACATCCCTGCAGAGATCAAGACCACAATGTACTTCCCCCACACTTAGCAACTGTCCCAAGTAAACTCCACAATCAAGTCAAGACATTCAAGTTCACCACACTAAACTTTGTATATAATTAAGTATGATCTCACACAGGGAGTATCGATCAGAGAACACATAGAATCAACCCAGTCAGTACCTGACCACCAAACTATCGGTTTCCGATTCCTTTCTTTTCCCTTTCTCCCTCAGCAATTGATTTTTCCCCACTACGTATCATTTTTTTTATCAGTGCTCTTCCCTTTTTATTCGGGGTGCAACTTTGGACATGTTTCCATGGATGCACAGGAGGTAATAGGGGACTCTACTACTCCCGAGACCATTTCGAAGCTACTAGCTTATCCACAGTTTTTATCTCTTTTTTTTTTTACTTTCAAGGGAGGGGAACAAAAGGAACCGTACTAAGACAGGTTTACAAGCTGTGTCAGGCACGTCAGAGGAATCCGATCCAGAGATACCAAGCCCCTAAGTGAGAGAATTTAGTCAAGATTAGAGGTGAAGTTAGTAGCAGATCCTCTGAATACCTGATAAGATATGGGTGTCCTTGGTAGGCTGATCAGTGTGTGGTTTTCTAACAGTCATGAAGCTACTGCAGGTCTGTCCAATGGTTACTTAGTTCCTGTTCCAGCGAAAAATTTCCTCGAAAAATTATAGTTTCATACTGATTTTGACTCAATAAAACAGCTTTGAAAACAAAAGAAAACAAAGGACTGACACTAAGAAAATAGAACACGTCGTCAGTAACCACCTCCCCCACACTTAAACTGCATTGGCCTTAGTGAAATCGCAGCTTGGGTTCGGACAAAACCAACCTGGAACGATAGGAAAATTGAGTCAAAGTCTCGTACCTGAACACGATTAGTGTCGATCGACACTGATTTAGTGTCGATCGACATTAATTCCACATGATCATATGCATGACAGTTCTAAGTGTCATGGTCGGGTTAGACTGTTTGGCACTCAAAATCTCACCTGATAGTTGCGTTAGATCACTCAAAATTCATGTCAGAAGCAACAGTAGCATGCATAAACTCAAATCATCCAAGTTCCAGACAGATTGGACTAACAGATTGACTCAAAAGAAGACATAAAAATGACTCAAGACTCAAAAGAAAAAGAAAAGAAAAAGAAACACATAACCAGTAGCAGCAAAGAAGCTAGAACTCATGGGAGTCCTTGTCATCCATCTCCTCAGAATCAGCATCTTCCTCTATATCTTCATCCTCGGGACTGACAGGTGCATGTGCAGGTGCTGGTGCGCGACGTCAGGGCTGTGGGTGAGAGACGCTCTGTGGGCGACAACAGGAGCAGCTGTAAATAACCTTCCACATCTCTTTGATTGTGCTAGTCATCCACTTCTGCCACTCTCTAGGAGGCATGCCTTCTGGTGGTATAGGAGGGTCTGGGAATCCATAAGTTTCATCAGGATCAGCAGCAGGAACTGCATCGTGCTCAGCAGCAGAGGCAGCAGCCCGGGATGATGCACCTCGAAGTACAGCGAAGCGACGCGGACCAGCTCGACAAAGCTCCTCAGAAGGCTGAAAGGAGAGTACCGGAGGCTCAACAGTGATGCCTGTCAGCTTGGTCTCTGGGAGAGGAAAGAGGCGCTCAACGCCAGATATATCAGTAAAAGGCCACAAAAACTCTCTCCCAGAGGTGTCTCTCTTAATCCAATGCATACTCTTCAGGTGCGTAAAATCCATGGTGGACTTCTTGGTGAATATCGACAGCTGACTCCTATCTATTCCAAAGTGCTCAAAAATAGGAGCTAGGAGACTCCTGTTGGGAATGTCCTGAAATCTACTGTACTTGCTCTTTGTGAAAGTCGTATAGTCGAGATGAGACAATCACATAACACTAGGTAGTCATAACGCTTTGCTAGAAGCCACTTATGATCAATGAGTTGAGAACTCATTGCTAGTGTTATATGATCCTACAGGGTCACACACCTAAGCAAACTGGGCGTTAAAGACGAGGTTGATCATTAATGTAATGATCCAGTGAATGCATATGTGATATGCATTCGATATCAATGTTCTGGGATAGCATCGATCGTTGCAGGTAGTGCATCGATCGATGCACTCGCGGATTAATCAGATTAATTCGGTTTAATCGTTGGTTAATTCCGTTGTGGTTTAAGCCGACATATATAAGATATATGGTCGACCTAAACTTGTCCCAAACCTAATACACAGCCACCAGAACATAGAAATAAACCTCTCTGGAGATTAGATCTCTGTAAGGCACTAGCATCCCTGCGGTCCAGTTTGTGTGCGTGTGGATACCAGTAGAGGCGCAGCATTTGAGGCGCTTCGTGATCTTGACTACTTGCAATACTTCCGCTGCATATTCACCAAGTAATCTCGAGATCTGATAGATTCAATTACATGAACCTTAGATCCTAGGCTCGGAATTCAGACTAGGGTTGCTAATCCTGATTAGAACTGCTAGAAATTCCTTCAGTGGTATCAGAGCTTTAGGGTTCCATTGAATCTGTAGCATGATGATTAGATTAGTTGAATCTAGATCTTTGTATAATTGATACAAGCATGCTAAAACTCGTTTTGATCAAAGTAACCTAGTTTAGGATTTTGTTCGAAAACGTTTTAAGGTTTTTCGCATAGTGTCGATCGTTGCCAATCGGGCATCGATCGATGCAGGGCGAAAACCCGAATAAACCTAGTTTTCGCCTAGTGTCGATCGATGCAATTGTTGCATCGATCGACACAGCCTCGCGAGATTGTTGGATCGGTTCAATTGGATTGGACCAGTTATCGAGCTTGGATAATAATGGTCGAACACTGTGAATGGTTTGATGGCGATTGTTTTGATTAGGTTGGCATCGACCGATGCTAACGTAGCATCGATCGATGCTTACCGGTATTCAAAACCGGATCAATTGGATTGATCGGTTATCGCGGATTAATTAATTATAAGAATTAAAACATAGTAAAACTGAACGTTTTAAAAGGTTCCGTTCCTCAACCAAATATCAAGTGTACTTGATGTCTTTCCAATCTTGTCAACTGTCAAGACCCATTTAGTTGTGATAGACTTGCAGTGTAAGATGTCCACAATTTCATGAGTAAGGCAGAGGTAATCGTGTTGATGGACTTGCAGTGCAAGACATCGACAATTACGTGACTGAAGAGATTGGTTTACTTGACTGGGCCATCAAAATCGTTTTGGGCCCAGAGACATCAAGTGGATTGGACATAAGATGTCGATCCACAACCAAGAGTTATATTGGATATAACTAGCAAGGTTGTTGCTTACCTAGATAGCTAAAGTTAAGTGATAGCCAGTGGCTCACTTGAATTTAGTGAAGTGTGGGTCTTGGATCATTATATTCATCTGAGGAAACATTGTTTGAATATAATTCGAGTTTTCTTAAAAGTTAAGACTTCTCATTTCTTGAACATCATAACTAAACCTTTTCTTTTCTATGATTCTCAGCTATGACTACTACTCATAACAATTCTTTCTCCCTGCGATCCGTCCTTGAGAAGGACAAGTTAAATGGATCGAATTTTCTCGAATGGTATCGGAACTTGAGAATTGTTCTCAAGCAGAAGAAGCGGGACTATGTCCTTGAAAATGTTCTCCCTGAAAAACCGAGAGCCAATGCTCCACATGCAGAAAGGAATGCTTGGGATAAGCATTCTAATGATGTGGTCGATGTGAATTGTCTCATGTTGGCTACCATGAACTCGGATTTGCAGAAGCAATACGAGAACGTGGAGTCGCCCGTGGAGATGATCACTAGCCTGAAAAGTATGTTTCAGGAGCAAGCATGAACTGAGAGATACCAGACGGTTAAATCTCTCATTGAATGCAAGCTACCAAAAGACAGTCCAGTCAGTCCTCATGTCATTAAGATGATGGGTTATATTGATAACCTGGGGAAGCTGGATTGTCCCATTAGCCAAGAGTTGGCTACTGACATCATTCTGCAGTCACTGCCGTCAAGTTATGATCAGTTTGTTATGAACTATAACATGAATAACTTGACAAAGACATTGACTGAGCTGCATGGCATGCTCAAGACAGCTGAGCCAAATATCAAGAAGGGCACTCCTAATGTACTTATGGTACAAGGGGGTAAGAAGTTTAAGAAACTTGGCAAAGGTAAGGGAAAGGGCAAGGCAGTCCCGGTTGAGAACCAGGACACGCCGGCGCCAGCCCCAAAGCCCAAGCCGGGCCCATCTGAGACTGATAAGTGCCATTACTGTAAAGAGCTTGGGCATTGGAAGAGAAATTGCAACAAATTCTTGGAAGAGAAGAAGAAGAAGAAGAAGACTTTCGAGACTTCATCTTCAGGTATTTACGTTATAGAAGTAAATGTTACTACTTCTGGTTCCACTTCTTGGGTATTGGATACCGGCTGTGGTGCTCATATTTGTACAAATATGCAAGGCCTAAGCAACAGTAGGAAGTTGGAAAGGGGACAAGTAGACCTGCGCGTGGGGAATGGAGCAAGAGTTGCTGCATTAGCCGTAGGAACATATAACTTGTCTTTACCTTCTGGTTTGGTTTTAAAGCTTAATAATTGCTACTATGTACCTGCTATAAGCAGAAATATTATTTCCATTCCTATTTTGGATGTGGAAGGATATCAGTTTTCAATTAAGAATAAATGTTGTTCTTTTGATTACAATGATATATTTTATGGTAGCAGCCCATTAGAGAATGGGCTTTATGTTTTAAACCAGACTGCACCAATCTATAACATTAACACCAAGAGATTCAAATCAAATGACACGAATCAAACTTTTCTTTGGCATTGTCGTTTGGGCCACATAAACGAGAAACGGATCCAAAAGCTCCATAGTGATAGGCTTCTGGGCTCATTTGATTATGAATCATGTGAGAAATGTGAATCTTGTTTACTAGGCAAAATGACTAAGGCCCCTTTCAACAAATCAAATGAAAGGGCCAGTGACTTATTGGGCCTTATACATACAGATGTATGCGGCCCAATGAGCACAAGTGCTAGAGGAAATTTTCGATACTTCATTACCTTCACTGATGATTTCAGCAGGTATGGCTATGTCTATTTAATGAGACATAAGTCGGAATCTTTTAAAAAGTTCAAAGAGTTCCAAAATGAAGTACAAAATCAACTTGGCAAAAGTATTAAGGCTCTTCGATCAGATCGTGGAGGAGAATACTTGAGCCAAGAATTCAGTGATCATTTGAGAGATTGTGGAATCGTTTCACAACTCACTCCTCCTGGAACACCACAATGGAATGGCGTGTCTGAGAGGAGGAATCGAACTCTATTAGATATGGTTCGATCAATGATGAGTTTCTCAACTCTTCCATTATCCTTTTGGGGATACGCTCTAGAAACGTCTGCGTTTACACTTAATAGGGTTCCGTCAAAATCAGTTGCAAAGACACCACATGAGATGTGGACTGGAAATGTTCCGAGTTTGTCTTTCCTGAAGATTTGGGGTTGCGAAGCTTATGTTAAGCGATTAATTATAGATAAGCTCGAACCCAAATCTGATAAGTGCTACTTCGTTGGTTATCCTAAGGAAACCAAGGCATACTACTTTTACAACCAATCCGAGAACAAAGTGTTTGTTGCTCGGAACTGCGTTTTTCTTGAGAGAGAGTTTCTTTCCAAGAGAAACAGTGGGAGTAAATTACAACTCGAAGAAGTTCGAGAACCGCAGGAAAATGCTCAACCTGTAGAGGAAGAGCAACAGTTGGATCTACAAAGAGTTGTAGAGACGGCGCCTGTGGAGCCTGAAATTCGCCGATCCGAAAGGATCCGTCACGAACCCGAGAGATATGGATTTCTCGTAACCAATTGTCATGATTTGTTGATCATTGACAGTGACGAGCCAGCGAATTTCGAAGAAGCGATGATGAGCCCTGACTCCGAAAAGTGGCTGAAAGCCGCTGAATCCGAAATGGGATCCATGTCACAGAACCAAGTATGGACTTTGGTTGATTTACCCGATGGTGCAAGACCCATTGAATGTAAATGGATTTTCAAGAAGAAAATTGATGTGGATGGAAATATTCAGATATATAAAGCAAGGCTAGTGGCGAAAGGTTTCAAACAAATTCATGGTATTGACTATGAAGAAACCTATTCACCTGTCGCCATGCTTAAATCCATTCGGATTCTCCTAGCAACAGCTGCTCATTATGATTATGAGATCTGGCAGATGGACGTGAAAACAGCTTTCCTCAATGGAATTCTGGAAGAGGATGTGTACATGACACAACCCGAAGGTTTCATCGATCCAAATGCATATAGGAAAGTATGCAAACTTCATCGATCCATTTATGGATTGAAGCAAGCATCTCGGAGTTGGAATCTTCGTTTTGATGAAGCAGTCAAAAAGTTTGATTTCATCAGAAGCGAAGAAGAACCATGTGTTTACAAGAAGACTAGTGGGAGCGCAGTTGCATTTCTCGTGTTGTATGTAGATGACATACTTCTTCTCGGAAATGACGTTCCGTTGTTACAGTCTGTTAAGACTTGGCTCGGAAGTTGTTTTTCAATGAAAGACATAGGAGAAACCGCGTATATTCTTGGAATAAGAATCTATAGAGATAGATTAAACAAGTTAATTGGACTGTGTCAAGACACTTATATCGATAAGGTCTTACACAGGTTCAGAATGCAAGATTCCAAGAAGGGCTTCATACCAATGTCTTATGGCATAAGTCTCAGCAAGAAGCAGTGTCCTGAGACACCTGCTGAGCGAGATCGCATGAGTCGGATTCCCTATGCCTCGGCGTTGGGATCCATCATGTATGCTATGCTCTGTACTCGTCCAGATGTTGCTTGTGCTTTAAGCATGACGAGTAGATACCAATCGGATCCAGGTGAAAGTCACTGGACATCAGTCAAGAATATTCTGAAGTATTTGAGAAATACTAAAGATAAATTCTTGGTGTATGGAGGAAGTGATGAGCTGGTAGTAAGTGGTTACACAGACGCAAGTTTCCAGACAGACAAAGATGATTTCCGATCGCAATCTGGTTATATCTTCTGCCTGAATGGCGGTGCAGTCAGCTGGAAGAGTTCCAAGCAGGACACTGTAGCAGATTCCACAACTGAAGCTGAGTACCTCGCTGCTTCTGAAGCGGCAAAGGAGGCTGTTTGGATCAAGAAGTTCATCACTGAACTTGGTGTGATTCCTAGTATTTCTGAGCCAGTGGCTCTGTATTGTGACAACAATGGAGCCATTGCGCAAGCAAAGGAACCTAGATCACACCAGAAATCCAAACACATAGAAAGGAGATATCACCTTATCCGTGATATTGTGAATAGAGGAGATGTGAAGATCAGCAGAGTCCCGACGGATGAGAATGTTGCTGATCCACTGACCAAGCCTCTCCCAAGGCCTAAGCACGAATTTCATACCACTGCTATAGGCATTAGATTTCTTAAGATATGATCTTGATTTCAGTGGGAGTTGTATTTGTTTTAGTTATGACATGATGTTCACAAAGACATAATAGTTATGTTATTTTAATAAAATTGTTTCAGCATTATTTAATTGTGTTAATTAAATATATATAATGTCCCAAAGTAGTTTATGACATTTTATAGGCCATCAAGTATGTGACTTGATCATGAAACCCTATAAGCAATAAATGACATAAATTATAATGGTCCCTGGTCGAGGTTGTTAACGTGGGACATTAACAACCACGTGAGACTAGTATGTGAGGTGACTGATGACTATGTTTCATGGAGTCATTTAATAAGTGTATTAAAGTCAATCACATAGATATGTGTTAGAGAACACATGATCGGACTTGACCCGTTAATGAGAACTCTACAAGATGTTATATGAGTGTCATAAGAGTTTCTCATTACGACTAAAGAGAGTAGTCCTTAGACCTGAGTTCATCATGTCCTCTCTTATATGGATTGGTTCGTCTTGACTTTGTCAAACGTCAGCCGTAACTGGTGATCATAAAGACACTGATTAGGCGTATCATGAAATATAAAAGAGACATGGATGGAACAAGATGGGATTTGTACCTCCTATATAACAGGAGTTAAATATCTCTGGGCCTATCGAAGATTTGATACTGGAAATGCGTGGCCGCGCTCAAATGAGGTGATTGTCAGTCGTTTGTTTTTTCATCCGTACAAATCGGGATTCGATAAACGTAATCTGGTTGAATAAGGATGACACAGTGCTTGCCTTATGCTAGATTGAGATATAGCTACAAAGGGATTAAAGGAATAGATGATTCCAGTACAAGTGGGAGATTGTTGGGAATGTCCTGAAATCTACTGTACTTGCTCTTTGTGAAAGTCGTATAGTCGAGATGAGACAATCACATAACACTAGGTAGTCATAACGCTTTGCTAGAAGCCACTTATGATCAATGAGTTGAGAACTCATTGCTAGCGTTATATGATCCTACAGGGTCACACACCTAAGCAAACTGGGCGTTAAAGACGAGGTTGATCATTAATGTAATGATCCAGTGAATGCATATGTGATATGCATTCGATATCAATGTTCTGGGATAGCATCGATCGTTGCAGGTAGTGCATCGATCGATGCACTCACGGATTAATCAGATTAATTCGGTTTAATCGTTGGTTAATTCCGTTGTGGTTTAAGCCGACATATATAAGATATATGGTCGACCTAAACTCGTCCCAAACCTAATACACAGCCACCAGAACATAGAAATAAACCTCTCTGGAGATTAGATCTCTGTAAGGCACTAGCATCCCTGCGGTCCAGTTTGTGTGCGTGTGGATACCAGTAGAGGCGCAGCATTTGAGGCGCTTCGTGATCTTGACTACTTGCAATACTTCCGCTGCATATTCACCAAGTAATCTCGAGATCTGATAGATTCAATTACATGAACCTTAGATCCTAGGCTCGGAATTCAGACTAGGGTTGCTAATCCTGATTAGAACTGCTAGAAATTCCTTCAACTCCCAACAAACTCTTTCTTTTGCCATTTTCCCGTTAATGGCTTAGTCTTGAGATCTTCCAGATGGTGGGCAAAAACAACTCCCATGTTTACACCAGCTTCCAAGTGTGCATCCTAATATACCTCAACATCAATAATATCACCCAAAACACAGTAGCAAAATCTCAGCTATCCCCATCATTCCTGGCTCCATCTTGCATAGGATCGTGTTAGCGAACAAGCGGACAAGGTACCTCAAGGCCGGGTGCCTTACTGCGGACTGTCTGGTAATCTGAGAATCATATACTCCATTGCCAAAATGCTCCTAGAACACCTTCACATCTCGCCACTGCTCAAGTAGATTTACTCGCTCCTTAGTCCTGTCCAACTTGTAGATGTCGCAGAGCTCATGAATGGTGATCCTGTACCGCACTCCCTTAGCCATAAAGGTCAATGTCCCTTCAGAAGCCTTTCTCACCACCTCATTAGTGTAATACACCCGGACTGTGGCCATGAAATATCTGACAAGCTCCTCATGCATGTCATAGTACTTGGTACATATGGTATCCAAACCAATCGTCCGCAGAATGCGTAGAACATCCGATCTAATCTTCAACTTCGACATGGTGGTGCTACAGGCGAGCTGTGTGGGAAGGATATCGACGCCACACCAGGCGTTGTAGAACAAAGAGTGCAAGCGACTGTCTTAGATTCCTTCGCAGAACTGTTTGCCCAAATCCGATTGTATCAGAGCCTTTGCTTCTCCATCCTTGGCCAAGGTGGCCGTGTCTGTGAGTCTCGGGCGTTAGTACCAGCCGTGTCGTCTTCTTGCTGCGGTGCTTAACCAGAAGCAGAGGCGTCAGAAGCTCGCCTTGGTCGTTTACCGCGGTGTAGGGAAGGTTTCATCTGCAAAACAAGCACATACATTCGAACATGAGACTCAAAGATACCGATTTTGCAACATCATAATATCACTGAATTGTGTTCAGATAATCATCCACAATACTGAAATCAACCATATTCCATAACAAAATCGTCCTAGATATCAACAGGTTGAGCCAAAATTGAAGCTTTTTACCTTTGGACACGAACTGAAAAAGGGAAATTGAGAATCATACATTAGCAGATCGAAGAAACATGCACTAGATATGGATAGAGCACCAAAAATCAAGTAAAATAGAGCTTCTAATCGCTGAAATCGGTCAAGAAACGAGGGAGATGGATATTTGAAGAGAGAAAAATTGCGAGAGGGTTTTAGAGAAGACAAAGTTCTGTCCCGAGTTTTTTTATAGAAACTTACCTCGTGCGCATCGATGTCGACCGACACTGGTCTTAATGTCGATCGACATTCTCTCCCCTGGTCCTAAATCAACGTGGATCATCGACGTGGTCGAGTTCTGTCCGTGCTCGAAATTCTCGACGCCAATGTCGACCGACACTAAATGAATGTCGACCGACACTAACTCCTTAGTGTTGCTGGTTCTACGAAATTTAACACAAAAACACCAAAAACCAAAAAAATTCCAAAAGCAATAACCAAAAATCCTAATATGTACAACTTACCAGTGGGTTGCCTCCCACTCAGCGCTCGTTTAACGTCATTAGCTTGACTGTATTGCGACTAGGCAGTGGGTGGATCATCCAGATAGACAATGTTGCCTTATGGGATCTTGGTTTTCACCCAATAGTGTTTCACCCTTTGTCCGTTGACTGTGAACTCCTCGCCTTTGGAATTTACCAAGATAACAGCTCCGTATGGTCTAGCTTCCTTGATGGTGAAGGGACCTGACCAACGAGAACGCAACTTGTCAGGAAACAATTGTAAGCGAGAGTTATAGAGAAGTACCTGGTCATTGGGTTTGAAGTGGCGCTAGGTGATCTTCTAATAGGTCGAGTTTTAATCCCTATACTAACTGCAAGTGCACAGTGATGTAGTTGTAGTACTTAGGGTATCGAATCCACAAGGACTCCGGTCAACGAGAGATTAAGAACAGAAAAGATTAAACTAGGAGAAAGCAAAAGTGATTAGAAACTAAAAACAATGCAGGAAAGTAAATCAGTAGCGAGTTTGTGAGCAAGAAGGCAAAGCGTTAAGTCTAGGGAGTTCTCAGGAAATCAGGAACACAAGCAATCAATCAATCGGGATCTAATCAAGAGCTATTATAGAACTCAAACACATATATAGAATTAACCAACTGTCGTTGCGAGAATTCTCTAAGTCTAAGTGCAGCAATTTAAATTCCTTTGCAATTACTAACAGATTAAACCAGCTTTAATTCCAAGTTCGATATGTTCACAATCTAATTAAACCAAATTTCTTTGCGAGTAATTAAATTGCTCATCTAGGTTCTTTCTAGCTAATTAACCAACTGTCGTTGCATCAATCAACCTAACATCATAAATCTGGGTAGCTAATTCAGATTAAGCAGTAAGAACAATCCTAGATGAAGAACTAACAGATATGAATCCCTACAGATTTATTAACCTATAATTCCATGAAATCCCTAATGAGAATCCCTAAACCTAACAGGTAATCTACTCAGACATGATCATCGAAACAGAAAACATCATGAATAGAAAACCAAATATTATAAAATCAAATAAAAAACTGGGGTTCGAAATCCTCTCTCTTTCGAGAGCAGGATCAGCCCCTAACTCTCTCTGAAAATAGAATAAAGCGTAAGTAAAGCGTAGAATAAAACTTAGCCTAAACAATGGCTTAAAAACCCTAATATAATGGTCTAAAGTCGGCTGGGGATTCCTTGTAATTATGAGAGACTTCTGGGCAAAGTTGTAATTTCCAATTCTCTTCATTAAACGCTCGCGAGAAGTCTGTGTCGACCTTGTGTCGATCGTTGCACCCTCTGTGTCGATCGACACAGGTCTGTGAAACGGGCAGTGAACTCTTCCTCTCGGGTCAATACTCCAAAATGCTCCAGAATGCACCATAATGTCCAATTCTGCTCCAAACATACCTAGACCTGTAAACATACTAAAAAGACTCCAAAACATAACATAAGACTCGATAAATAAGATATATACCATGGTTAAAAACCCTAAAATCCATGGTATATCATCTTCCTATCATGATATGCCTTTGTACGCTCCTTGTAAAGCTTTGAGTTCTCATAAGCATGGTGGCATATTTCATCTAACTCATTAAGCTGTATCAAACACCTCTCTACTGCAGGCTTGAGATCGAAGTTCATTTGTTTGACAACCCATCTAGCCTCGTACTTGAGCTCAACTGGAAGGTGACAAACTTTTCCATAGAGGAGATGAAACGGTGTAGTTCCAAGTGGCGTCTTAAACGCAGTCTTGTAGGCCCATAACACATCATCCAGCTTAGCAGACCAATCATTCCTAGTCTTGCTCACTGTCTTTTCCAGAATCTCCTTGATCTGTCAGTTTGAAACCTCAACTTGTCCACTAGTATGAGGGTGATATGGAGTAGCCACACGGTGATTAACACCATGCTTCTTCAGCAACTTCTCGAAGACCTTGTTGATGAAGTGAGAACCGCCATCACTTATCACAATCCTAGGCACTCCAAATATGGGGAAGATGATAGTCTTAAACAGCTTAAGAACTACAGAAGAGTCGTTGGTCGGAAAAGCAATGGCTTCAACCCACTTAGATACATAGTCCACAACAACCAATATATACTTGTTCCCATAAGAGGATGGAAATGGTCCCATGAAATCGATGCCCCAGCAGTCAAAGACTTCAACCTCCAACATAGAACCTTGGACACTGTCTTGAAAGTGGAAAAGTGTCCAGCATACTCAGAACCATGTCAGTGATACAACACATCATAAACTTCAGACTCTGCGATGCAACGTCTGTAGATACCGTTAGAGCAGTTCTTGTACAAATAGAGCTCATCCCAATAATAGCGCATGATTTCCTTAATGAATTTCTTCTTAGCATAGCCTTTAAACACCCCATGCTCATCCTATGCAGCAAGGTAATTGACTATATCAGCGTACCAAGGTCTAGTGGAGAGAGAACCTTGGGTAATTGCAGCTACGAACATGTCAGCTTGACCATCAGAGGTATCCTCTTGCGTCTGTGATTGATGTCGACCGACACTAAGGTTGGTGTCGATCGACATTGATCCCAATAGGCCAATTGATTTTGGTCCTGATCGACTTCTGTTCGTGTTTTCGAGTCCAGTGTCGATCGACGTTGAAAGAGTGTCGACCGACACCTGTGCTGTAACTCGTGCATAATGGAGAGAAGTTGCACAATCCGTCTGAACAACGTTATAGATGTTCTCTTATGGTAGAAACTCATCTATAGGAACATCCTCATCGATCTTGATCCGTGACAGATGATCAGCAACACCGTTTTCCACTCCTTTCTTGTCTCTCACCTCTATGTCAAATTCCTGAAGTAGCAAAATCCATCGAAGCAACCTTGGCTTAGCATCCTTCTTCTGCATCAAGTACTTAAGTACAGAATGGTCTGTTTGCACTACTACTTCCAATCAGATATTGATGAAACTTCTCAAAGGCAAAAACAACTGCTAGCAACTCCTTCTCAGCTGTTGCATATTTCTTCTGTGCATCATCAAGAGTTCTACTAGCATAGTAGATAACGTGAAGCTTCTTGTCCTTCTTCTGACCAAGTACAGCTCCTACTGCATATTCACTAGCATCACACATCACCTCAAATGGCAGATCCCAGTCAGGGGGTTGCACAATTGGAGCAGAAATCAAAGCTTGTTTCAGCTCTTGGAATGCAGAATGACACTCATCTCTGAAATCAAACTTCACATCCTTGCAGAGAAGTGCAGTGAGTGGTCTAGCTATCGTGCTGAAATCCTTAATAAATCTTCTGTAAAATCCAGCATGCCCAAGAAAACTCCTCACTCCTTTGACTGAATCTGGCGCCTGCAGTCCTGGCATCACCTCAATATTAGCTCGATCACCTCAATCCCTGCCTCAGATACCCTGTGTCCAAGTACAATGCCATTCCTAACCATGAAATAACACTTCTCCCAGTTCAAAAACATGTGATTCTCTTCACATCTAGCCAGCATCATACACAGATTATCCAGACAAGCATGGTAAGATGGTCCGTAGACATGGAAATCATCCATGAAGACCTCCACAAAGTCCTCTATCATGTAGGTAAAGATAGACATCATGCATCTCTGAAATGTCGCATGAGCGTTACATAGTCCAAATGGCATTCTGTGGTATGCAAAGGTGCCATAAGGACATGTAAATGTAGTCTTCTCTTGATCCTCTGGGTGAATAGGTATTTGAAAGAAACCAGAATAGCCATCCAAAAAGCAGTAGTATGGATGATTTGCCAACCTCTCCAACATCTGGTCAATGAAAGGTAATGGGAAGTGTTCTTTTCAGGTAGCTGCATTCAACTTCCTGTAGTTTATGCACATACTGTGACCAGTGATTGTCCGTGTAGGAATCAGCTCATTCCTGTCATTATTCACCACTGTGACTCCTCCTTTCTTAGGAACCACATGAACTGGGCTGACCCAAGCACTGTCTGAAATAGGATAAATAATCTCAGCATGCAACAACTTCATGATCTCCTTCTTCACAACCTCTTTCAGGTTAGGTTTCAAACACCTTTGATTCTCAATTGACGACATGCTCTCATCCTCAAGGTGTATCCTATGCATGCACAAGTCTGGAGAGATACCTGAAATATTATCAAGAGAATAGCCAAGAGCTTTGCGATGCTTGCGCAGCTTGCTTAGCAATAAAGTGAGTTCTGCGTTATTTAAACAAGGATTAACAATTACAGGATAAATAGAATTCTGACCAATAAATGCATATTTGAGGCCTGCAGGTAGCTGCTTCAACTCAATCTTTGAAGCCTTTTCCTCGCTCCAATCTCCAAGTGTGGCAGCTTTCTGTGAAGTACCAACCAGCTCCTCATGAGCTACCAACTGCATCACATGCTCACTAGCATCCATCAGTCTCAAATACCCAGCAGTAGCATCATCCTTCAGCTCCAAATCCTGCTCAACATTCATCAAAGCTCTATCCAAAGGATCAACATGATGCATCTGATGGAAGAATTCTACAACCAGATTGTCCAATGTGTCCACATAGAAAGTCTGCCCATCGATCGTAGGGTGTCTCATCAGCTTGTTCATGTCGAAATCCATCACCAAATTACCCACATTTAGTCCAATCTTCCCTCGCTTCACATCAATGATAGCACCGGCTGTACCAAGGAATGGTCTGCCCAAGATAAGAGGATTTTTAGGCTCTTCATTGTACTGCAAGACTACAAAATCTGTGGGAATCACACATTCACCAATCTTCACCGTTACATCCTCCAAGAGACCTTCAGGAATCCTCATAGAGCGATCATATATAATCAAAGAGATCCTAGTAGGTGTGAAATCCATCATTCCCATCTGCTTAGGAACTGAGTATGGCATCAGGTTAACACTCGATCCTAGATCACACAACGATCTCTCAAATCTGTCTCTGAAGATGGTGCAGTCTGATATATCATGGTTTTTACCGGTTTTATGCCATGATATAAGTATGTTTTAGAGTCTTTTTGTGTTCTTTTAGAGTCTATTACATGTATAATCAGGTTTGGAGCAGAATTGGAGATATTGGAGCATTTTGGGGATTTTGGAGTGTTTGGCCGAGAGATTGAGCTCACTGTCCAGAAATCAGGATTGCATCGATCGACACACCTTTGGTGTCGATCGACACACTAGCGAGATGGGCCGATTCGGCGGTTTAATGAAGATTTAAGATTTTGCACTTTGGCCCAGAAGTTTCCAGTATTTACAAAGAAACCCCAGCCGAGATTAAGCCTATATAATTAGGATTTTGGTGTTTTATTTAGATACGCTTTCATAATTAAGAGCAGAGAGTTTTTAGAGCTATTGGGGCTGATCTGATCCTGTACTTCACTTTATTTTGGAGAAGATTTCGAACCCCCTTTATTTATTTAATCTCTTTTATGCAATCTATTAATTCATTGATTATGTTTACATCCTCTATGTCTGAGTAGATTCATAGTTAGGTTTAGGGTTTTTCATTAAGGATTTCATGACTTGCTAGACTTGTTTAATTCAGTTAAGGATTCACATGAATAGAATGTTCTTCGATCTAAATTGAGTTTAATGCTAGTTCTAACCTGATCAATTAGAATCTAGATCTTAGGTTGCTAAATACGACACGAGAGTGTGGTTTAGAATCTGAACTATTTAGGTTGAGCAATTAAATTATTCGCAAAGGAATTTGGTTTAGTTTAATTGTGAACATATCGAACTTGAAATTAATGCTGGTTTAATCTGTTAGTAATTGCAAAGGAATTTGGATTACTGCACTTAGACTTAGAGAATTCTCACAAAGGAATTTGGTTAATTCTATATCCGTGATTTGGTTAATTCTATATCCCTGAGGGACCGAGATAACAATCCGTACAATGCTGCTGGGCATAAGATTGATGCTGAAGGGAATGTAATCCTTGATCCTCCTGAGCAACCGCAACAGGAGCAGAACCAAGGTCAAAGACAGGCCCAAGGTAGACAGATGGTTGTCCATGAGAGAACTTTAGCTGACTACAACAGACCGAATGAGTTTCATGCAAACCGGTCAGCTTTAGTGATTCCTGGATTTGAGAGAAATGATTTTGAGATCAAAACCATCTACTACTCGCTGATGAGACAGAATGCCTTCCATGGTTACCCAACGGAGCAGCCTATGGATCACATTGATCAGTTTGAGGATATAATCACTGGCATGAAGTATGATGGAGTTTGCCAGGATTATCTGTTTCTTAAGCTCTTTCCGCACAGTCTCGCTGGAGACGCTGCTGCGTGGATTAAGCAACTGCCACCTGGGCAGTTTACTACTTGGAGTGCCTTGAAGAGTGAGTTTCTGCGCCACTTCTACGATGATGCGCGTTCTGATCAGTCCAGACAGGACATTCTAACATTTTCCCAAGGACCTGTGGAGCCTTTAAAAGCTGCTTGGATGAGATTCAAGAAGTACCAGCGTGACTGCCCACACCATGGATTCACTGAGGTCACATTGCTAGGTATCTTTTTCAGAGGGATAGATCTTCCTTATCAGTCTGCACTGGATAACTCCAGCAATGCAAATTTCAACACCAGGACTCCTGCACAAGCTAAGCAGTTGATTGAGAACTTAGTAAGCAGCAACAGCTGCAAGACTATGGATGAGAGGAGGAAGAAATCTGGTGGAAGTGTAGAGAATTCAGAGATTGCTGATATCAGATCTAAGCTGGACACAGTTTGTAATCTCCTATATGGTAAGAAGGCTGTCCACTTTTCTCAAGATGTAGAGGTAATTCAGATTGAGGAGGACACTCAGGAAGAAGATGTGAATTACATTGGAGGATCTGGTTTCCAAGGTAACAGATTTGGTAATCAGCAGGGAAACAAATTCTTCAATGGAGGACAAAGGAGTGTCTTCACAGGTGATAGGTCTAGTTTTAACCCTATACTAACTGCAAGTGCACAGTGATGTAGTTGTAGTACTTAGGGTATCGAATCCACAGGGACTCCGGTCAACGATAGAATTAGAACAGAAAAGATTAAACTAGGAGAAAGCGAAAGTAATGTAATGAGAAACTAAAAAGCGAAGCAGAAAAGTAAATCAGGCGAGTTGTGAACAAGAAGGCGAAGCGTTAAGTCTAGGGAGTTCTCAGGAAATCAGGAACATAAGCTAATCAATCAATCATGATCTAATTAAGAACTGTTCTAGAACTCAAACACAGATATATAATTAACCAACTGCCGTTGCGAGAATTCTCTAAGTCTAAGTGCAGCAATCCAATTCCTTTGCAATTACTAACATATTAAACCAGTTTTAATTCCAAGTTCGATATGTTCACAATTAAACTAAACCAAATTCCTTTGCGAGTAATTCAATTGCTCATCTAGGTTCTTTCTAGCTAATTAACCAACTGTCGTTGTATCTATCAACCTATCATCATAAATCTGGATAGATACTTCAGATTAAGCATTAAGAACAACTTAGATGAAGAACTAGCAAATATGAATCCCTACAGATTGATTAAACTATAATTCCATGAAATCCCTAATGAGAATCCCTAAACCTAACAGGTAATCTACTCAGAAATGTTCATCGAAACAGAAGACATCATGAATAGAAAACCAAATATTATAAAATAGAATAAAGAACTGGGGTTCAAAATCCTCTCTCTTTCGAGAGCAGGATCAGCCCCTCTCTCTCTCTGAAAATAGAATAAAGCGTAAGTAAAGCGTAGCCTAAACAAGTGGCTAAAAAACCTAATATATAGTCTAAAACACGTTTTGGGCTTCTGTGTAAATATCTGGGCTTTTCTGCAATATCAGCATTCTTCATTAAACCGCCGAGTCTGGCCCATTCGCGCTATGCATCGATCGATGCAGGTGTGCAACGATCGACGCAATCCTCAAATCTGGACAGTGAACTCTGTCTCTCGGATTAAATCTCCAAAATGCTCCAGAATGCTCCAATAACTCCAATTCCGCTCCAAACGTGTCTAGACCTGTAAACATAACTAAAAGACTCCAAAACATAAGATAAGACTCGATAAATAAGATATATACCATGGTTAAAATCCCTAAAATCCATGGTATATCAACAGGCAATCAGAACTCATCTAGCTTTGGACAGACTAGTGGTTTCAGAAACCTTTTGGACAAGGTACTCAGAGAACCTATGGATCTTCATCTTATCAGACTCCTCCTGCAGCCACTGCTCATGAGAGTAAGATGGAGGCAATGATGAAACAGCTGCTGGAGAGTCAGACTAAGAGTGCTGCAGACTTCGACAAGAAGATAGGTACAGTCTATGAGGATCTGAATGGGAAGATAGAATACCTGAGCACACATATGAAGGAGCTTGATGCTAAGGTTGCAAGAACTGCTGGATATGCTCAAAGGGAAGATGGATATCTCCCAGGACGAACTGATGCTAATCCCAAGTATCAATGCAATGCAGTGACATTGAGAAGTGGTAAGGAGCTGTTTTCTGGCCAGAAGAAGCAGTTGAGTGTTGAAGAAATCGTAGAAATCGAAGAATTGGAAGAGGGGATCCGTGACATTCGTAATGCATCGATCGACGCCACCAAGCAACGGTCGATGCAAAGCGATAACGAAGAAACTGTCGTAACAAAGTCACCCAGCAACGATCGACACAACGCCAGTGACGGTCGATGCAAGGCGACTGCAGAGGGTTCAAAACCAGAGAAACCGAAACAGTCGACTGAGAGGGTTTACAAGCCTAAGGTACCTTATCCCAAGAATCCCAGAAAAGCTAAAAACGATAAGCAGTATGCCAAGTGCAAGGAGTTCATTAAGAAGGTGAAAGTTGAAGTGCCTTTGATTGACTCCATGGAAACCTCTCCTGTGATGAGGAGATGTCTTAAGGATATGATTGCTGGGAAGTGGTCTGATGAGGAGAGTGTAATGATGATCAATGAGGTGTGTAGTGCAGTGATTCATGGCAGAATTCCTGAGAAGTTGAAAGATCCAGGAAGCTTTGTGTTGGATTGTGCTATCTACAGGGAGAGATTCGAAAGGTCTCTATGTGATCTTGGTTCCAGTGTGAATCTTATGCCTTTCTCAGTTGCTAAGAGGCTCGGGATGACTGATTTCATACCTACTAGGATATCACTTGTTTTGGCAGATAGAACAATCAGGATTCCCGAAGGATTATTGGAGGATGTGCCTATAATGATTGGCCAATGTGTGATTCCTACTGACTTTGTGGTTCTGCAGTATGGAGAGGAACCAAAGGATCCACTGATTTTGGGCAGGCCATTCTTAGCTACTGCTGGTGCGATGATTGACTGCCAAGGAGGCAGAATAATTCTGAATGTGGGTGATCTGAAGATGAGTTTTGATATGGAAAAACTGGTGAAAAGACCAACCATCGACGGACAGACCTTCTATGTGGACACACTAGGTAATCTGGCTGCAGAGTACTTTCACAAGTCACATGCTGAAGATCCACTAGAAAGAGCTTTACTGAGCTCTATATTGGAACTAGAGTACCTGCAGGACGAGCCAGCGATGTGCTATGCAAGACTGATGGATTCTGCTGAGCAGGTAATGCAAGTCGGAGTGTCTGACGCGACGATGCAACGATCGACACCATCTGGGTATCGGTCGTTGCAAGTCGACAGAGACAGGGCTGAGGATAAAGCTCCGAAAATAGAGCTGAAACAACTTCCATCCGGGTTAAGGTACGCATTTCTTGGACCTAATTCGACATATCTAGTGATTGTCAATGCTAGTTTGAACAACGCAGAGCTCACTTTACTGCTAAGCAAGCTGCGCAAGCATCGCAAAGCTCTTGGCTATTCTCTTGATGACATTTCAGGTATCTCACCGGAGCTGTGCATGCATCGGATACATCTTGAGGATGAGTCTAAGACATCTGTTGAGCATCAAAGAAGGCTTAATCCTAATCTACAGGAAGTGGTTAAGAAGGAGATTATGAAACTCCTGGATGCTGGTATTATCTATCCTATTTCAGACAGTGATTGGGTAAGTCCAGTCCATGTAGTGCCTAAGAAGGGCGGAGTTACAGTTGTAAAGAATGAGAAGAATGAGCTGATCCCTACTAGGACTGTGACGGGTCACAATATGTGCATAGATTACAGGAAGCTGAATGCTGCAACCATAAAGGATCACTTTCCCTTGCCTTTTATTGATCAGATGCTGGAGAGGTTAGCTAATCATCCTTACTACTGCTTCCTCGATGGATACTCAGGTTTCTTTCAGATTCCTATCCACCCAGAGGATCAGGGAAAGACCACTTTCACTTGTCCATATGGCACATTCGCTTACTGTAGGATGCCTTTTGGACTCTATAATGCTCCTGCCACCTTCCAGAGATGCATGATGTCCATATTCACTGATATGATTGAGGACTTTATGGAGGTATTCATGGATGACTTCTCAGTCTATGGTTCATCTTATAATGAATGTTTAGATAATCTGTGCAAGGTGCTGACTAGATGCGAAGAGAAGCACTTGGTCCTTAACTGGGAAAATGCCACTTCATGGTCAGAGATGGTATTGTTCTTGGACATAAAGTATCTGAAGCATGGATCGAAGTGGACCGCGCTAAGATTGAGGTAATGACCAACCTTCAGGCGCCTGATTCTGTCAAGTCTATAAGAAGCTTTCTTGGACATGTTGGCTTCTATAGACGGTTCATCAAAGACTTCAGTAAGATTGCTAGGCCACTAACTGCTTTACTGTGTAAGGACACCAAATTTGAGTTCAATGCAGACTGTCAGATTGCATTTGAACAAATTAAGCAGGCATTAGTGAGTGCTCCAATAGTTCAGCCACCAGATTGGGATCTACCTTTTGAGGTTATGTGTGATGCAAGTGATTTTGCTGTAGGAGCTGTTCTGGGACAGAAGAAGGACAGAAAGCTTCATGCTATCTATTATGCTAGTAGGACACTAGATGATACGCAGAGAAACTATGCAACCACGGAGAAGGAGCTGTTGGCTGTTGTCTTTGCATTTGAGAAATTCCGCCCCTATCTTGTTGGCTCCAAGGTGATTGTTCATACTGATCATTCAGCCCTGAAGTATCTGATGCAGAAGAAGGATGCTAAGCCAAGATTGTTGAGATGGATTCTGTTGCTTCAGGAGTTTGACATTGAAATAAGGGACAATAAGGGAGTTGAGAATGGATTTGCTGATCATCTTTCAAGGATGCTGGTTGAGGAAGACGTGCCCATCAATGATTATTTGCCTGAGGAAAACGTCAACATGGTTGGTACAATTTTTCAGACGGATTTTGGCAGAGAGTTGCAGAACTGTCGGGATAATTGCACAGTGTCGATCGATGCCACATTGGCAACGGTCGATGCAAGTATCGGGGAAGCAACGATTGACACATGCGCAAGCAACGGTCGATGCATACCTGATACGAACCGAGAATCTTTAAGGATAAGAATTGGGAACTATGACTTCGAAATTGCTGCTTTCGCAACCACTGATCGACCCTGGTATGCAGATATAGCTAATTACCTTGCTGCTGAGACTGAACCAGATGATTTAAAGGGTTATGCAAAGAAAAAGTTCTTTAGGGAGCTTAGAAGATACTACTGGGATGAGCCTTATCTCTATAAGCACTGTTCAGATGGTCTTTACAGGAGATGCGTTGCTGAATCAGAAGTTCCAGACATCCTCTTCCACTGTCATGGATCAGATTATGCTGGATATTTTGCTACATTCAAGACTGTGTCTAAGGTTCTGCAAGCAGGTTTCTGGTGGCCTACAATGTTTAGAGACACTCATTATTTCATCTCTCAGTGTGATGCCTGTCAGAGGAGAGGGAAAATCAGCAAGAAGCATGAGATGCCTCAGAATTTCATTCTAGAAGTTGAGGTTTTCGATTGCTGGGGCATAGATTTTATGGGTCCCATTAAGCTGTTTAAGACCATCATATTCCCCAGATTTGGAGTACCTCGTATAGTGATTAGTGATGGAGGATCTCATTTTATCAATAAGGTCTTCGAGAAGCTGCTGAAGAAGCATGGAGTTCATCACCGGGTCGCTACTCCTTATCATCCTCAGACTAGTGGACAAGTCGAGGTTTCTAACAGGCAGATTAAGGAGATCCTTGAGAAGACAGTTGGAAAAACAAAGAAAGATTGGGCAGCAAAGCTGGATGATGCATTATGGGCTTACACGACAGCATTCAAGACACCACTTGGGACCACTCCATTCCATCTGCTATATGGAAAAGCATGTCATCTGCCAGTAGAGCTTGAGCACAAAGCAGCTTGGACTGTAAAGCAGATGAACTTTGATCTTAAGTCTGCTGCAGAGAGGAGATTGGTGCAGCTTAATGAGTTGAATGAGATTAGACATTTTGCCTATGAGAACTCAAAGCTGTACAAGGAGAGGACTAAGGCATATCATGACAAGAAGATTGTCTCCAGACAGTTTGAGCCTAATGATCGGGTACTTTTGTATAACTCTCGTTTGCATTTGTTTCCAGGTAAGCTGAAATCAAGGTGGTCTGGTCCTTTCACAATCAAAGAGGTGCGTCCATATGGATCTGTCGTTCTAACCGGCAAGGAAGGTAATGAATTCACTGTGAATGGACAGAGGGTGAAACATTATTGGGCTAAGGCCGAGATTATAGAAGGTCAGATTCTGCCTCTGGATGATGCACCCTCTACCTAGATCAGCTGAAGCGTCAAGCTAATGACCTTAAACAAGCGCTGAGTGGGAGGCAACCCACTGATTTCGTTTTTGCATTTTAATTTTAGTGTTTTTGTAGGATTTTACGTTTTGTTTCTGGTTTTGGTGAGTTTTTGTTTGCAGGTCTTGGACAAATCGCAGTGCGTCGATCGACACACCATTGTGTCGATCGTTACAATGAAAAAAATCGCACAGCAACGGTCGATGCACCTAGTGCAACGATCGATGCCTGAGCGACAGAGGTAAGAATCCGACAGAACTTAACCATTCCTTTAACAAATTTTTCTTTCTTTTTGCCAATCCTTCGCTTGACACTACTGGGGACAGTGTGTCTTAAGTGTGGGGGAGGTGCTACTAACTTCTTTCTTTTTGTTTTCTTAGAGTCAGTTAAATTTTTCAAAAATTTGTTTTATTGAGTCAAAATTGTTTAAGTAAGAAACAATGATTTTTTGAGAAGATTAGCAGCACTTGCAGGAACTTAAGTAACCATTGGGATGAAGCTGCAGATTATCTCTGACTATTAGAAAACCCAGACACAGATCAGCCTACTGAGAACACCCACATCACTTCAGGTATCAGAGGATCCTTTTACTGACTTCAACTTAATACTGACTTAGATTTCTCACCTAAGGGCTTGGAATACTTTGTGTCGGATTCCTTTGTTAGTTCTGACACAGCCTGTAAACCTGTCCTATTTGGTTCCCTTCTCCCCTTCCATAAAAAAAAGAAGAATAATAAACTGAGGATGAGTTAGTAACTCCGAAGTGGTCATGGGAATGGTAGCTACAACTTTCATATCCTGTGCATCCATGGAATGTGTCCAAAGTACACCCCAAAACGGGAAGAACACTGATAAAAATAAATAAAATGATACCCAATGGGGAAAAATCAGTTGTTAAGGAAGGGAAATGAGAAGAAAGGGACTAGAGAAAGATAGTTTGGTGGTCTAGAGCTGGCAAGGTAAGAGTCCATGTGCCTTTGATCGATATTCCTTAGGTGAGACCGCACTTAAATACTTGCATAAGTCAGTAGGGTGAATTTGAATGCGTGAATGTGATTGTGGAGTTTACTTAGGACAGTTGCTAAGTGTGGGAGAAGTATATGTTGGTCTTGATGTCTGCAGGTTGATTCTTTCAGTGGTTTACTAAGGGGAATCTGAGTGTTGTTGCTTCTAGGATGAAAAGAGTTTCTGAAGAGTTTTCAAACCTCTTCACCATGTTTTAGTTCTCTGTTTTGCTTGAGGGCAATCAAAGGCTAAGTGTGGAGGAGTTGATATATCATGGTTTTTACCGGTTTTATGCCATGATATAAGTATGTTTTAGAGTCTTTTTGTGTTCTTTTAGAGTCTATTACATGTATAATCAGGTTTAGAGCAGAATTGGAGATATTGGAGCATTTTGAGGATTTTTGGAGTGTTTGGCCGAGAGATTGAGCTCACTGTCCAGAAATCAGGATTGCATCGATCGACACACCTTTGGTGTCGATCGACACACTAGCGAGATGGGCCGATTCGGCGGTTTAATGAAGATTTAAGATTTTGCACTTTGGCCCAGAAGTTTCCAGTATTTACAAAGAAGCCCCAGCCGAGATTAAGCCTATATAATTAGGATTTTGGTGTTTTATTTAGATACGCTTTCATAATTAAGAGCATAGAGTTTTTAGAGCTATTGGGGCTGATCTGATCCTGTACTTCACTTTATTTTGGAGAAGATTTCGAACCCCCTTTATTTATTTAATCTCTTTTATGCAATCTATTAATTCATTAATTATGTTTACATCCTCTATGTCTGAGTAGATTCATAGTTAGGTTTAGGATTTCTCATTAAGGATTTCATGACTTGCTAGACTTGTTTAATTCAGTTAAGGATTCACATGAATAGAATATTCTTCGATCTAAATTGAGTTTAATGCTAGTTCTAACCTGATCAATTAGAATCTAGATCTTAGGTTGCTAAATACGAAACAAGAGTGTGGTTTAGAATCTGAACTATTTAGGTTGAGCAATTAAATTATTCGCAAAGGAATTTGGTTTAGTTTAATTGTGAACATATCGAACTTGAAATTAATGCTGGTTTAATCTGTTAGTAATTGCAAAGGAATTTGGATTACTGCACTTAGACTTAGAGAATTCTCGCAAAGGAATTTGGTTAATTCTATATCCGTGATTTGAGTTCTAGAACTATGCTTAATTAGATCCTGACTGATTGATTTGTCTGCTTGTCTGATTTCCTGAGAACACCCTAGACTTAGCGCCTTTAATTAACTGCTTTCACCACCGATAATCTGCTACTTCTTTACTTTCTCGCACTGCTTTTTAGTTTACTTCACATTGCTTTCTTCTTAGTTTAAATCTCTATAGTTCCTGTTCTATCGAAACCAGAGTCTCTGTGGATTCGATACCCTATATACTACAATCACTTAACTGTGCACTTGCAGTAGAATAGGATAAAACTAGACCCCTATCACAGTCTAAGATAAAACTTACTGGATCCTTCTGCTTCTGCGGAACTCTGTTCTGGATGACAACACTACGTACTTTACTGATCGTCATCACACACTCTTCATCTCCCATATCTGATGTCAGCATCTTTTTCAAACACCTCTTCATCACTGGGTTGTTGTTGATAGCATCCAACAATGACATTGGCAGAATGAGCTTGCTCAGCATAGCAGTGTACTTAGCTTTGAATCTTTCGAATTTAGACTGCTTCGGGTTTCATGGGAAAGGTACCTTAGGTTTATACACCTTCCTAGCAGCAACATGGGTCTTATTCTCAGCATCAGACCCTGTACGCGATTGGTGTCGATCGACGTTGGGTTGATGTCGATCGACACTGATCAATTTTCCCTTCAAGTCGACTGCGTAATAGATCTCGGTCGATTTCTGTTTGTCACGAGAATTCGAAGAATTTGGTGTCGATCGACACCCAGGGGTGGTGTCGGTCGACACTAACCTCTCGGCTTCAGTCTCTTCTTCCTCTAATTCTTCTAAATCCACGAGTTCCTTATCACTCAACCGCCTTTTGGGGACATTTTGCAGCTCTGTCCCACTCCTCAGTGTTATGGCATTGCATTGATGCTTTGGGTTGGTATCTGTCCTTCTAGGAAGGAATCCATCTTGCCTTTTAACAGCTCCAGCAGTCAGAGCAGCTTGAGTATCCAATTGCTTCACATGTGTGCTCAAAGACTCGAACTTCCCATTCAGATCAGTGTAGAGTGCATCCATCTTCTTGTTGAAGTCCACAATTGTCTTTGTCTGTCCATAAAGTAACTGCTCCATCATAGCTTCCAATCTACTCTCATGAGCATTAGTAACAGGAGGTGTTTGATAAGATGAAGATCCATAAGTCCTCTGTTAGGAGTTGTTCTGCTGAAAAGGTTTCTGGAAAGCAGATTTCTGACCATATCCAGAAGAGTTTTGATTGCTTGTGAAAGCACTCTTCAGACCACTACCAGTGCTAGCAGTGTAGAACTTGTTGCCTTGCTGATTTCCAAACCTGTTTCCCTGAAATCCAGATCCACCAATGTAGTTCACATCCTCTTCTTCGCAGCCTTCTTCAGATTCAAACTCCTCAACATCCTGAGCAAAGCTAACACTCTTCTTCCCAATCAGAAGACTGTGAACAGAGTCAATCTTGTTCTTCATCTCAGCTATCTGTGAGTTATCAGCTTTACCACCAGACTTCTTCCTCTCCATACCAGCATTCTTAACACTATTACTAGTCACCAAGTTCTCAATAAGCTCCTTAGCTTCTTCTGGAGATTTAGTGTAGAATTTCCCATTACTTGCAGCATCTAAAGCCATTTGATACCACAAATCAACTCCTCTAAAGAAAACAATTGCACCTCAGAGAAACCATGATGAGGAAAATCTCTTTGGTACATCTTGAATCTCACCCAAGCTGCCTTAAAAGGCTCTGTAGATCCCTGCTTGAAGGTCAAGAGGTCCTGTCTAAGCTTATCAAATCTAGCATCATCATAGAAGTGTCGCAGAAACTTCTCCTTCACTGCATTCCAAGTAGTCAGAGTCCCAGGTGGAATCTGCTTCAGCCAATTAGCAGCTTCTCCTCCATGAGAGTGAGGAAAAAGCTTGCAGTGTAAGTAGTCATAGCTCACTCCATTGTGCTTCATCCCAGTGACTAAAGACTCAAAGTCCTCTATGTGGTCCATAGGATGCTCATGTGGGAGTCCATGAAAAAGGTGTTGTCCCACAAGTGTGTAGTAGGAAGTCTTCAACTCAAAATCATTCCTCTCAAAAGCAGGAGGTACAATCGCAGACCTGTTGGCGTAGAACTCATCAGGCCTGTTGTAATCAGCTAGTGTCCTCCTAGCAGGAGGATTAACAATCTGTCGCACAGGTTCAGAGATCAGATTTCCTTGAGCATCAATTCTCTGTCCTTGAGCATTGTAGGGATTGTTCTGCAAGTCTCTCAGAACACCTCTGCATCTCGAACCAAAATCAAAGCGTTTCAGTTCATCATCCTTGCAGATTTCTGAGCTTTTCTGTTTGTCCTCTCAAGTCTAGCAAGCTCTTGATTTCTAAGATTCAAAAGCTCTTTTTGTCCGGGTTGCTTCTGGCGTGACGATTAGGCATACACTGAACTCAAAAATTGATCTCATACTCGATGTCGATAGACACAGATGAATGTCAGTCAACACTAAATGTGCATGTCGATTCCTGCAGCAACAAAGACAAGCAAGACAGAGAAGTATCAGTAACCAAAACAAAAGAAAAACAACTTAGTCTAAATTCTAGAACAAAATCTATCGATGAACTCAAAGAGTCCCCGACAACGGCGCCAAAAACTTGATAGAGCAAATTTTATCCCTATTCTAACTGCAAGTGCACATATATGCAATTGTAGTACAAAGGGTATCGAATCCACAGAGACTCAAGTTCACACGACAAACTATATGTTTTCAAACTCAGCTAAGTCAATCATGTGAAAGCAATAAACAATGCAAGTAAATTTAAAGAGTTTTTTCAATGGTAGAAAGGCGCTAGACTTAGGAAGTTCTCAGGAAATCATGCAATGCCAGACACTTCAATAATCAGGATTCAGATTAAACACAGGTTCAAGAACTAGAATCACAAATGTCAACAATTATTATCTATGTCTAGCAACCTAATGATTCAAATCTCTTTGCAATCTTAGAGTTCTAGACAAGCATTAATAGCAAGTTCTTTGGTTCACAATTCTCTAGATCAAATTTCTTTGCATCTAATCAAATTGCTCACACTAAGTTCTATCAGATTATAATTCACACTCTCGTGCCAAATTAATTATCCAATATCTAAACTCTAGGTGATCGATCCAGAATTCAGTTTTAAATCTCAACTTAGGTGATGAACAAATAGATTTAGAATCCTAATTATCTAGTTATATAACAAGGCATGAAATCCCTATGAGAATCCCTAAATCAAACTAAGGTTACTACTCAGACATGGAATCAATAAGACAAGGCATATTTGAATAGAAAAACAAGTCTGAATAGATAAATGAAATGGGGTTTGAAATCCTTCTCTCAAAGGTTACAAGTAGCAGAATCAGCCCCAAGCAATATCTCACAATCTCCAAAGCAAAAGCCAAAACAAAGCAAGAACAAAAAGTGAGAGATACAACTTTCAAAAACCTAATTATAAATCACTAAACACGTTCTGGGGTCAAACTAGGAATAAGGAAACTTCTGGGTCTTTTTGCAATTCTTCAAAAGATGTGATCGTTCGGCGTATAAGTCTGTTGGACTTCAGTGTCGACTGACACTAAAGTCAGTGTCGGTCGACATCAAATCGTGACTACGGCTCCAACTTCAATTTCTTGCAGAAATCACCAGAAACGTCCCAAAACTCCTAGCCTTGCTCCAAACGCAAGCTTACCTGTAAAAGACTCGATAGACTCGAAATACAAGGTTAAAGACTCAACATACATCTATATCATGGTTAAAAACCTAGAAAACCATGATATATCAAAGATGTGGTGGTGGAAATCACCGTAGCGGCGATGAAGGCCGAGGGTTTAACACTGTTGGTGGTGGTGGCGATTCCGTAAGAGGAGGCTATGGTGGTGGTGGTGGTTACGGAAGAGGAGGGCCGCCGGTGTGCAGCTGCTGCGATTCTATACATGAATATTTCGTGTATATATATATATATATATCGTATTTCTTTTGTTTCAGTTTTTTTTTTGTATTTTTGTATTTTTTATATTTTGTTTATAATTAAAAAACAATTAATGATTATTATTATTTTTAATTATTTTTTTGTTGTTTTTTTAAGAAAGCCACATAAATTGTTGTGGCTATTCGTGGAAATATAGCCACAAAACGTTTCGTGGCTAATCCGTGGCAAATAGCCACGAAAAATTTCGTGGCTAATCCATGGAAGGCTTGCTACGAATTGCCACGATTTTTTTTTATTTCCACGAGCCTATAGCCACAAAATATTTTCGTGGCTATTTGTGGCTATGGTCGAAATAGCCATGAATTTTGGCTTTCCGAGCAATATAGGGCTGGAATTTCTGGACCTGATCACACTAGCCGCAATCTCCATTGCTACCATGTTATGTGCTACCGTAACATGCTTGCAGGAGAATATTTCAAATTGGTAAAGCATGTTTATGGTGATAGACGTTACATCTCTAAGACTGGGAAAAAGCAGAGGTGATAACATAATTTCTCGAGCCAACTCACAGTTGGATCCAAAGGTCACCCTTTTATGTCTTAGATTCATGACATTCTGCACTGCCCATGAGAAGGCAAGTAGTTCACTCTCTCCGGTTGTGCTGACATTGGCGAAAGATCGACGTCCATGATACAATGTTATACTTGAGGTTATGATTTGACCAGTCGGCGCCAATGTTATACTTGAGGGTTCCTTCTGGTGGCTTCTTCCATTGATGATGGGGGTTTGGTATGGTAGAGGATTGTGGCAGAACACGTTGTAGTTCACCTTGTACCAAATTCCCGCAACTTCATAGGCTTTTTCGAGGATTTGTGCAGCACTAAATCTTGTATTTTCAAAGAACAAAGCATTCATAGCTTTCCAAATATGCCACAATATCCATGGGTTTGACCTTTTACTTTTCTCCTCAAGAGCACGATTCTTCATACATATTAAGATGTGGTGAAAGGTCAGAAAACAGAGGAGTTAGAAAAAGCTGCAATATGTCATCTTATGTTCGACTTTCTCCATATCTCCACCTCAACTGAGCAGTTAAAAAGCATGTGACATATTGTTTCTTCTTGTTCTCCACAAGTTTTATAAGTTGTGTCAACCTAGAGGCCACATGAGCATGTACATCCTTTGACCGGAATTGATCAAGATAACGCTTTCCACATAAAGTGGCGAATCTTTGGTAGAATCTTTGTCTTCCATAATGTTCGCCAATGCTGTATTTCCATGGGAGGTAGCTGTTGATGATCCGGATCATGATTATTGATTCCAAGAGTCTATATTTGCTTTTGGTTGAGTACGTTCCAGAGGTAGTAAATACCCATTTGTCCACGTCTCTTTCAAATTTAGCCGGCTTGATTTTCAAAATCAATGCAGCATCTGCATCACTTTGTTAACATCCTATAGGTTAGTGTTTGGGATCAATAGGTTCACCACTGTTAGCGTGAGGTCAACGACGCCGTCTTCACGGTACATCGAAGGTGATGAGGACATTAGCTTGACCGAACCTGAGCTGGACGAGCAGGACAGACCAGTATCGACCATGAGGCTGGTCGACCAGTTACCGACCATGCGGGACGTACCGAGGACACGTTCTGGACAGAGGCAGGTACAAGCTGAATTCAATAATGCCATGGAGCAGCTGATTTCCAGGACAAGCATATAGGACATCACGGTCCAGCTAAGCCAGCTCGACCAAGGTCAACCTGTCTTGAACCAGTTGGCCCATAAAATGATCAAGACCCGGGACGACGGCCCATTCGACCAGACCATGCCATGGCCCCTACTCAGGACGATCGGGCCGACCATGATCTTCAACATCGAGTCAGACGATTCCTAGACCGGTCTGCCTCCGGGTTAAAGATCATACTCTTTTTCCCTTGTGATGTTTTGTCCCAAATGGGTTTTCTTCACAAGGTTTTTAACGAGGTGATCCGAGGTCCGTTCATTAGAGAGACAGGCTGGCTGAGCCCCTTTTCATTCTAAGTCTTTTATGTTTTAGTTTTATTTCTCTTGTTGTCTTAATACATTTCGAACGGCCCACTGTTCCAGGCTTATGTCAATTTTCGTTTGTAAGAGTATTTAAACTCTCTTTTAGTTTAATGAAAGGCTAAGTAAGTTTTAAGCAAACGAAAACCCTACAGGTTGTCGATCTCTTCCTCCTTGCGTGGCTGCCTCTTGGAGATTAGATCTCTTCTTGCTTCTTGCTTGCTTGTTCCGGTTACTCTAAGCATCATGTCCGTTCAGTAGCTCAAATCACCACCGACCACCCACTGACAAGGAAGAGAGCGCCCTCGACCAGCTTCCTTGTTCCGTTCGACCATTGCTCGACCACCGTTCCGCGCTCGACCATCGCTCGATCACCGTTTCACATTCGCCCATCGCCCACGTTCCGCGCTCGACCATCTCCCACGTTCACCCATCTCTCGACCATCCGACCACAACAACCGCGTCTCATATCATCTGGTATTAGAGCCGAAAAGCTCCTGACCCAGTTCGGTTATTTCTTATCCTTATTCTATTTTCATTCTATTTTTGCTTTTGTCTCTCTTAGAAATCGAAAAATAAAAATAAAATAAAAATATAGGTTGCTAGTCTTGTTGTTCTTAATCGGCCAAGTACTCTAATCATGAACTGGTTGTTTGTTGCTTTCTGGTTGAGTTGCTCCTTTTTTCCTGATTTTTCGGTTGCATTGCATTTAGTGAAGAAGAAGTTAGAAACCGGCTGCTAGGTTGCTCACGAACGAACCGGCCGCATATAGCTAGGGTTTCCATTGTCTTGCGATTTTGTGTTTGCGGTTTGATTTAATTCATTCCTGGTTTAGTTCTGGTTGCATTGTCCAATTTGTTCTCGGTTTAGCTTACTTTCCTTTTGTTGTTCTTGGTAAAAAAAAAAGAGAAATTGCCTTTGCATTGTTTCCTTTTTGTTAGCGACCGCACCTTTCCTTTTTTCCATTTTGTTGCGTTTTCCTTATTTCTTGCTATTCCTTTCTTCCTCGTTGCGTTTGATATTTTGCTAAGTGTGCAGAGACAATGAACGAAGAACAGGCCTCACAAGGCGGCCCGACTGAGTTCACTCAGCTCCTAGCTGCGATCCAGACGATCGGAGCTTGACTCGACCGATTGGAACGACCAAGCGAGCAGCGAGCTCGGCCGGACGAGAAACAGCCTCGACCCGCAGCACATCAGCCCCGACCAGGCGAGCCGCATCATCGACCAGAAGCACCACCGCCTCGGTTCGACCAGCAACGTCGACCAGGCCCATACCGCGGACGTGCAGAGAAACACAAACGCTACTAGGACGTCCGACTGGACAACACGGACGACGACACAGACGATATCGAAGACGGACGCCGAGATCACGAACCTCGACCACCTTACCAACGCGACCCGAATCACCATGGACGCATACTCGAACAAGAGGTACAACGTCCATATCCTAATGATATCAAACTAAAACCTCCTACATTCGCAGGTAAGGTAGATCCGGAGGCTTATCTAGATTTGGAACGGAGGATGGAGCACATCTTCGACCACTATTCGTACCCAGACCATAGGAAAATCTCTCTTGCAGTGGCCCAGTTCACAGGACACGCTCTGTCGTGGTGGGACCGGGACGTCGCAGAACGAAGGCGCCATCGGTACGAGCCGATCACTACTTGGGCCGACATGAAGTTCCAACTAAGGCGCAGGTATGTTCCGACCAATTTCCACAGAGATTTGCAAAAAAGTTTTCGTAAGTTGATGCAGGGAACCAAGACGGTCGAAGAATACTTCGAAGAGTTCGAGTAGTTACGGAACAGACTTGAGTTCGACGACTCGGAGGAGACCCTGATGGATTAGTTCGTGGACGGATTACATGAACGGATCGCTCGGAAGGTAGAAATTCAACCTTACCAAGATATGTCCGAATTGTTGCATTTGTGTATCCTGGTTTAGCAGCACAACAAACGGAAGTTCATGGCCTCGACCCGGACCAGGACCAGCACATCTTGGTTGACACCGACCCCTCGACCCATCGACAAAGGTAAGACAGTCGAGGTTAAGTCGCGGTTCAAGAAGCCGACCATCGAGACGTCTAAGCCCAATCGTCCAGAACCAGGTAAGTTTCCTAACACGTCCCGTTCTAGAGACATTAACTGTTTTAAATGTCAGGGGAAAGGATACATGGCTCGAGAATGTCCGAACCGACGGATCATGATCTTGAACGAAGCTGGTGAGTACGAGTCCCAAGACCAACAAAAGGACGAGGACGTCAAGGAGCCTGAACCGGGAACGCCTATAGAGTAAACCGATTCTAGAGAGCTATTGGTGATCCGGAGAGCTCTCACTGCGCTTGTTGACCCAGAGACGGTCCAACGGGAAAACATATTCCACACTCGCTGTACTGTGAACAGCAAGGTATGTAGTCTTATTATAGATGGTGGATTTTGTACTAACGTAGCAAGCATGAACATGGTCGATAAACTCGGTCTTCAAGTGACCAAGCATCCGCGATCGTACCGCTTCGATGGCTAAATGATGACACAAAGATATGGATCGCGGACTAAGTGAACGTGCCCTTCAGCGTTGGATGATATCACGAAAAGGTAGTATGCGACGTGGTTCCTATCCAGGTTGGACACTTACTCCTAGGCCGACCGTGGAAATTCGATAAGGAGTCATTGCACAACGGGGGACAAATCACTACTCGTTCGTCCATGACAAACGAAAGTACCAACTTGAACCGCTCACGCCATAGGAAGTGCATGAGATGCAATTGCGTCCTGCCAAGGACAAAAAGAATAGTAAGACCAAACTCCTTATTTCTTCTCACTCAGTTTCTAGAGCTATTGTTCAGAACACGCATGTGCTACTAATGATCTTTAGGGAGACTCTACACTCGTGTTCAAACGATGTTGAGTTGCCCCGAGAAGTTGTTTCTTTGCTGGACAGGTTCAAGGACGTATTTCCGGAAGAGATCCCAGCCGGCCTACCACCTATCTGAGGCATTGAGCATCAAATCAACTTTATGCCTGGATCGGCCCTGCCCAATCGGCCAGCATACCGGATGAACCCGGCCGAGTCTAAGGAACTGGAGAAGCAGGTGCAGGATCTTATGTCCAAAGACTATATCCAAGAGAGCCTCAGTCCGTGTGCTATTCCCATCTTATGGTTCCCAAGAAGGACGATTCTTGGAGGATGTGTGTTGACTGTCGGGTGATCAACAATATCACCATCAAGTATCGGCATCCCATACCATGATTGGTGATATATCATGGTTTTTACCTATTTTAAACTATGATATAAGTGTGTTTTAGAGTCATTTGTGGTGTCTATCGAGTCATTTACAGATGTTTATTAGGTACATGCAAGTTTGGAGGATTATTGGAGATATTGGAGCTATTGGGACAAGTTTTAGAGCAAAGGCCGTGAGGAGCTGATTTCACTATCTCTGGACGACCCATGCACCGATCGATGCATCATTGGCATCGATGACACACCTCAGCGCCAGCACATTAATGAAGATTTGCAGTTTTTCCCCAAGAAGTTCCAGTATTTGCGAAAAGACCCCAAGACGTGATTAAGGCTTTATAATTAGGTTTTTGGTGTTTAGTTTTAGAGAGGCATTCATACTATTAGCTTTTTAGAGAGAGAGACCGAGAGGCTGATCGTTCTTGTACTCCAGAGAGAAGATTTCGAACCTCTTTAACTCTTTACTCTTTGATTTTATGATATCTATTTATTCATTGATTTGTGCTTCATTAATCATGTCTGAGTAGATTCATAGTTAGGTTTAGGGATTCTCTTAAGGGTTTTTCATGACTTGCTAGATTAATTTATCAGTTAAGGATTTATATCTTATTTGTTCTTCAACCTGAACTCTTCTTAATACTAGTTTCTAAACTGATCACTTAGAATCTAGACTTTAGGTTTATAAATTGACACGAAAGTGTAATTTAGAATCTGATCTATTTAGGTTGAGCAATTTAATTATCTGCAAAGAAATTTGGTTTAATTGAATTGTGAACAAATCAAACTTGCACTTAAGGCTAGTTTAATCTGTTAGGAATTGCAAAGAAATTTGGGTTTCTGCTAATTAGACTTAGAGAATTCTCGCAACGAAAGTTGGTTAGTTCTATCTTGTGTTTGAGTTCTAGAACCGAGCTTAATTTGATCATGACTGATAATTAATCTGCTTATCTGATTTCCTGAGAACTCCCTAGACTTTGACGCTTTTAGTACTTGCTTCACAAAACCGTTCTTGCTATTGATTTACTTTCTGCTTAGTTATTTATCTTCTGATTAGTATCACCTAGCTTAACTTGATATTCTATAGTCTATCGCAAGATTTCTTGAGTCTCTGTGGATTCGACCCCTAGATACTACATTTGCCTGTGCACTTGCAGTTGAACTTAGGGAAGTAAACTCTGAGCATATCAAGTTTTTGGCGCCGTTGCCGGGGACTCTTTTGAGTATTCAATAGATTTGAATTTAAAGTTTAGACTAGGTTTTTTGTTTTTTTGTTTTTGTTACTAATTTCTCTGTTTTTCTCCGTGTGTTTCAGGTCTGATATCGCTTTGCATCGATCGACGCATCTTTTTAATCGATCGACACAAGGCGAATCCCGAGTTGAAACGATCATTGCAGACTTAGCATCGATCGATATAGTGCGATTACCGACGGTTTATGCAGAAGCGTGAGACCAGAAGTAATCCGAACGCGAATCTCGTGAATCTCAGGCTTGAGGAACTTGCTAGACTAGAGAGATCAAACAGAAAAGGTCAACGAGCAAGGATGATGAACAATCGCTTGATTTTGAGACCTGATGCTGAGGGTGTTCTGAGAGACCAACAGAACAATCGGTACAATAATGACGAGCTAAGGATTGATGCTGAGGGACGTGTGATCCCTGAACCTGCGCCTGAATAGCCCCAAGGTCAGGGGCAGATGATTAATCCTCCTGCTGATGAGAGGACTCTTGCTGACTTCAACCGTCCGGATGAGTTCTATGCTAACCGGTCAGCAATTGTACCTCCTGGCTTTGAGAGGAATGACTTTGAGATCAAGACTGTCTACTACTCTCTTCTGCGGCAGAATCCTTTCCATGGTCTCCCACATGAGCAACCCATGGATCATATTGATGATTTTGAAGACTTCATCACTGGAATGAAGTATAATGGGGTAAACTATGACTACCTGTATCTCAAACTTTTCCCCTATTCTCTCGCTGGAGAGGCTGCAGCTTGGCTGAAACAACTTCCAACTGGGAAGTTTACTACTTGGGATGCTGTGAAGAGGGAGTTTTTGAGGAACTTTTATGATGATGCTCGCTCTAATCAGTCGAGACAGGATATTCTCACCTTCACCCAAGGTCCTACAGAGCCTCTTAAGTCTGCTTGGATGAGGTTTAAGAAGTACCAACGTGACTGTCCTCATCATGGATTCTCTGAAGTGACGCTGCTAGGCATATTCTTCAGAGGAATTGATCTCCATTACCAGTCTGCATTGGATAATGCCAGCAATGGCAATTTCAATACAAGGACTCCTGAACAGGCTAGGACGCTGATTGATAACTTGGTGAGCAGTAATAGCACCAAGACTGCTGATAGAAGAAGGAAAGAGTCTGGTGGAAAGATCGATAAGCTGGAGATTGCTGATATCAGGAATAAGCTGGACACTGTTCACAGTTTGTTGACTGGAAAGAAAGCTGTCCACTTTGCTCAGGAAGTTGAAGTGTTTGAGGCTGAAGAAGGTCACCAGGAAGAGGATGTGAACTACATCAGTGGGTCTGAATTTCAAGGAAACATGTTTGGAAATCAGCAAGGCAACAAGTTCTTTAATGGTGGACAGAAGAGTGCTTTCACAAGCAACCAGAACTATTCTGGATATGGACAGGCTGCTGGTTATCAGAAACCTTTTCAGCAAGGTAATTCTTATCAGAGGACTTATGGATCATCCTCCTATCAGACACCTCCTGCTGCTAGTGCTCATGAGAGCAAGATGGAAGCCATGATGGAGCAGTTGCTGGAGGGTCAGACTAAGACTGTTGTAGACTTCAACAAGAAGCTGGATGCTGTGTATGAAGATCTGAATGGGAAATTTGAATCCTTGAGTACACATGTGAAGCAGTTGGATACACAAGTGAACCAAATTTCAAGATCAGTCAAGGGGAAGAATTTCATGGACACCCACATCAAAGCTTGGTCAGTTCAGATTGATGATGGATCAAACCAAGGAGAGAAGTTTGAGTTTAATACAGCTGAACTCGTTGAAGAAGCTGAAAAACCCGAGACTGAAACAAAAGTGTCGGTCGAGATCAGTGATGAATTAACTGCATCGACCGTTGCACAAAGTGCAGCGATCGTTGCATATCGTGAAGAATCAGCCTCACTTGTTTCTCGTGGTATTGCTGAAGGGAAGGCTCACAAGCCTACTACACCTTTCCTGAGGTGTTTGAGATATCTCAACAAGAACTTGATGAAGCCAGACAGCTGGAAGTAATGGACGAGAAGTTGGAAGAAGAACCACAACCTGATGATCCACCATATCACCCTTGTGTGCAGAGATACTTGGAGAAGATGCTACCTATGTACGAAGTGTTGAAAGATTGGGTGATAGTGATCCCTAAACAAGTCAGTGATGTATTGCTGACTCAGATCCCCAAGAAGCTACATGATCCTGGTATATTTGTGCTGAGTTGTTCCATCTTTGAGGATAGCTTCAGGCGTTTCTTGTGTGATTTAGGAGCTGCTGGAAATCTCATGCCATACTCTGTGGCAGAGAAACTAGGGATGACAGATTTTTCACCCACTAGGACCTCTCTGGTCCTAGCTGATCAGTCAATAAGGATTCCGGAAGGAGTTCTTGAGGATGTCCCAGTTAGAGTTGGAAACTACCTAGTTCCGACAGATTTTGTGGTGCTTAAGTACGATAGTGAGCCAGATGATGCTCTAATACTGGGAAGACCTTTCTTGGCCACAGCTGGTGCGAAGATTGATGTGAGGCATGGTCTGATTGATCTCCATCTGGGAGATGAGCCTCTACACTTTGAGATGGATATGCTGCGCAGACCAAAGATTGATGGTCAACCTTTAGCATTGAGGATGGACAGGAAGCGCAGAAGAGTGAGAATTTAGTTTCTGATCCTGGAGAGGAGAGGATAGTGGTTTCTGAAGATTCCACTCTAACATCTTCAGAGCTTGCAACTGTTTCTAAGCAGAAAGCTCCTAACATCAGAGCCTCACCAAAGCAAAGGTACGCGTCTTCCAAATTCAGTTCTACTGACTTTACTGCTGTGAATGCAGGAGATGTCTTGGACGAGCTCACACTGACAATGCTTACTCTCCACCTTGGATGAGGAGACTTTCGCAGAGGCACTCACAGCCTCTGTCGAAACCTCCAGGAGCCTGATCTCGTTCGTCCGGTCAAGCTAATGACCTTAAACAAGCGCTGAGTGGGAGGCAACCTACTATTAGGTTCATTTTTCTTTTCATTTTTCGTTTTGATTTGGTGTTTTTGATTTTCTGTTTTGGTGTGTTCAAAAGCGTGAGAAACAGGCAGAATCGCACTGCATCGATTGACACACATAGTGCATCGGTCGACACAGTTGCGATTTACGGTTTGCCGATTCAATTGCGGTTCAGACAACGGTTATCTACGTAACCGCGGGCATAATCGCCTTGCATCGATCGACACCCTTGTGGAATCGATCGACACAGGCCGACGACAGGTAAGTGTTCTGACTCTTTTTTCGGATTCTCTTAATTCCGATTTCTTTTCTTACCAAACCTAAGCTTGAGACCATTGGGGACAATGTGTTTTAAGTGTGGGGGAGGTTGCTACTGACGCACGCTTTTTGTTTTCTTAGAGTCAGTCCAAATTGGTTTTATCGAGTCAAAACAGTTTAAGTAGGAAACAATGAATTTTTGAGAAGCCAACAACACTTGCAGGAACTTAAGTAACCATTGGGATGAGCTTGCAGATGCATCTATGACAATTAGAAAACCCCAAATGCAGATCAGCCTACTGAGAACACCCACATCACTTCAGGTATCAGAGGATCCTTTACTGACTTCACACCCTAATTTTGACTTACTGTTCTCACCTAAGGGCTTGGTATACCTTGAGTCGGATTCCTCTGTTAGTTCTGACACAGCTTGTAAACCTTTCCAAGTAAGGTTCCCTTCTCCCCTTCCTTAAAGTAAAAAAAAAGAATAATAAACTGAGGATGAGCTAGTAGCTCCGAAGTGGTCGCGGGAGTGGTAGAGACCCATATTACCTCATGTGCATCCATGGAATGTGTCCAAAGTACACCCCATAACGGGAAGAGCACTGATAAAAAAAATGATACCCAATGGGAAAAATCAGTTGCTAAGGAAGGGAAAAGAGAAGAAAGGAACCAAAAAAATATAGTATGGTGGTCAAGAGCTAACATGGTAAGAGTCCATGTGCCCTTTGATCGATACTCCTTAGGTGAGACCGCACTTAATAGCTTATAGAAGTCAGTAGGGTGAATTTGAATGCTCTGGATGTGATTGAGGAGTTTACTCAGGACAGTTGCTAAGTGTGTGTGTGTGGGGGGGGGGGAGTATATGTTGGTCTTGATGTCTTGCAAGTGAATCTTTCATGTGGCTTACTAAGGGGAATCTGAGTGTTGTGCTTTTAAGATGAAAGGAGTTTCTGAAGTTTTCAAACTTCTTCACCACATTCTAGTTTTCTGTTTTGCTTGAGGGCAAGCAAAAACTAAGTGTGGGGGAGTTGATATATCATGGTTTTTACCTGTTTTAAGCCATGATATAAGTGTGTTTTAGAGTCATTTGTGGTGTCTATCGAGTCATTTACAGATGTTTATTAGGTACATGCACGTTTGGAGGATTATTGGAGATATTGGAACTATTGGGACAAGTTTTAGAGCAAAGGCCGTGAGGAGCTGATTTCACTATCTCTGGACGAACCATGCACCGATCGATGCATCATTGGCATCGATCGACACACCTCAGCGCCAGCACATTAATGAAGATTTGCAGTTTTGCCCCAAGAAGTTCCAGTATTTGCGAAAAGACCCCAAGACGTGATTAAGGCTTTATAATTAGGTTTTTGGTGTTTAGTTTTAGAGAGGCATTCATACTATTAGCTTTTTAGAGAGAGAGACCGAGAGGCTGATCGTTCTTGTACTCCAGAGAGAAGATTTCGAACCTCTTTAACTCTTTACTCTTTGATTTTATGATATCTATTTATTCATTGATTTGTGCTTCATTAATCATGTCTGAGTAGATTCATAGTTAGGTTTAGGGATTCTCTTAAGGGTTTTTCATGACTTGCTAGATTAATTTATCAGTTAAGGATTCATATCTTATTTGTTCTTCAACCTGAATTGTTTTTAATACTAGTTTCTAAACTGATCACTTAGAATCTAGACTTTAGGTTTATAAATTGACACGAAAGTGTAATTTAAAATCTGATCTATTTAGGTTGAGAAATTAAATTATCTGCAAAGAAATTTGGTTTAATTGAATTGTGAACAAATCAAACTTGCACTTAAGGCTAGTTTAATCTGTTAGGAATTGCAAAGAAATTTGGGTTTCTGCTAATTAGACTTAGAGAATTCTCGCAACGAAAGTTGGTTAGTTCTATCTTGTGTTTGAGTTCTAGAACCGAACTTAATTTGATCCTGACTGATAATTGATCTGCTTATCTGATTTCCTGAGAACTCCCTAGACTTGACGCTTTTAGTACTTGCTTCACAAAACCGTTCTTGCTACTGATTTACTTTCTGCTTAGTTATTTGTCTTCTGATTGGTATCACCTAGCTTAACTTGACATTCTATAGTCTATCGAAAGATTTCTTGAGACTTTGTGGATTCGACCCCTAGATACTACATTTTCCTGTGCACTTGCAGTTGAACTTAGGGAAGTAAACTCTGAGCATATCAATTGAACGACATGTTGGACGAGCTGCATGGAGCGTCCGTGTTCTCTAAGATCGACTTACGAAGTGGATACAATCAAGTCATGATGAAGGAAGGAGACGAATGGAAAATAGCCTTCAAGACCAAGCAAGGCCTGTACGAGTGGCTGGTCATGCCATTCGGCCTTACTAATGCCTCCAACACATTCATGCGGCTCATGAACCAGGTCTTAAGGGCCTACATCAGTAAGTTCGTTGTTGTTTACTTCGATGATATCTTGATTTATAGCCAATGCTTTTCTGACCACTTAGTGCACCTTGAGAAAGTGATAGATACTCTTCGACAGGAGGGTCTTTACGCGAACCTCAAGAAGTGCACCTTCTGCACTGATAAGCTTGTCTTTTTAGGTTTTGTTGTGAGTTCGCAGGGTTTACAGGTTGATCAAGAGAAGGTCAAGACGATTGAGGACTGGCCAACCCCAACCACGATCGGCCATGTCAAGAGTTTCCACGGATTGGCCAGCTTCTACCGGCGATTTGTAAAGGATTTTAGCACTGTGGCCACCCCAATTACAGCCGTGATCAAGAAGGACGTTCTGTTCAAATGAGGATAAGCACAAGAGGCCGCGTTCCAGAAGCTCAAGGACTTGCTAACCCATGCCCCTATTTTGGTTTTGCCTAACTTTGATAAAACTTTTGAGATTGAGTGTGATGCTTCAGGTTTAGGGATCGGAGCTGTCTAACACAAGGAGGCCGACCAGTCACCTAATTCAGCAAGAAATTGAGTGGAGCCACGCTCAATTACCCCACGTACGACAAGGAGATGTACGCCTTGGTTAGGTCCTTGGAGACATGGCAGCACTACTTGCTGGCCAAAAAGTTCGTTATCCACACTGACCACGAAATATTGAAGCACTTGATAGGATAAACAAATTTAAAGAGGAGGCATGCCAAGTGGCTTGAGTTCGTGGATACCTTTTCGTACATCATCAAATACAAGAAGGGGAAAGAGAACATGGTAGCTGATTCACTGTCCAGGAGATACACACTGATCAGTACCATGGAGGCTAAAGTTCTGGGGTTCAAACATATTAAAGAAGAATAAGATACTGATCCTCATTTTGGTGAAATTTTTCAGGAATGTCGTAATGGACCAAGAGGGGCCTTCTACATTCATAATGGGTTCATGTTCAGGGGAAAACAACTTTGTATTCCCCAAGGATCGATGAGGGATCTTCTGATCCGAGAATCCCATGGAGGAGGCCATATGGGACACTTTGGCGTGGAGAAAACATTGAGTGTCCTGGTTGAACACTTCTACTGGCCGCATCAGAAGCGAGACACAGAGCGTTTCTGCTCCAAGTGCATCACGTGCCTTAAGTCTAAGTCCAGGTCACATCCTCACTGTCTCTATTTACCCTTACCTATACCTAACCGGCCATGGGTCGATATTTCCATGGATTTTGTACATGGATTTCCTAAGGTCAGAAACAAGGATGCGATCTTCGTAGTGGTCGACCGGTTTTTGAAGATGGCCCATTTCATACCATGTTCTAATACAAACGACGTGACCCAGACGGCCGACCTCTTCTTCAAAGAAGTGGTAAGATTGCACGAACTGCCCCGGACCATTGTCTCGGACCACGACCCGACCTTCCTAGGATATTTCTGGAGGACGTTGTGGAGAAAGCTTGGTACTAAGATGCTATTCTCGACCACTTACCATCCACAGACAGATGGCCAGACCGAGGTTGTGAACCGAACTCTCTCAGCCCTTTCAAGGGCCACAGTTGGTAAAAAATTATCAAATTGGTTGGATTGCATCCCATTCGTTGAGTTCGCTTATAATAATGTCAAACACTATGCTACTAAGATGTCTCCTTTGGAGGTTGTTTATGGGTTTAAGCCAGATACGCCACTTGACCTGAAACCACTGCCGGCACTGGAGTTTATCAATCTGGATGGAGAACGCAAGGCCGAGACCGTTGCCAAGCTGCACCAGACGATCAAGGAAAACATCGAGAAAGCGCAATATAAGAAGCAGGCCGACAAGCACATGAAGGAAGTCGATATTCGACCTGGTGATTGGGTTTGGTTCTACAAGCGAATTGAGCGCTTCCAAAGCAAGAGGAAGTCCAATCTTGCCCCACGAGGAGATGGACCATTTCGGGTTCTAAAGAAGATCAACGACAACGCATACCAATTGGAACTCCCAGGTGAGATGAGGCTCTCTCGGATATAGCCTTTGGGCATAAGATCCTGCACCTGCTTCTCCAGTTCCTTAGACTCGGCCGGGTTCATCCGGTACGGCTGCCGATTGGGCAGGGCCGATCCAGGTACGAGGTTGATTTGATGCTCAATGCCTCGGATAGGAGGTAGGCCGGCTGGGATCTCTTCCGGAAATACGTCCTTGAACCTGTCCAACAAAGAAACAACTCCTCGGGGCAACTCAACATCGTTTGAACACGAGTGTAGAGTATCCCTAAAGATCATTAGTAGCACATGCGTGTTCTGAACAATAGCTTTAGAAACTGAGTGAGAAGAAATAAGGAGATTGGTCTTACTGTTCTTTTTGTCCTTGGCAAGACGCAATTGCATCTCATGCACTTTCTGTGGCGTGAGCGGTGCAAGTTTGTACTTCCGTTTGTCATGGACGAATGAGTAGTGATTTGTCTGTCCGTTGTGCAATGGCTCCTTATCGAATTCCCACGGTCGGTGATAACTAGGATTTTGCAATCCTTTGAGGTACCAATTCCTCAAGCTTATCGATGTAGCTTTGAGGTATCGAACCTTTTTGGGATGGATAAAACCAATAAGCACAAACTAAACCTCTAGAGTCAAATCACTCAATTAAGTTTTTGTTTCTAACAATCCTAACAAAGACAATTCAAACAGAAGTAAACAAAAAGCAAGTAAACAAGTGGATTCAATCAATGATAAAGATAAGGCCTAAAGGTTAAGGTCAACGGATAGGTGACTCGGGATGATCAATGATCCTAATTCAAACTTCAAAGAAGCTAACCTCCTAGCAAGGAACACAACAAGTTGAATAGTTTAATCTCTTAATACTAATCTCTTTACTTAATCCTAATCCAAGAACAAATTCTCATTTGTGAATTAGAATCAAGCAAGCAATCAAACAAGTTCCAAACAACTAACAATCACTCTAAACATACATTCTCATGCGCTAGAATGTGAAAGTTCTATCAAAGCTATGAACAAGAATTTCATCGAACATGTTGTGAACAAGAAATCTTAAGCATTCTAATCAACTTGATCAAGGCTAATTAGACATTAAACACACTTTGACAGATGAGATTTTAAACAATCAAGCACTAGAAATCCATTGATCACCCCTAATCAACCTAATCCTACCTAACCCATAAGCCTTATGAGGAACTACTCACTAATCATCATGTGAACAACAAAATCCATAGGGATAGTGTTGATCATTAGATATTAGAGATAGAAACAAAGATTTAGAGAAGAAATCACCAAAAAGTACTTAGATTAATCAAAGAAATCAAACTTGTTCTTCCAAGTGTTTAGAACATAAAATAAAGCTTCCCATCCATAAAAAAATAGGTTTTTGGCTTAAATAGTCAATAGGGTGCGAGCCGGGTCAACCCGGAACAAACCGGGTGTTGACCCGGATCCAAGGCAATTTTTGGGACGCGTATCGGCCTGGCCGGTCGATACGCTGACCGATACGAGCTCTCGGATTTTCTGTCGAAGGAGCGTATCGGTTGGCTGAACCGATATGCCAACCGATATGGATGCACAAAAATTAATCCGAGAGGTCGTATCGGTTGGCTGGCCGATATGCAACCCGATATGAAGACTGTGTTGAGATGCATCCAGTAAATCAGGCATAAATCTTTCCATATAGCTCCGAATGACTTCAAACCACCTCCATTAGAAAGCTAACTCAATTTCCCATGATTTTTATTCAGAATCCCAGAGCTAAAAGTCAACTTAATATCTTCATATGACTCAATCTTTCAAGCTCATCGATTTGGTCCTTCATCACCATTTCATTTGCAGTCACTCCTTTAGCCTCCAAACTCTTCCAAACATCCTTAGCAACTCCAAGAACCTACAAAACATAGGAAACACTCCAAATGCAAGCCTAGAATGCCTAAACCTAGCTCTAGATGATCCTATACTCTAAACACACCAATGACCAAAGAAATGAAGCTAAAGGAAACTAAAAAGAAGTAAAACATGATCCTAACATTAGCCTAAATGCATGAAATACAAGTATATCAGTCGGCCTAGGAGTAAGTGTCCAACCTGCATAGGAACCACGTCGCATACTACCTAGTCGTGATATTGTCCCACGCTGAAGGGCACGGTCACTTGGTCCGCGATCCTTATCTCTGTGTCATCATTCAGCCATCAAAGCCAGTACGGTCGTTGGACCGTCTCTGGGTCGGTCCGGGTCGAGGCTGTTGCTCGTCCGGCCGAGGTCGCTGCTCGCCTGGTCGTTCCAATAGGTCGAGTCGAGCTCCGATTGTCTGGATCGCAGCTATGAGCTGAGTGAACTCAGTCGGGCCGCCTTGTTGGGCCTGTTCTTCGTCCATTGTCTCTGCACACTTAGCAAAATATCAAACGCAACGAGGAAGAAAGGAAGAGCAAGAAATAAGGAAAACGCAGCAAAATGGAAAAAAAGGAAAGGTGCGGTCGCTAACAAAAAGGAAACAATGCAAAGGTGATTTCTTTCTTTTTTTGTGACTAAGAACAACAAAAGGAAAGTAAGCTAAACCGAGAACAAATTGGACAATGCAACCAGAACTAAACAAGGAATGAATTAAATCAAACCGCAAACATAAAATCGCAAGACAACAGAAACCCTAGCTATATGCGGCCGGTTCGTTCGTGAGCAACCTAGCAGCCGATTTCTAACTTCTTCTTCAGTGAATGCAATGCAACAGAAACAACATGAACAAAAGGAGCAACTCAACTAGAAAGCAACAAACAACCGGTTCAAGATTAGAGTACTTAGCCGATTAAGAACAACAAGACTAGCAACCTATATATATATTTTTTGATTTTTCGATTTCTAAGAGAGACAAAAACAAAAACATAATGGAAATAGAATAAGGATAAGAAATAACCAAGCTGGGTCAGGAGATTTTCGGCTCTGATACCAGATGATATGAGACGCGGTCGAGGTGGTCGGATGGTCGAGAGATGGGCAAACGTGGGCGATGGTTGAGCGCGGAACGTGGGCGATGGGCGAACGTGAAACGGTGGTCGAGCGATGGTCGAGCGCGGAACATCGGCGATGGGCGAGCGCGGAACGGTGATCGAGCGATGGTCGAACGGAACAAGGAAGCTGGCCGAGGGCGCTCTCTTCCTTGTCAGTGGGTGGTCGGTGGTGATTAGAGCTACTGAACGGACAAGATGCTTAGAGTAACCGGAACAAGCAAGCAAGAAGCAAGAAGAGATCTAATCTCCAAGGGGCAACCACACAAGGAGGAAGAGATCAACAACCTTTAAGGTTTTATTTTGCTTAAAACTTACTTAGTCTTTCATTAAACTAAAAGAGAGTTTAAATACGCTTACAACCGAAAATTGACATGGGCCAGAAACAGTGGGCCGGTTGAAATGTATTAAGACAACAAGAGAAATAAAACTAACACAGAAAAGACTTAGAAAGAAAAGGGGCTCGGCCGGCCTATCTCTACTAATGAACGGGCCTCGGATCACCTAGTGAAAAACCTTGTGAAGAAAACCCATTTGGGATAAAACCTCACAAGGGAAAAAGAGTATGATCTTTAACCCAGAGGCAGACCAGTCTAGGAATCGTCTGACTCGATGCTGAAGATCTTGGCCGGCCCGATCGTCCTGAGTAGGGGCGATGGCATGGTCTGGTCAAATGGGTCGTTGTCCTTGGTCTTGATCATCTAATGGGCCAACTGATTCAAGACAAGTTGACCTTGGTCGAGCTGGCTTAGCTGGACCGTGATGTCATCTATGCTCGTCCTGGAAATCGGCTGCTCCATGGTGTTATTGAATTCACCTTGTACCTGCCTCTGTCCAAAACGTGTCCTCGGTACGTCCCGCATGGTCGGGAACTGGTCGACCAGCCTCACGGTCGAGCCCGGTCCGTCCTGCTCGTCCAGCTCAGGGTTGGTCAAGTTGATGTCCTCATCATGACCGGTCAACAATCAAAAAGAACATGACCAAGTCGAACCCGAGCAAGTCAAACAGGAAAGGTTCATCACAATACGAAGCCAGACAATTCGGTTTGAGACATGGGATCGCACCAAACTGTTGGGAATGTCCTGAAATCTATTGTACTTACTCTAAGTGATAGTTGTATTGTCGAGATGAGACAATCATATAATACTAGGTAGTCATAATGCTTTGCTAGAAGCCACTTATGATCAATGAGTTTAGAACTCATTGCTAGTGTTATATGATCCTACAGGGTCACACACCTAAGCAAACTGGGCGTTAAAGACGAGGTTGATCATTAATGTAATGATCCAGTGAATGCATATGTGATATGCATTCGATATAATTGTTCTGGGACAGCATCGATCGTTGCAGAGAGTGCATCGATCGATGCACTCGCGGATTAATCAGATTAATTCGGTTTAATCGCTGGTTAATTCCGTTATGGTTTAAGTCGACATATATGAGATATATGGTCGACCTAAACTGATTGACTAACCTAATTCACAGCCACCAGAACTTGAATAGAACCTCTGAAGAGATTGGATCTCTATAGGCACTAGCATCCCTGCTGTTCAGTTTGTGTGCGTGTGGATACTAGTAGAGGCGCAGCATTTGAGGCGCTCTAGATCTCGATTATCTGCAAATCTTCCGCTGCTAATCACCAGGTAAATCTGAGATCCCATAGATTCAATTATATGAACCTTAGATCCTAGGCTCGGAATTCAGACTAGGGTTGCCTAATTGGATTAGGAACTGCTAGAAATTCCTTCAGTGGTATCAGAGCTTTAGGGTTCCATTGAATCTGTAGCATGTTGATTAGATTGGTTGAATCTGAATCTGTGTATAATTGATACAAGCATGCTAAAACTCGTTTTGATCAAAGTAACCTAGTTTAGGTTTTTGTTCGAAAAACGTCTTAGGGCTTTTCGCATGGTGTCGATTGTTGCCAATCCGGCATCGATCGACACAGGGCGAAAACCTTAATAAAATTTAAGGTTTTTCGCATGGTGTCGATCGATGCCAATCCGGCATCGATCGATACAGGGCGAAAACCCGAATAAACCTTAATTTTCGCCTAGTGTCGATCGACACAAGTGTTGCATCGATCGACACAAACCTCGCGAGATTGATGAATCGGTTCAATTGGATTGGACCGGTTATCGAGCTTGGTTAATAATGGTCGAACACTGTGAATGGTTTAATTGCGATTGGTTTGATTAGGTTGGCATCGACCGATGCTAATGTAGCATCGATCGACGCTGACTGGTATTCAAAACCGGATCAATTGGATTGATCGGTTATCGCGGATTGCTTTTGGTTATTCTGCATCGATCGACACTATAGTAGTGTCGGTCGACATCAGATTTGATGGTTTAGGTTATTGAACCTGAAACCACAGAACCAAAGCAAGATAAATCAATTAATTATAAGAATTAAAACATAATAAAACTGAACGTTTTAAAGGTTCCGTTCCTCAACCAAATATCAAGTGATACTTGATGTCTTTCCAATCTTGTCAACTGTCAAGGCTCATTTCATTGTGTGATAGGCTTGCAGTGCAAGGTGTTCACAATTACATGAGTAAGGCAGGAAGTAATCGTGTTGATAGGCTTGCAGTGCAAGGTGTCAACAATTACATGACTTAAGAGATTGGTTTACTTGACTGGGCTATCAAAATCGTTTTGGGCCTAGAGACATCAGTTGGATTGGACATAAGATGTCGATCCACAACCAAGAGTTATATTGGATATAACTAGCAAAGTTGTTGCTTACCTAGATAGCTAAAGTTGAGTGATAGCCAGTGGCTCACTTGAATTTAGTGAAGTATGGGTCTTGGATCATTATATTCATTTGAGGAAACATTGTTTGAATATAATGTGAGTTTTTTTTTAATTGTTAAGACTTCTCATTTCTTGAACATCATAACTAAACCTCCCTTGTTTTTCAGCTATGTCTAGCACAAACCATCGTAACAATTTCTCCCTGCGATCCGTCCTTGAGAAGGACAAGTTAAATGGATCCAACTTTCTTGAATGGTATCGGAACTTGAGAATTGTTCTCAAACAGGAGAAAAAGGACTATGTCCTTGAGAAAGTTCTCCCCAAGAAGTACCGAGCCAATGCCTGGCAGTCAGATAAGGATGCTTGGGATAAGCATTCTAATGATGCGGTGGACGTGAGTTGTCTCATGTTGGCTACCATGAACTCGGAATTGCAGAAGCAATATGAGTATGTGGAGTCGCCAATAGAGATGATCACTGGCCTGAAAAGTATGTTTCAGGAACAGGCACGAACTCATAGATACCAGACGGTTAGATCTTTGATTGAGTGCAAGCTACCAAAGGGCGAACCAGTTAGTCCTCATGTCATTAAGATGATGGGTTATATTGATAACCTGGGGAAACTGGATTGTCCCATTAGCCAAGAGTTGGCTACTGACATCATTCTGCAGTCACTGCCGTCAAGCTATGATCAATTTGTTATGAACTATAACATGAACAACTTGACGAAGACGTTGACTGAATTGCATGGGATGCTTAAGAGTGCTGAACCTAACGTCAAGAAGGACACCCCAGATGTCCTTATGGTACAAAAGGGTAAAAAGTTTAAGAAACTTGGTAAGAACAAAGGTGATGGCAAGACGAGCTCGATTGTGAATCCAAGCGAGTCTGGCCATGCTCCTAAGGTTAAAACCAGTCCTTCTGAAGATGTTAAGTGCCGTTATTGTAATGGTTATGGGCATTTGAAAAGAAACTGCAATAAATTCTTGGAAGATTATGAGAAGCTGAAGAAGACGTACGAGACTTCTTCTTCAGGTATTATGTTATAGAAGTAAATGTTACTTCTTATAATCCTACTTGTTGGGTATTGGATACCAGCTGTGGTACTCATATTTTGTGAAAATGTGCAGGGCCTGAGCAAAAGTAGGACTATGGAGAAAGGACAAGTGGACCTATGAGTGTGAATGGAGCAAGAGTTGTTGCATTAACCGTAGGAGTATTTCATTTGTTTTTCCTTTTATGGCATGTTTTGAACTTAAAACTGCTACTATGTAACTGCTATGAGCAGACAGATTATTTCTAATCCTTGTTTGGATATGGAAGGATATCAGTTCTCAAATCAAGAATAAGTGTTATTCATTTGATTACAGTGATATATTTTATAGTAGCAATCCATTAGAGAATGAAATTTATGTTCTAAACCAGAATGTGCCTAACTATAACATTAATACCAAGAGATTCAAGTCAAATGATACGAATCAAACTTCTTTCTAGCATTGTCGTTTTGGGCCAAATAAATGAGAAACAGATTCAGAAGCTCCATAGTGATGGGCTTTTGGGCTTATTTGATTATGAATCATAATGAGTATAGTGAATCTTGTTTATTGGAAAACGACAGAGGCCCCTTTTCAACAAAGGTAGTGTCGATCGATGCATGTATGCAACGATCGATACAGGTTGCGAACGAACGGATAAAATGAATGGGCCAGAGGATTATTGGGCTTTATACATACGGATGTACATGGCCCGATAAGCGCAAATGCTAGAGGAAATTTTCAGTGCTTCATTACCTTTACTGATATTTTCAGAAGGTACGGTTATGCCTTATTTATAAGGCATAAGTCGGAATATTTGAAAAGTTCAAAGAGTTCCAAAATGAAGTACATAATCAATTTTGCACAGGTATTAAACCTCTACGATGAGATCATGGAGGTGAATACTTATGTCAAGAATTTAGTGATCATCTGAGAGATTGTGAAAGTGTTTCACAATTCACTCCTCCTGTATCGGACTTTATTAGATATGGTTCGATCAATGATGAGTCACTTAGATCTTCCATTATCTTTCTAAGAATACGCTCTAAAATGTCTGAGTTTACTTTAAATAGAGTTCCATCAAAAATCAGTTACAGAGATACCACATGAGATGTGGAATGTAAATGTTTCTGATTTATCCATCATGGAAATTTGGAGTTGCGAGACTTATATAAAACGTTTAATCTCTGATAAGCTCACACCCAAATCTGATAAGTGTTACTTCATTGGTTGTCCTGACAAAACCAAGGCATGTTACTTTTACAACCAGTTCGAGAACAAATTGTTTGTTGCTCGGAACTATGTTTTCTTGAGAAAGACTTTCTTTCCAAGAAGAACAATGGGAGTAAAAGTACAACTCGAAGAAATTCGAAAATCACAGGAGACTGCTCAACCTGATGAGGAAGAGCAGCAGATGGATCTACAAAGAGTTGTAGAACCTGCACCTGTGGTGCCTAGAGTTTATAAAGGATTTGGTGAATGTATATTCGATATACATTTAAATGGCGAGTTTCTGAAGAAGTGTCGATCGACACAAAAGTTGCATCGATCGACACAGATCGCGAACCAAATGTTGATTTTGGTTTATGACTTAATTAACTACGGTTTAAATCTTGGTTAATTAGGTCGTGGTAAAAGTATACATATGAGATATGTGTGCGCGACTTTTACAGAAAACTGAAGCTCGCAGATCCGAAAGGATCCGTCACGAACCCGAGAAATATGGATTTCTCGTAACCAATTGCCGTGATCTACTGATCATTGAAAGTGACGGGCCTGTGAATTTTGAAGAAGCAATGATGGGCCTTGACTCCGAAAATGGCTGAAAGCCGCTGAATCCGAAAATGGTTATATTCAGATATACAAAGCTAGGTTGGTGGCAAAAGGTTTCAAGTAAATTCATGGTATTGACTATGAAGAAACCTATTCCCAGACACCATGCTTATGTCCATTCGGATTCTCCTAGCAACCGCCACTCATAATGGTTATGAGATCTGGCAGATGGATGTGAAAACAGTTTTCCTTAATGGAATTCTGGAAAAGGATGTGTACATGACACAACCTGAAGTTTTCATTGATCCTAATGAAGCTAGGAAGATAAGCAAGCATCTTGGAGTTGAAATCTTCGTTTTGATAAAGCAGTCAAAAGGTTTGACTTCGTCATGAATGAAGAGGAACTGTGTGTTTACAAGAGGACTAGTGGGAGCGCAATTGCATTTCTAGTATTATATGTTGATAACATACCACTTCTCGGAAATGAAGTTCCATTGTTTCAGTCTGTTAAGACTTGATTCGAAAGTTATTTTTCAATAAAATTATGGGAGAAACCGTATACATTCTTGGAATAATAATCTATAGAGATAGATTGGATAAGCTAATTGGATTGTGTCAAGATACTTATAGTGATAAGGCCTTGCACATGTCCAATATGCAGGATTCCAAGAAAGGCTTCGTGCAAATGACTCTTGGTATTACTCTTAGCAAGACGCAGTGTCTTTCGACACACGCTGAGTAAGGGCGAATGAGGGTCAGGCTACTGCTAAAGGCATTAGATGTCTTAAGATGTGATCTTAATTTTAGTGGGAGTCATTGTTACTAATTTTAGTTATGATATGATGTTTGTATAAACATAATTTGATTATGTTATTGAAATCTGACATCTGTATTATTTAATAATGGTTATTAAATAATAGTCCCAAAGTAATTCATGACATTTTATAGGTCATCAAGTATGTGACTTGATCATGAAACCCTATAGATAATAAATGACATAAATTATGTTGGTCCCTGGTCGAGGTTGTTAAAGTGGGACATTAACAACCGCGTGAGACTAGCATGTGAGGTGACTGATGACTAAGTTTCATGGAGTCATTAATAAGAGTATTAAAGTCAATCACATAGATATGTGTTGGAGAACACAGGATCGGACATGACCCACTGATGAGAACTCTACGGGATAGTTATATAAGTGTCATGAGAGTTTTCATTACGACTATAGAGTATAGTCCTTAGACCTGAGTTCATCATGTTTTCTTACATGTGAATTGGTCCGCTTTAACCTTGTCAAACGTCAGCCGTAACTGGTGACTATAAAGGCATTGATTGGGCGTATCATGAAGCGTGTGAAGAGACAAGGATGGAACAAGATGGGATTTGTCCCTCCTATATAACAGGAGATAAATATCTCAGGGCCCATCGAAGATTTGATACTGAAAAATGTGTGGCCACACTCAAACGAGGTGATTGTCAGTCGTTTGTCTTGTCAGTATAAATCGGAGTTCGATGAACATGATCTTGGCTCAATAAGGATGACACGGTTCTTGCCTTATGCTAGATCGAGATATAGTGACGAAGGGATTGAAGGAATAGATGATTCCAGTACAAGTGGGAGATTGTTGGGAATGTCCTGAAATCTATTGTACTTACTCTAAGTGATAGTTGTATTGTCGAGATGAGACAATCATATAATACTAGGTAGTCATAATGCTTTGCTAGAAGCCACTTATGATCAATGAGTTTAGAACTCATTGCTAGTGTTATATGATCCTACAGGGTCACACACCTAAGCAAACTGGGCGTTAAAGACGAGGTTGATCATTAATGTAATGATCCAGTGAATGCATATGTGATATGCATTCGATATAAATGTTCTGGGACAGCATCGATCGTTGCAGAGAGTGCATCGATCGATGCACTCGCGGATTAATCAGATTAATTCGGTTTAATCGCTGGTTAATTCCGTTATGGTTTAAGTCGACATATATGAGATATATGGTCGACCTAAACTGATTGACTAACCTAATTCACAGCCACCAGAACTTGAATAGAACCTCTGAAGAGATTGGATCTCTATAGGCACTAGCATCCCTGCTGTTCATTTTGTGTGCGTGTGGATACTAGTAGAGGCGCAGCATTTGAGGCGCTCTAGATCTCGATTATCTGCAAATCTTCCGCTGCTAATCACCAGGTAAATCTGAGATCCCATAGATTCAATTATATGAACCTTAGATCCTAGGCTCGGAATTCAGACTAGGGTTGCCTAATTGGATTAGGAACTGCTAGAAATTCCTTCACAAACCGTCCTTGACCCCGTTTACCTCGATTCCACAATACAAAGCTTTTCAACCTGTATTGCTTCCGCGAGTTGTGTCGATTCGGACTAAACCATTATACCAAGGAAGCGAATTCATTTCTAAGTAAATAAACGTCTACATAATGTTTACAAAACAATTTGCCTATAAATTCTAATCACAAAATAAACACAAGTAAATAGGCGCCAAAATCCGAACCGAAAAAAACCATCAAAATCATTGAATCAAGAACTCCAGCCCACAAGGGATCCTGAAACTACACCGAGGACCTCCCGCGTCCATCGCTGCTGAACCTGAAAACACAAAAGAGTATATGAGCGATCTAAGATTACCCAGCGAGTTGGCTCCCCACTAACGTGCCACCACCACGTGATAAACCCACAACACACAAGCACTTGCAAAAGAAAGGAAAGAATTACGAAAATCGACGGCACGGCGACACATGTCCTCGATTAGACTCGATTTATCTAATGCGCACAACGAACTTAACACCACCGAGCCCACTATGCGAACTCAGTAACTTTCACGGGTTACATAGCCACCGACAAGGTAACTATAACTACCCACGAATCCTAGACGTAAAGACGAAGTCCGAAGACCTAGGACTCTGTTCTAAGTCCATCGATACACAGCGAATCGGGCTACCCCATGGTAACCTAAGTTTCCATGCAGTCCGGCCCTAGGACATGACCCCATATTCTCTGGACCACACACCTACCGTCGTCACTCAGTAGGTTCACAACATAATTAGAATTACCACCCGAAGGCACACAATTCCATTAGGCAACTACCTGAGGATCCAATCGGGTCAGAAGTACCACAAAGCTTTTCAAACCTAGAATTGTGGGATCTAAAGCACCCTAGAGTCGTAGTGCAATAAAGTAAATACGCAGACTCACTGGGACTCTAACACACAACACAAGACCGACAAGGTCAACAGAAAGATAAAGGCAACACCGATATATCCTGCAAGTCCTAAACAACAACACCACCACCAACCCCACTCGGTCCTATACCGAATTGAGCAACTACAAACTTACCCGGTCCCATGACCGGCATAAGTTTCACGCAACCGACTACCCGGCCCTACACCGGAGTAGTCTAAGCACAAGCCTTCACACAGCACACACAACATCAAATCAACAACACACAAACAATTAAGAAGGCCTTTAAAGTTCATTAAAGTCTTTTAATCTCATTTAGTCCGCTACCTTTGATTAGCGGATTGCTAATACGTAGATGGCTCACCAATCACACAACTTTCTTAATTATCCTTTCCTAAGTATCTTTTAATAACTCCTCAATCTGTCGGTTTAGCTGACTTAGCTGAGTTTGAAAACATATAATATGTCGTATGAATTTGAGTCTCTGTGGATTCGATAATCTTTTTACTACAGTTGCATTTATGTGCACTTGCAGTTAGAATAGGGATAATTCTTGACCTATCAAGTTTTTGGCGCCGCTGCCGGGGAATCTTTGAGTTCGCCGATAGATTTTGTTCTAGAATTTAGACTAAGTTGTTTTTCTTTTGTTTTGGTTACTGATACTTCTCTGTCTTGCTTGTCTTTGTTGCTACAGGAATCGTCAAGAACTGGCAGTGTCGACTGGCTCCCACTAAGTGTCGATCGACATCGATCTCAAAGGCAGACTTTGAGTTCAGTGTATGCCTAGTCAACACACCAGAAGCAACCCGGACGATAGACTTTTGAACCTCAGACTTGAGGAGCTTGCTAGACTTGAAAGGACAAACAGAAAAGCTCAGAAATCTTCAAGGATGATGAATCGATTGATCTTGATTAGAGATGCATAAGGTGTTCTGAGAGACTCACAGAACAATCCCTACAATGCTCAAGGATAAAGAATTGACGCTCAAGTAAATGTGATCCCTGAACCAGAGCAACAGATTGTTAATCCTCCTTCTAGGAGGACAATAGTTGACTACAACAGGCCTGATGAATTCTACGCCAACATGTCTGCGATTGTACCTCATGCTTTTGAGAGGAATGAGTTTGAGTTGAAGACTTCGTACTACACACTTGTGGGACAACACATGTTTCATGGACTCCCACATGAGCACCCTATGAACCACATAGAAGACTTTGAGTCTCTAGTCACTGGAATGAAGCACAATGGAGTAAGCTATGACTACCTACATTGCAAGCTTTTTCCTCACTCTCTTGGAGGAGAAGCTGCTAACTGGCTGAATCAGATTCCACCTGGGACTCTGACTACTTGGAATGCAGTGAAGAAGAAGTTTCTGCGACACTTCTATGATGATGCTAGATCCGAGAGATTTCCCTCATCAAGGTTTCTCTGAGGTGCAGCTGTTGGATATCTTCTTCGGAGGAGTTGATTTGTGGTATCAGATGGCCTTAGATGCTGCAAGTAATGGAAACTTCTACACTAAATCTCCAGAAGAAGCTAAGGAGCTTATTGAGAACTTGGTGACTAGTAATAGTGTTAAGAATGCTGATATGGAGAGGAGGAATTCTGGTGGTAAAGTTGACAATTCCCAGATAGCTGAGATGAACAAGAAGATAGACACTGTTCACAGCTTACTGGTTGGAAAGAAGGCTGTCCATTTGCTTAAGAGACTGAGGTGATTGAGGATGAGGAAGGCTATGAAGAAGAGGATGTGAACTACATTGGTGGGTCTGGATTTAAGGGAAGCAGGTTTGGAAATCAGCAAGGTAACAAGTTCTACAATGCTAACACTGGTTATGGTCAGAAGAGTGCTTTCCGGAAACCTCGTGTTGTTGCTGAAGAGAAGGTTTATAAACCTCCTATACCGTTCCCCAGGGTAGCTATGAAGTCTAAACAAGGGCTTGATGAAGCCGAATGCATGGAAGTAACAAATAAGAAGCTAAATGAGATCCTCCCAACTGATGATTTGCAAATCCACCCTTGTCTACTGATAGGTGTATAGTTTTATCCCTATTCTACTGCAAGTGCACAGTTAATGCAATCGTAGTATATAAGGTATCGAATCCCACAAGGACTCTCAGTCACACAATAGATTATTAGTAATTCAGATTTAATTAAGTGAAGCAGGTGTGAAAACAGTAAACGAAATAGCAAGCGAATAAAAGTGAGTTTGTAAGCAAGAAAGCGAAGCGTTAGGTTTCAGGAGTTCTCAGGAGATCAGGAACGCAAGCAATCAATCTATCTAGATCTAATCAATAACTGTTCTAGAACTCAAACACGGGTATAGAATTAACCAAATTCCTTTGCGATAATTCTCTAAGTCTAAGTGCAGCAAACCAAACTTTCGTTTGCGAGAACTAACAGATTAAACTAGCATTAATTCCAAGTTTGACATGTTCACAATTAACCTGAACCAAACTTCCGTTTGCGAGAAGTTTAATTGCTTATCTAGGTTCTTTCTAGTTAAATTAACCAACTTCCGCTGCATTAATCAACCTAACATCATAATTCTGATTAGCTACTTCAGATTAAGCATTAAGAACAACTTAGATAAAGAACTAGCAGATATAAATCTCTACAGATTAATTAAGCCATAATTCTCTGAAATCCCTAATGAGAATCCTTCAACCTAACAGGTAAACTACTCAGACATATTCACCGAGACAGAAGATATCATAAGTAGAAAACCAAATATCATTAAACAGAATAATCAACAGGGGTTCGAAATCAAGTCTCTTTCGAGAACAAGATCAGCCCCTAAGGCTCTCTGAAATAAAATAAAACTTAAGAAAAGTGTAGCCTAAACAAGTGGCTAAAAACCCTAATATATAGTCTAAAACACGTTTTGGGCTCTGTGTGAATATCTGGGCTTTTCTGCAATATCAGCATTCTTCATTAATCCGTCGTCTTGGCCCATCTCGCATATGCAACGATCGACGCCACAAGTGTGTCGATCGATGCAGCTCTGAAATATCGACAGTGAAGTCTATCTCTCGGCCAAATACTCCAAATAGCTCCAGAAAGTGCTATAATCACCAAATATGCTCCAAATGTGCTTGTACCTAATAAACACCTGAAAAGACTCTAAAACATAGTAAAAAACTCGATAAAGAACACATATACCATGGTTAAAATCCCTAAAATCCATGGTATATCAACTCCCCGACACTTAGCTCTTGCTTGCCCTCAAGCAAGTAAAGAACCAAAGCATAAGAAAAGAAGTTTGAAAACACAGAAACTTATTTCGTCTTAGGAACTTTCGCATTCACATTCACTTAGTAATCCACTGAAAACTTTCCTACGGAACTCAAGACCACAATGTACTTCCCCCACACTTAGCAACTGTCCTAAGTAAACTCCACAATCACATTCACGCATTCAAATTCTCCCTACTGGCTTCTGCAAGTATTTAAGTGCGGTCTCACCTAAGGAGTATCGATCAAAGGCACATGGATTCTTACCTTATCAGCTCTAGACCACCATACTATCTTTCTCTAGTCCCTTTCTTCTCTTTCCCTTCCTTAACAACTGATTTTTCCCCACTGGGTATCATTTTTTTTTTATCAGTGTTCTTCCCGTTAAGGGGTGTACTTTGGACACATTCCATGGATCGCACAGGAGATAATAGGGGTCTCTACCACTCCTGTGACCACTTCGGAGTTACTAACTCATCCTCAGTTTATTATCTTTTTTTTTTATGGAAGGGGAGAAGGGAACTAAATAGGATAGGTTGACAGGCTGTGTCAGAACTAACAAGGGAATCCGACACAAAGTATACCAAGCCCTTAGGTGAGAAATCTAAGTCAGTATTAAGGTGAAGTTAGTAAAAGGATCCTCTGATACCTGAAGTGATGTGGGTGTCCTCAGTAGGTTGATCCGTGTCTGAGTTTTCTAATAGTCATAGAGGCTCTGCAAGTCTGTCCAATGGTCACTTAGTTCCTGTTCAAGCGAAAATTTTCTTCGAAAAATCATAGTTTCATACAAATTTTGACTCAATAAAACAAAGTTTTTTTTAAAAAAACTAAGAAAACAAAAGCGTGCGTCAGTAGCTCCTCCCCCACACTTAAACTACACTGTCCCCAGTGTAATCAAAGCATGAGCTCGGTAAGAAAAATAATCAAAGTGAAACAAACCGATAGTTGCGGAACACTTACTGTTGTCGTCGCCTTGTGTCGATCGATGCCACAAGGGTGTCGATCGATGCAAGGCGAATTTTGCTCGCGGTTATGTGAATAACCGATGTCTGAACCGCAATCAATTCGTTAAACCGTAAATCGCGACTGCATCGACCGATGCACTAGGTGTGTCGATCGATGCAAAGTGATTATTCCTGTTTCTCTCGCCTCTGAACACACTTAAACAGAAAAATTAAAAATACCAAAACCAAAACGAAAATTGAAAAACAAAAATGAACCTACTAGTGGGTTGCCTCCCACTGAGCGCTTGTTTTTAGTCATTAGCTTGACTATTGGAAGAGATTTGATTCAAGGCGGTTTCAACAGAGACTTTGAATGTCTCTGTGAGTATCTCTTCATCCAAGGAGGTGTATAGGCATTATGATCATGAGGCTTCCCAAGGAAAGAGTAATCAGAATCAGGGTGGGAGCGAAGCTTGGGCGGTCTACTGCGTTTTCCTGCATTCAAAACAATGTGATCAGAAGGTTTAAGCTTAGGTAATTTGTACCTTACCTTTGATGTATATCTGATGTCTGGAGCTTTCTGCTTATGAGCAGTTGCAGGTACTGAAGATGTTAGAGCAGGTTCAAGAGGAACCGCCATCTTCTTCTTTCCACTATCAGATACTGTAGTTCCACCAATCTGAACTTCTTCTTTTAGATGACCATCAGTGGAGATCATCTTCTTTGCATGAACTCGCGAAGTTTCAACTGGTGGTGTTTTATTCACCTTCTTATCCATCACTTTTATGCAGTTAGCCACTTCTAGCTCTTGTTTGGAAGGTTTAGGAACCTTAGGATATGGCACTGGGGGCTTGTAGACTCGTTCTGGCACTGTTGCAGGTTTCTGGTCATGTCTGCGTTCTGTGTCGACCGTTGCATGATGTGTGTCGATCGATGCAAGGCGATTCTGTTTCTCGAAAGAACTCGAAATTGCCGTCAGAACGGCGTGTCGATCGTCACTAAGGGGGTGTCGATCGATGCATGTATCAGGCAGACAATATTCATCCAGAAAATCCGAGATTATGCTCTCTTCTTCTTCCAGCAACTCAATCTCATCCCCTAAGGTCACATCTTTGATGTGCAGCTTCCGTTCAGCTCTCTAAGCTTCATTATGCCTTTGCATTGTTTCAGCTGTTTGAACTCGGACATCTAGCTTCTTCATATGTGTGCTCAAGTATTCAAACTTCTCATTCAGATCTTCATGCAATGCATCCATCCTTGAGTTGAAGGACACAGTGATCTGTTGTTCTCTCTCAAGAAAATGTTCCATCATAGCTTCTAATTTGCTCTTATGTGTAGGTGCAGGCGGTGATTTGTAAGAAGAAACACCATAGTTCCTCGAGAAGGCATTGCTCTGTTGCTGGAAAGGTCCCTGAAAAGCTGATTCCTGACTGTAGAATTCATTCCCTCCAACGCAGTTGATAGCTTCTTGCGTATACTTTCCAAGTAGAAGGCTATGCAGATAGTCAACTTTACTCTTCAACCCAGCTATCTGTGATTTATCAATCCCTGGACTAAAGAAATCATACATCTTTCTTACGATATGTGTCGATCGATGCAGTGGAAGCGTCGATCGATGCAAGCGCGATGATGTGACGATCGACACACAGGACCGTGTCGATCGTTGCAGGGCGATTACAGGCGTACCTGAAACGCAAGAACAGAAAAAGAAAAAAAATTAGTAACAAAAAACAAAAAACGAAAAACCTAGTCTAAATCCTAAGTTCAAATCTATCGGAGACTCAAAAGAGTCCCCGGCAACGGCGCCAAAAACTTGATAGGTGTATAGTTTTATCCCTATTCTACTGCAAGTGCACAGTTAATGCAATCGTAGTATATAAGGTATCGAATCCCACAAGGACTCTCAGTCACACAATAGATTATTAGTAATTCAGATTTAATTAAGCGAAGCAGGTGTGAAAACAGTAAACGAAATAGCAAGCGAATAAAAGTGAGTTTGTAAGCAAGAAAGCGAAGCGTTAGGTTTCAGGAGTTCTCAGGAGATCAGGAACGCAAGCAATCAATCTATCTAGATCTAATCAATAACTGTTCTAGAACTCAAACACGGGTATAGAATTAACCAAATTCCTTTGCGATAATTCTCTAAGTCTAAGTGCAGCAAACCAAACTTTCGTTTGCGAGAACTAACAGATTAAACTAGCATTAATTCCAAGTTTGACATGTTCACAATTAACCTAAACCAAACTTCCGTTTGCGAGAAGTTTAATTGCTTATCTAGGTTCTTTCTAGTTAAATTAACCAACTTCCGCTGCATTAATCAACCTAACATCATAATTCTGATTAGCTACTTCAGATTAAGCATTAAGAACAACTTAGATAAAGAACTAGCAGATATAAATCTCTACAGATTAATTAAGCCATAATTCTCTGAAATCCCTAATGAGAATCCTTCAACCTAACAGGTAAACCACTCAGACATATTCATCGAGACAGAAGATATCATAAGTAGAAAACCAAATATCATTAAACAGAATAATCAACAGGGGTTCGAAATCAAGTCTCTTTCGAGAACAAGATCAGCCCCTAAGGCTCTCTGAAATAAAATAAAACTTAAGAAAAGTGTAGCCTAAACAAGTGGCTAAAAACCCTAATATATAGTCTAAAACACGTTTTGGGCTCTGTGTGAATATCTGGGCTTTTCTGCAATATCAGCATTCTTCATTAATCCGTCGTCTTGGCCCATCTCGCATATGCAACGATCGACGCCACAAGTGTGTCGATCGATGCAGCTCTGAAATATCGACAGTGAAGTCTATCTCTCGGCCAAATACTCCAAATAGCTCCAGAAAGTGCTATAATCACCAAATATGCTCCAAATGTGCTTGTACCTAATAAACACCTGAAAAGACTCTAAAACATAGTAAAAGACTCGATAAAGAACACATATACCATGGTTAAAATCCCTAAAATCCATGGTATTGTTGGAATTGTGTCCAGTAATCTCGGTACTGTCTCTAGAAAGTAAGAGTATGTCAAAGATCAGACATAAGTCATATAATATTGGGGATCATGATGGCTTGCTAGAGTCCGCTCATGATCTATAAGTCTTGGACTTATTGCCTTTATTATATGATCCCATATGGGTCACACGCCTAAGCTAACAGGAAAATGTGTTGGAACGGCTTAGCAGAAGTACGACAAAAGTGTCAGGCATTTGTCGTACTAAGAGAGAAAGATTAATGGGTCTGATTAAATGGGATTTAATCAGATTGGTGTTTTGGGCCCATAAGCCCAAAAGGGAAAGAGAAGGCTTTTAATAAACAAAAGGCCAAATCTCTTTCTCAAAAAACCCTAGCCCCCAGCGCCGATTTTCCTCTCTCCCTGCGCCTCCCACCAGCTCGGTCTAGCAGCCGTTTTCTGTGATCGCGTGTGTGAACCTTTGGAGGATTCATCCCTCGGTGTATCTCTCTGATCTCTGACCTGTTCTATTCCTTCCGCTGCAACAAACAGGTAAAAGGTGAGATCATCTAATGTTTCTAATCAAGAGAACCTAGATCTGTATGTTTAGGTTGATATGAATCTGTGAATTACATCAGGATCAACTAAACAGTTCCTACAGTGGTATCAGAGCCATTGGTTCTTAGGATTTCTTGTTTAGATTCAATGTTTAGGTTGTTTAATCTGTTTAGAAGTGTTCTGAATCAACTACTGATAAGAAAAACACTTAAGAAACTGAATTGAATCCTGAACAAACAAACGAAATCGCAAAACCGAGCTATATGACTCGTTTGTTTTGCGATCGTCCGAGAGTTGGCCGGTTGGGTCGGAATCGTTGGCCGGTCGAGAGTTGGCCGGTTGGACGGATTGCGCTTAAGCGGCTTCGGCGGACGGTCGATCGATCGATCGGATCGGACACGACGCACGGACGGATCAAGGATCGCGTCGCGTGGTCGGTCCGATCAGGCGAGAATCGCACGATCGATTGCGATCGTACCGTCCCGCGTCCCGACCGTCCCATCCGCGTCCCGAGCACGTCCGATCATCGTCCCGTCCAGCTGCATCCCGATCGCGTGAGGCTCGGCCGTCCGTGGATCGTGGATCGAACGCGGCTGGTCGGTTGTGATCGTGTGGATTAGGTCACGGCCGTGGATGGACCGTGACCGATTCGTTTCGGTTCGGTTTAAAACTTGGTTAAAATCAATTCGTCCTGGTTTAATAAACAGATTTAATAATTTTATTAAATTCTGGTTAAACCGGGATAAGAAATCCAATGTCGAAAGAAATATTGGATTTAGTGCCTAAACCAGGATTTTCTAATTTGATTTGGTTGGACCAAATAAATTGAGAAATTCCGGTTTAGTAAATAACCGGTTGACAATTGTGGTCATCGTAGTAATTAAAACTTGGTTAGACCAGTTTTAATGAACCAGACCGGTTATGTCAATTAATTGGACAATTGGGTCATGTCTTGGACATGGACCAATTCTTGGGCCTCGGGCCAAGAAGTTAAAACAATTGGGCCAATTATTTGAGTCTTTCTTCAGATAAATTTAAAATTTATTTTATAAAATTATAAAGTCGATTTTAAATTAAAGTTTCCGAAATTTTGAAATTAGAAAGTTTCTTAAAATAGAAGTTTCTGGATTTGCGGATTTTGGATTTTAAGAAATTTCTAAAGTTAGAAAGTTTCCGTTTTTAGAAAGTTTCCAATTTTAGAAAGTTTCCAAAAATAGTAGGTTTCCAGAAATAGAAAGTTTCCCGAAATAGTAATCTTCTATTTTGGGAATGAAATTTTAATAAACCTACGAACCTCAAATAATATCAAGCGTTGGATGTCTTGTCCAGGCTATGTCAGCTGTCAAAGCCCATTCAATTGCATTCATTGCCATACAGTGTGAGGATGTCTGTTTTTGCGTGGGTAAGACAGTTTGTGATTCATAAATGTCATTGGGAGTCCCAGACATTAATGATTACATGACTGTATAGTCTGGTTTTCTTGACTAGGCCATCGGGAGTCCCGGGCCTTGAGACATCAGAGTGGATTGGGCCTCGGGCCCAGATTCACAACCAAGGGTTATATCACGGATATAATTAGCCGATATAGGGTTTACCGATATAAGCTAAGGTTGGGTGACGGCCAGTGGCCCACTTTAATCTTAGTTATATGTGGATCTTGGAATCATTATATTCTATTGAGGGTAACTGATGTTATTGAATATAATGCGTGATTAATCATATTAAATTTTAATACGAGATTAGTCATTTTGAACATAATAACTAATAACCTTTTTATTTATATATTTCAGATATGACTACTACAAGCACACAAAACACATTCTCGATCCGGTCTGTTCTCGAGAAGGAGAAGCTGACTGGAACGAACTTCCTGACATGGTCAAGGAACTTGAGGCTGGTCCTCAAGCAGGAGAAGAAGGATTATGTCCTTCGTGATCCCCTCCCCGAGAGGCCTCTTGCCAATGCTGCCAGGACTCTGCACAATGCTTGGGAAAAGCATTCGTCAGATGAAAATGATGTCTATTGCCTGATGTTGGTGACAATGACTCCTGAGCTGCAAAAACAGTTCGAAAGTGTATTGTCTCCCATCGAGATAATGGCGAGCCTGAAATCGCTTTTTCAGGAGCAGGCTAGGACTGAGAGGTTCCAGACAGTTAAGAACCTCTTGGACTGTAAGTTGGCTGCGAATGCGGCAGTGAGTCCTCATGTCTTGAAGATGATGGGTTATCTCGATCATCTTCAGAAACTCGACTGCCCAATCAGCCAGGAACTTGCCTGCGACATCATTCTGCAGTCTTTACCTGCAAGCTATGATCAGTTCATTCTGAACTTTAACATGCATGGCTTGAGTAAGACACTACCTGAGCTTCACGGAATGCTCAAGACTGCAGAGCCCAACTTGAGGAAAACCGCCAAGGACCCCAATGTGCTTATGGTGCAAAAGGGCAAGGGGTTTAAGAAATCCTCTGCTAAGGATAAGGGAGCGGCCAAGGCTGTCCAAGTCGCGGACAAGGACACGCCAAAGCCCAAGCCCAAGTCCAAGGCTGGGCCTACTGACATGTGCAGGTTCTGCAAAGAACTGGGGCATTGGAGAAGAGATTGTAAGAAATTCCAGGAAGGTCTAAAGGAATTGAAGAAGAAGACTTTCGAGACTTCTTCATCAGGTATTTTTGTTATAGAAGTTAATACAACTACTTCTGATAATACCTCATGGGTCATGGATACTGGTTGTGGGGCTCATATTTGTACTAATATGCAGGCACTCAGCAACAGTAGAAGGCTGAAGCAAGGACAAGTGGAGCTACGAGTTGGGAATGGAGCGAAAGTTTCAGCACTAGCTGTAGGCACATACTTGTTGTCTTTACCTTCGGGATTGATTTTAGAACTGAATAATTGTTATTTTGTACCTGCTATAAGCAGAAATATTATTTCAATTTCTTTGTTGGATTTGGAAGGTTATGATTTTTCAGTTAAGAATAAATTATGTTCCTTCAATCGCAACAATTTGTTCTATGGTTCTGCCCCTCTTTCAAATGGGCTTTACATACTCGATCAATCCGCGCCAATATATAACATTAATACAAAACGGTTTAAACCTAATGAGGAAAACCGAACGTTTCTATGGCATTGTCGTTTAGGGCACATCAGCGAGAAACGCATCAAGAGGCTCCATTCGAATGGACTTCTTGGCTCATTTGACTTCATGTGAGAAATGCGAATCATGCATGATGGGCAAAATGACACGGGCCCCCTTTAATAAACCTAACGAGAGGGCCAGTGACTTATTGGGCCTGATACACACTGATGTGTGTGGCCCAATGTCCACAAATGCAAGAGGAAACTATCAGTACTTCATTACCTTCACTGATGATTTCAGTAGGTATGGATATGTTTATTTGATGAAACATAAGTCTGAATCTTTTGAGAAGTTCAGAGAATTCCAAAATGAAGTACAGAACCAACTTGGCAAAAGCATTAAGGCTCTTCGGTCCGACCGAGGAGGAGAATACTTAAGCCAAGAATTCAGTGATCATCTGAGAGAGTGTGGGATCGTATCCCAACTCACTCCTCCTGGAACACCTCAATGGAATGGTGTATCTGAGAGGAGAAATCGGACCTTATTAGATATGGTTCGATCTATGATGAGTCACACAGACCTTCCAATATCCCTTTGGGGATATGCTCTGCTAACAGCAGTGTTCACTCTAAACAGAGCGCCATCAAAAGCAGTAGCAAAGACACCATATGAATTATGGACTGGAGAAGCTCCAGTGCTGTCTTATCTCAGAATTTGGGGTTGTGAAGCCTATGTCAAGAGATTAATCTCAGACAAGCTTACACCAAAATCTGACAAATGCTATTTCATTGGTTATCCACGGGAAACCAAGGCTTATTACTTCTATCTACGTTCCGAGAACAAGATTTTTGTTGCCCGGGATTGTAACTTTCTTGAGAGGGAGTTTCTCTCTAAGAAAGACAGTGGGAGTAAGGTACTGCTTGAAGAAATTCAAGATGAACAGGATACTGCTCAACCTAATGAGGAAGAGCAGGAGGAGGCCCTACAAGAAATTGTAGAGCCTGAACCTGTGGTACCTGAAGTTCGAAGATCCGGGAGGATCCGTCACGAACCCGAGAGATATCAAGGATTCCTCGTGACTGACTGTCATGATCTTCTGATCATTGATGGTGATGAACCATCGAACTTCAATCAAGCCATGATGGGCCCAGATTCCTCTAAGTGGCGTAAAGCCACTGATTCCGAAATGGACTCCATGTCGGTCAACCAAGTATTTTCGTTGGTTGACTTACCCGCTGGTGTAAAAGCCATCGAGTGCAAATGGATCTTCAAGAAGAAGATTGACGTGGATGGAAATGTCCAGATTTATAAAGCCAGGTTGGTGGCAAAAGGTTTCAGACAAGTTCACGGTGTGGACTACGATGAAACCTATTCACCAGTGGCTATGATGAAATCTATTCGGATTCTACTAGCAACTGCAGCTTTTCATGATTATGAAATTTGGCATATGGACGTGAAAACCGCCTTCATGAATGGTATTCTGGAAGAGGATGTGTATATGACACAACCTGACGGTTACATAGATCCGAAGAATGCTGGGAAAGTATGCAAGCTTCATAAATCCATTTATGGATTGAAGCAAGCATCGAGGAGCTGGAATCTTCGTTTTGATGAAGCGATCAAGCAATTTGACTTCATCAGAAACGAAGAAGAACAATGCGTGTATAAGAAAACTAGTGGGAGCAAGATAGTATTTCTTATTCTGTATGTCGATGACATACTGCTTCTCGGAAACGACGTTCCAATGCTGAAGTCTGTAAAGGACTGGCTTGGAAGTTGTTTTTCCATGAAAGACATGGGTGAAGCCGCATACGTTCTTGGAATTAGGATCTATCGGGATAGACCTAAGAGGCTGATAGGCTTGTGTCAAGACTCATACATTGACAAAGTCCTACAAAGATTCAGCATGAAAGATTCCAAGAAGGGCTTCATGCCAATGGTGCATGGCACAACGCTAAGCAAGAAGCAGAGCCCTACGTCGGCTGCTGAGCTTGAGCGCATGAAGAATATTCCTTATGCATCTGCAATAGGATCTGTCATGTATGCCATGATCTGTACTCGTCCTGATGTTGCTTATGCATTGAGCATGACGAGTAGATACCAGTCAAATCCAGGTGAAAACCATTGGATTGCCGTAAAGAATATCTTGAAGTATCTAAGACATACTAAGGATAAGTTCTTGGTGTACGGTGGAAGTGATGTGCTTAAAGTCAGTGGATTCACAGACGCAAGTTTCCAGACAGACACAGATGATTTCCGGTCACAGTCCGGTTATGTCTTTTGTCTGAATGGCGGTGCAGTAAGTTGGAGAAGCTCCAAGCAGGACACCGTTGCTGATTCCACTACAGAAGCTGAATATATCGCCGCCTCAGAAGCAGCGAAGGAAGCTGTTTGGATACGAAAGTTCATTATGGAACTAGGTGTGATACCAGATGCGGCTGAGCCTCTGGCACTGTTTTGTGACAACAATGGTGCTATAGCTCAGGCAAAGGAACCAAGATCACAAAAGAAATCCAAGCATGTTCAAAGAAGATTTCACTTGATACGTGACATCGTAAATAGAAAGGAAGTCAAGATCAGCCGAGTTCCGACAGATGATAATGTCGCTGATCCGTTGACAAAGCCACTCCCAAGGCCTAAGCTCGAGTTCCTGACTGAAGCTGTAGGCATTAGAAACATTGAAATGTAATCTAAATTTGAGTGGGAGTTTTGCGAGCTTTATTTTAGTTATTTGATATGTTCTTGTAAAACATTATTTTATGTTTTAATGAAATTATTATTTCAAGATTATTTTAACTGTGATGAAATAATCGTTCCAAAATGATATGAAGCATTTTATAGGTCATCGAAGTAAGTGACTTGATCTTGAGTCATCAAAGTCATTTAGCTTGATCATGAGACCCTATATTTGATAAATGTTTTATATCATCCTGTCCCTAGTCGAAGGTTGTTGAAACTGGAACACCAACAACCGTGTGAGACTGGATTGGTACGTGACTTATGACAAAGTCTCAGTGTGTCATAGATGCGCGGCATCAAAGTCAGTACATAGGTGTATGTTGGGAACATACGACCGGACAAGACCCGCCTATAAGAACTCTTCAGGATATTTATATATGTGTCATAAGAGATTCTTACTACGACTATAGAGTATAGTCCTTAGACCTGAGTTCACATGCATGTGACTGCACATGGACTGATGTACTTTGATCATTGTTTAACGCTATCGTTCTGTGATAGCTATAAGGACCTTGTTTGGGTACATCATGAAATGAGTAGTTTACAGTGATGGAACAAGATGGGATTTGTCCCTCCAATATAAATGGAGTGAATATCTCTAGTCCAATCGGAGATTTGAATACTGGAAAACGCATGGCCATGCTCAAACGGACTTTCCCGAGTCGTTTGGATTGTCAGTATCAAATCAGAGTCCGATGAACAAGATTAGGCTTTATAAGGATGACACCAATCTTGCCTTATGACTAATCGAGATATTGAGACAAAAGGATTATGAATACAGAGATTCCAGTACAAGTGGGAGATTGTTGGAATTGTGTCCAGTAATCTCGGTACTGTCTCTAGAAAGTAAGAGTATGTCAAAGATCAGACATAAGTCATATAATACTGGGGATCATGATGGCTTGCTAGAGTCCGCTCATGATCTATAAGTCTTGGACTTATTGCCTTTATTATATGATCCCATATGGGTCACACGCCTAAGCTAACAGGAAAATGTGTTGGAACGGCTTAGCAGAAGTACGACAAAAGTGCCAGGCATTTGTCGTACTAAGAGAGAAAGATTAATGGGTCTGATTAAATGGGATTTAATCAGATTGGTGTTTTGGGCCCATAAGCCCAAAAGGGAAAGAGAAGGCTTTTAATAAACAAAAGGCCAAATCTCTTTCTCAAAAAACCCTAGCCCCCAGCGCCGATTTTCCTCTCTCCCTGCGCCTCCCACCAGCTCGGTCTAGCAGCCGTTTTCTGTGATCGCGTGTGTGAACCTTTGGAGGATTCATCCCTCGGTGTATCTCTCTGATCTCTGACCTGTTCTATTCCTTCCGCTGCAACAAACAGGTAAAAGGTGAGATCATCTAATGTTTCTAATCAAGAGAACCTAGATCTGTATGTTTAGGTTGATATGAATCTGTGAATTACATCAGGATCAACTAAACAGTTCCTACAGGTATATCATCTACAGAGATATGTAGGGAAGATGATCCCCATAGATGAAGAGTTAGAAGAATGGGTAGTGGTGCTTTCTAAACAAGTCAGTTATGTGCTGTTTAATCAGATTCCAGAGAAGCTACCGGATCCTGGTGTCTTTGTGCTAGATTTCTCTATCTTCAAGGATAGCTTCAAGCATTCCTTATGTGATTTATGAGCTAGTGGAAACCTCATGCCATACTCTGTGGCCGAGAGATTGGGGTTGACAGACTTCCAACAGACTAGGATCTTTCTAATCCTAGCTGATCAATCAAAGAGGAATCCAGAAGGAGTTCTTGAGGACGTCCCTATTAGAGTTGAAAACTACTTGATTCCAACAGACTTCGTGGTGCTGAAATATGATATGGAACCGGATGATCCTCTGATACTAGGCATACCCTTCTTGGCTACAGCTGGAGCAATGATCGACATCATGCACGGTTTGGTTGATCTCTACCTTGGAGATAAGCCTCTGCATTTCAAGATGGATAAGCTGCAAAAGTCCACCATTGACGGTCAAGCCTTTAGTATTGAGATGGAGCAAGAAATTCAGATTAATTAATGAAGCTACAGTTTTGATATTGGAGAAAGGAAGATGGTGGTTTCTCAAGAATCCACATTATCATCTTCAGAGCCTGCAACTGCTCATAAGCAGAAAACTCCAAACATCAGATCTCCACCAAAGCGAAGGTATGCATCTTCAAAATTCAAATCTCCTCACTTCATTGCTATGAATGCAGGGAAACGCTCTATTCCACCCAAGCTTCACTCCCACCCTGGTTCCATTCCTACATTCCTTGGACACTCTCATGACGATACCGCTTACGAAGCTCCATGGATGAGGAGACTTTCGCACTCATAGCCTCTGTCGAAACCCCCGGGAGTCTAATCTCCTACCCATAATCAAGCTAACGACTAAAAAAAGCCCTAAGTGGGAGGCAACCCACTGGTAAGTTGTAAATATTAGGATCTTTGGTTTTGCTTTTCAATTTTCTTGGTTTTTGGTGTTTTTGTGTTAAGTCTAGCAGAACCCGTAGCACTGAAAAGTTAGTGTCGGTCGACACCCATTTGGTGTCGGTCGACATTGATTTCGAGAATTTCGAGAACGAACGATAATCGACCACAGTCGATTTACAGGGGTGGATTTGGGGCAGAAAAATTAGTGTCAGTCGACATTAACAGTTAGTGTCGGCCGATATCGACAAAATCGAGGTAAGTTTCTTTAAAAATCCCGACCCGACTTCATCTTCTCAATTCTTCCTCTCGTGAAAACCCTCTTCCAAATCGCCATCTCCTTTGTTTCTTAACCGATTTCAACGATTCAAAGCTCTATTCCACTTGATTTTCGGTGCTTTATCCATATCTAGTGTATGTTCCATCGATCTTCTAAGGTATGATTCTCAATCTGCCTTTTTCAGTTCGGGTTTAAAGGTAAAAAGCTTCGATTTTGGCTCAATTTGTTGATATCTACGACGAGTTTGTGATGGAATATGGTCGATTTCGGTGTTTTGGATGATTGTATGGACTCAATTCAGTGAGATTATGATGTTGCAAAATTGGTATCTTTGGGTCTCATGCTTGAATGCGTGTGGGATGATTATGATTCTTTGTTCTACAACGCCTGGTGTGGCGTCGATATCATTCCCACACGGCTCGCCTGCAACACCACCATGACGGAGCTGAAGATTAGATTGGATGTTCTGCGTTTTCTGCAGATGATTGGTTTGGGTACCATCTGTACCAAGCACTATGACTTGCATGAGGAGCTGGTCAGACATTTCATGGCAACAGTCCAAGTGTATTACACCAATGACGTGGTGAGGAAGGATTCTGAAGGGACATTGACCTTTATGGCTAAGGGAGTGCGGTACATGATCACCATTCCTGAGCTCTGCGACATCTACGAGTTGACAGGACTAAGAAGCGAGTGAACCTACCTGAGAAGTGGCGCGATGTGCAAGTGTTCTGGGAGCATTTTGGAAATAGAGTATATGATTCTCAGACTACCAGACAGTCCACAGTAAGGCACCCGGTCTTGAGGTACCTTGTCCGCTTGTTCGCCAACACAATCCTATGCAAGATGGAGCCAGTAATGATGCGGATAGCTGAGCTTTTCCTGCTGTATTTTGGGATTGGTGATATTATTGATGCTGAGGTTTATCAGGATGTACACTGGGAGGCTGATGTAAACATGGGAGATGTCTTTGCCCACCATCTAGAGGATCTCAAGACTAAGCCATTCAGTGGAAAAGGGCAGAAGACAGAGTCTGTTGGGAGTCTCCTAACTCCTATTTTGACCACTTTGGGATAGATAGGAGTCAGCTGTCGATATTCACCAAGAAGTCCACCATGGATTTTACGCACCTGAAGAGTATGCATTGGATTAAGGGAGACACCTCTGGGAGAGAGTTTATGTGGCATTTTACTGATATATATGGCGTTGAGCGCCTATTTCCTCTCCCAGAGACCAAGCTGACAGGTATCACTGATGAGCCTCTGATGCTCTCTTTTCAGCCTGCTGAGGAGCTTTGTCGACCTGTTCGGCGTCGCTCCACTGTGCTTCGAGGTGCCACCTATGGAGCTGCTGCTTCTGCTGCTGAGCACGATGTGGTTCCTGTTGCTGATCCTGATGAGACTTATGGGTTCCCAGACCCACCACAGCCACCGAAAGACATGCCACCTGGACAATGGCAGAAGTGGATGACTAGCACGATCAAGGAGAAGTTGAAGGGTATTTACAGCTGCTCCTGTCCTCGCCCACAGCGCGTTTCTCACCCACAGCCACGACGTCGCACGCCTGCACCTGCACCCATCAGTCCCGAGGCTGAAGACACAGAGGAAGCTGCTGATTCTGAGGAGATGGATGACGAGGACTCTTCGGTGTTCTAGCTTCTTTGCTGCTGCTGGTTATGTGTTTCTTTTTCTTTCGTTTCTTTTTATTTTTGTGTCTTGAGTCATTTTATGTCTTCTTTTGAGTCAGTCTGTTAGTCCAATCTGTTTGGAACTTGGATGATTATGAGTTTATGCATGTTACTGTTGCTTCTGACATGATTTTTGAGTGATCTAACGCAGCTAACAGGTGAGATTTTGATTGCCAAACAGTCTAACCCGACCATAACACTTAAAATTGTACATGCGTATGATCCTGTGGGATCAGTGTCGATCGACACTAAATCAGTGTCGGTCGACACCAACCGTGTTCAGGTACGAGATTTTGACTCAATTTTTTCTATCGTTCCTGATTGATTTTGTCCGAACCCAAGCTGCGAATGCACTGAGGCCAGTGCAGTTTAAGTGTGGGGGAGGTGGTTACTGACGATGTGTTTTGTTTTCTTAGTGTCAGCCCTTTATTTTCTTTGGTTTTCAAAGCTGTTTTATTGAGTCATAATCAGTATGAAACTATGATTTTTCGAGGAAATTTTTCGCTGGAACATGAATTAAGTGACCATTGGACAGACCTGCAGTAGCTATATGACTGTTAGAAAACCACACACTAATCAGCCTACCAAGGACACCGATATCTTATCATGATTCATAGGATCCACTACTAACTTCACCTCTAATCTTGAATAAATTTTCTCACTTAGGGGCTTGGTATCTAAGGATCGGATTCCTCTGATGTGCTTGACACAACCTATAATCATGTTTGAGTATGGTTCCATCTTTTCCCTCCCTTGAAAAAGAGATAAAAACTGCAGATAATCTAGTAGCTTCGAAGCGGTCACGAGAGTGGTAGAGACCCCTATTACCTCATGTGCATCCATGGAAACATGTCCAAAGATACACCCCGAATAAAAAGGGAAGAGCACTGATAAAAAAAAAATGATACCCAGTGGGAAAATATCAGTTGCTAAGAGAGAAAGGGAAAAGAAAGGAACCAGAAACTGATAGTTTGGTGGTCAAGTACTGATTGGGTTGAGTCCATGTGTCCTCTGATCAATACTCCCTTTGTGAGACCGCACTTAATTATATACATAGGTTAGTGTGGTGAACTTGAATGTCTTGACTTGATTGTGGAGTTTACTTGGGACAGTTGCTAAGTGTGGGGGAAGTACATTGTGGTCTTGATCTCTGCAGGGATGTTTTCATGTGTGTTACAAAGTGAATGTGAATGCGATATTCCTAAGATGAAATGAGTTTCTGAGTTTTCAAACCTCTTTTCTATACTTTGGTTCTCTGTTTGCTTGAGGGAAAGCAAGAGCTAAGTGTGAGGGAGTTGATATATCATGGTTTTTCTAGGTTTTTAACCATGATATAAGTGTATATATTGAGTCTTTAACCTTGTATTTCGATTCCATCGAGTCTTTTACAGGTAAGCTTGCGTTTGGAGCAAAGCTAGGAGTACTGATATATCATGGTTTTTACTAGTTTTAGACCATGATATAGATGTGTTTTTAGTGTCTTTTGTCTTTGTTTAGAGTCTTTTACAGGTTTAATCAGATTTGGAGCTAATTGGAGATAATTGAGCATTTTGGAGATTTTTGGAGTGTTTGGCCGAGAGATAGAGTTCACTGTCCGAAACAGAGGAAGGTGTCGATCGTTGCACTCTAGCATCGATCGATGCACCAGCGAGATGGGCCAAAAACTCGGCGGTTTAGAAGAATCAAGATATTGCACTTTGATCCAGAAGTTCCTGATATTTACAAAGAAGCCTCTGGCCGAGATTATGTCTATATATTAGAGTTTTTAGTGTTTTAATTAGATACGCTTTATACGCTTTACATTACGCTTTCATAATTAAGAGCAGAGGATTTTTAGAGCTTTTGGGGCTGATCTGAACCTATTACTTCATCTGTATTTGGAGAAGATTTCGAACCCCTTTTACTCTTATTCTTTTATGCAATTTATTCATCATATGATTATGTTTTCATTATCTATGTCTGAGTAGATTCCTAGTTAGGTTTAGGGTTTCTCACATAGGATTTCATGACTTGCTAGACTTGTTCAAATTCAGTTAAGGATTCAAACTATATATGTTCTTCAATTTAATTGTGCTTAAAGCTAGTTCTAACCTGATCAATTAGAATCTAGATCTTAGGTTGCTAAATACGTCACGGAAGTGGGGTTTAGGAATCTGAACTAATTAAATTGGGCAATTAAACTTTGCGCAAACGGAAGTTTGGTTTAGGATAATTGTGAACATATCAAACTTGGGATTAATGCTAGTTTAATCTGTTAGTTCTCGCAAACGAAAGTTTGGTTTGCTGCACTTAGACTTAGAGAATTATCGCAAAGGAATTTGGTTAATTCTATATCTGTGTTTTGAGTTCTAGAACTGTGCTTAATTAGATCCTTGCTGAATGAACTGTCTGCTTGTCTGATTTCCTGAGAATACCCTAGGCTTGACGCTTTTAGTTTATTGCTTCCATAACCGTTAATCTCTGCTACTGATTTACTTTCTCGCACTGCTTTCAATTCAATCATATTGCTTATTTCTAGTATTAGTCTCTACTGTTCTGATCTATTGAGACCAAGTGTCCCTGTGGATTCGATAACCCTATATACTACTTTGACATTGCTGTTCACTTGCAGTTTAGAATAGGGTAAAACTTACAACCTATCAAGTTTTTGGCGCCGTTGCCGGGGACTCTTAGAGTCTTCGATAGGACCGAACTTAGGGTTTTTACTAGAAATTTTTCTTTTTGTTTTTGCTTTTTCGTTTTGTTTTTGTTATTTTGCTAACTTTTTCTCTGTTTCTTTCTGTCGCAGGTACGACTTTCGCCTTGCGTCGATCGTTGCATCCCTTGCGTCGATCGTCACTAGGCGATTCTGAGATTGAATCGATCGTTGCACTGATAGCATCGATCGTTGCTGGACGATTACAGACAGTTTATGCCAACGCAGAAAACTCGAAGTAATCCGAACTCGAGCTTGCTTAATCTCGGACTAGAGGAACTTGGACGTCTAGAAAGGACTATCAGAAGAGAAAAGAGAGAGAGAATGGTACGAGAACGTGTGATCTTGATACCAGATGCTGAAGGTACCCTGAGGGACCAAGATAACAACCCGTACAATGCTGCTGGGCATCGGGTTGATGCTGAAGGGAATGTCATCCCTGATCCTCCTGAGCAACAGCAACAGGAGCTGAACCGAAACCAGGGTCAAGGACAGGCCCAAGGTAGAGAGATGGTGGTTCATGAGAGGACACTAGCTGATTACAACAGACCTGGTGAGTTTTATGCAAACCGAGCAGCTCTAGTGCTTCCTGCTTTTGAGAGGAATGATTTTGAGGTAAAGACCATCTACTACCAGCTGATGAGACAGATTGCTTTTCATGGTCTTCAAGCAGAGCAGCCTATGGATCACATTGACAAGTTTGAGGACATAGTCACTGGCATGAAGTATGAAGGAGTATGCCCGGACTATCTGTTCCTTAAGCTATTTCCGCACAGTCTTGCTGGAGACGCTAGTGCATGGCTGAGACAACTGGCACCTGGTCAGTATACTACTTGGGCAGCCTTAAAGAGTGAGTTCCTGCGTCACTTTTATGATGATGCGCGCTCGGATCAGTCCAGACAGGACATACTCACTTTTTCCCAAGGAGCTGTGGAGCCCTTGAAGACTGCCTGGATGAGATTTAAGCAGTATCAGCGTGATTGTCCACACCATGGATTCACAGAAGTACAGCTGATTGGTATCTTCTTCAGAGGCATAGATCTCCCTTATCAGACTGCGCTGGATAATTCCAGTAATGCTAACTTCAACAGGTTTAATCAGGTTTGGAGCTAATTGGAGATAATGGAGCATTTTGGAGCTAATTGGAGCTAAGCAGTTGATTGAGAACCTGATTGGCAGCAACAGTTGCAAGACAATGGATGAAAGGAGGAAGAAATCTGGTGGAACTGTAGAGAATTCTGATATAGCTAATATAAGATCCAAATTGGACACAGTCTACAATCTCCTAACAAGTAAGAAAGTTGTCCACTTTGCCCAAGATGTAGAGGTGATTCAGACTGAGGTGGAAACTCAGGAAGAAGATGTGAATTTCATAGGAGGTTCTGGTTTCCAAGGTAATAGATTTAGTAATCAACAGGGGAACAGATTTTCCAATGGAGGACAGACTGGTGGTTTTCAGAAGACCTATGGACAAGGTAATCAGAGAACCTATGGATCTACATCCTATCAGACTCCTCCTGCACCTACAGCCCATGAGAGCAAAATGGAGGCTATGATGGAACAACTGATTGAGAGTCAGACCAAGATCTCTGTGGACTGCAACAAGAAGTTGGACGCTGTCTATGAAGACCTCAATGGGAAATTTGAGTCTCTGAGCACTCACATGAAGCAGTTGGACACTCAGGTGAACCAGATGTCCAGCTCACTGAAGGGAAAAGGAGTGGCAGACACTCATGTTAAGGCCTGGTCTGTGTACATTAATGATGGATCTCACCTAGGTGAAAGATTTGAGCTAAGTACAGCTGAGTTGGTGACAGAACAAGAATTTTCGAATATTTGTGAAAAACTCTCGGGTGAAATCTGCTGCAGTGCGTCGATCGATGCAACATCTGTGCCGATCGATACACCAGTCGGGATGGCAACGATCGACACACCCTTAGTGTCGGTCGTTGCAGGGCGTGAACAGACAGAACTGTCGGATGATAATGGCATAGATGCTGACTTGGAGCTTGATCGCCTATTCAATGGAGCCTCTGAGATTACTCAACAGGAGATCTACGAACAGATTTTTAGACAACACTCCTCAGTGTCTGAAGTAATTAGGCAAGAGATTGAAGAGCTTAAGAAGCTAGAGGAGATTGGTGAAGAATTGGAAGAAATTCCAACTTCTGATGATCCACCTTATCATCCATGTGTGCAGAGGTACCTGAACAAGATGTTGCCTATGGATGATGATCTGAAAGACTGGGTGATAATAGTTCCTCAGCATATTAGTGATGTTCTGCTGACTAAGGTCCCGAAGAAGCTGCCTGATCCTGGAGTCTTTGTGCTGGATTGCTCTATCTTTGAGGATAGTTTTAGACGCTCTCTGTGTGATTTAGGAGCTGCTGGAAGTTTGATGCCTTACTCTGTGGCAGAGAAGATGGGTATGTTGGATTTTACTCCTACTAGGACTTCTCTTGTCCTAGCTGATCAGTCCATACGAGTTCCTGAAGGACTCCTTATGGACATTCCGGTGAGAGTTGGAAACTACTTAGTTCCAACAGACTTCCTTGTGCTGAGATATGACTGTGATCCGGATGAAGCATTATTGCTTGGGAGACCCTTTTTGGCTACTGCAGGAGCATTGATTGATGTTAGGAACAGCTTGATAGACCTCCATCTGGGAGATGAACCACTGCACTATGAGATGGATAAGCTGCGAAAGCCACTGATAGATGGGCAGACATTCACCATAAGGGACGCGGATTTTGAGCAACCTGATCATACTATGGTTATAGATCCTGGAGCACATTTCACTCCATTTTTTCTTGAACATGAGCATTCTGCAACAGCCTACTCGCCGCCTTGGATGAGGAGACTTGAACAGAGATAAAAAAAGTCTCTATCAGGACCTCCTGGTACCTGAAAATTCCCATCCGTCCGGTCAAGCTATTGACCTTAAACAAGCGCTGGGTGGGAGGCAACCCACCATTAGGTACTGGTGTTTTTCTACTTAATTTTTGGTGTTTTTGTTAGGATTTTACGTTTGTTTTTGTTTCTGGTGAGTTTGTGTTTGCAGGTCTCGGATAAATCGCAGTGTGTCGATCGACGCACTTCTGTGTCGATCGTCACAACACGAAAGGAATCGCATTGCAGCGATCGTTGCGGTCCTGAGCAACGATCGACCATACACGAAAATCGCCAAGTAACGGTCGATGCACTTAGTGCATCGGTCGATGCCTGAGCGACAGAGGTAATCCCACAGACATAATTTCACCTTTTCAATTTTTATTTTTACCGATCCTTCGCTGGACACTACTGGGGACAGTGTGTCTTAAGTGTGGGGGAGGTGCTACTGACTTTTGTTTTCTGTTTTCTTAAGAGTCAGTCCGTTTTTCAAAAAAATTTGTTTTATTGAGTCAAAATTGTTTAAGTAAGAAACTATGATTTCCTGAGAAGATTTACAAGACTTGCAGGAACTTAAGTAACCATTGGGATGAAGTTGCAGGATCTATCTCTGACTATTAGAAAACCCCATCACAGATCAACCTACTGGGAACACCCACATCACTTCAGGTATCAGAGGATCCTTTTACTGACTTCAATTTAATACTGACTTAGATTTCTCACCTAAGGGCTTGGTATACTTTGTGTCGGATTCCCTTGTTAGTTCTGACACAGCCTGTCAACCTATCCTATTTAGTTCCCTTCTCCCCTTCTGTAAAGTAAAAAAAAAAAATAATAATAAACTGAGGATGAGTTAGTAACTCCGAAGTGGTCATGGGAATGGTAGCAAACACTATTTTCTCTCATGTGATCCATGGAATGTGTCCAAAGTACACCCCATAACGGGAAGAACACTGATAAAAAAAATAAAATGATACCCAATGGGGAAAAATCAGTTGTTAAGGAAGGGAAAGAGAAGAAAGGGACTAGAGAAAGATAGTATGGTGTTCTAGAGCTGATAAGGTAAGAATCCATGTGCCCTTTGATCGATACTCCTTAGGTGAGACCGCACTTAAATACTTGCAGAAGTCAGTAGGGAGAATTTGAATGCTTGAATGTGATTGTGGAGTTTACCTAGGACAGTTGCTAAGTGTGGGGGAAGTACATGTTGGTCTTGATATCCTGTGATTGATTCTTTCAGTGGTTTACTAAGGGGAATCTGAGTACTGTAGCTTCTAGGATGAAATGAGTTTCTGAAGAGTTTTCAAACCTCTTCACCATGTTTTAGTTCTATGTTTTGCTTGAGGGCAAGCAAAGGCTAAGTGTGGGGGAGTTGATATATCATGGTTTTTACTAGTTTTAGACCATGATATAGATGTGTTTTTAGTGTCTTTTGTCTTTGTTTAGAGTCTTTTACAGGTTTAATCAGGTTTGGAGCTAATTGGAGATAATGGAGCATTTTGGAGATTTTTGGAGTGTTTGGCCGAGAGATAGAGTTCACTGTCCGAAACAGAGGAAGGTGTCGATCGTTGCACTCTAGCATCGATCGATGCACCAGCGAGATGGGCCAAAAACTCGGCGGTTTAGAAGAATCAAGATATTGCACTTTGATCCAGAAGTTCCTGATATTTACAAAGAAGCCCCTGGCCGAGATTATGCCTATATATTAGAGTTTTTAGTGTTTTAATTAGATACGCTTTATACGCTTTACATTACGCTTTCATAATTAAGAGCAGAGGATTTTTAGAGCTTTTGGGGCTGATCTGAACCTATTACTTCATCTGTATTTGGAGAAGATTTCGAACCCCTTTAATTTACTCTTATTCTTTTATGCAATTTATTCATCATATGATTATGTTTTCATTATCTATGTCTGAGTAGATTCCTAGTTAGGTTTAGGGTTTCTCACATAGGATTTCATGACTTGCTAGACTTGTTCAAATTCAGTTAAGGATTCAAACTATATCTGTTCTTCAATTTAATTGTGCTTAAAGCTAGTTCTAACCTGATCAATTAGAATCTAGATCTTAGGTTGCTAGATACGTCACGGAAGTGGGGTTTAGGAATCTGAACTAATTAAATTGGGCAATTAAACTTTGCGCAAACGGAAGTTTGGTTTAGGATAATTGTGAACATATCAAACTTGGGATTAATGCTAGTTTAATCTGTTAGTTCTCGCAAACGAAAGTTTGGTTTGCTGCACTTAGACTTAGAGAATTATCGCAAAGGAATTTGGTTAATTATATATCTGTGTTTTGAGTTCTAGAACTGTGCTTAATTAGATCCTTGCTGAATGAACTGTCTGCTTGTCTGATTTCCTGAGAATACCCTAGGCTTGACGCTTTTAGTTTATTGCTTCCACAACCGTTAATCTCTGCTACTGATTTACTTTCTCGCACTGCTTTCAATTCAATCATATTGCTTATTTCTAGTATTAGTCTCTACTGTTCTGATCTATTGAGACCAAGTGTCCCTGTGGATTCGATAACCCTATATACTACTTTGACATTGCTGTTCACTTGCAGTTTAGAATAGGGTAAAACTTACAACCTATCAAGTACATAGACGTTTCTGGAGCATTCTACAGAAAGCTGAAGTTGGAGCCGTAAGAGAGAGTAGATGTCAACCGACACTGCTCTTAGTGTCGGTCGACACTGGGGTCCAGCAAAAGTTATGCACGAGTCTATTGCATCTTTTGAAGATTTTCAAGAAAGTCCAGAAGTTTCCTTTATTTCTAATTTGGCTCCAAAACTTGTTTAACCTTTTAATAGGGTTTTGGAGAGTTGTTTTCTCCTATATTTTGTTCTTTCTTTGTTTTGGCTTTGCATTTTGGAGATTGAGAGATTTTGGCTTGGGGCTGATTCTGCTACTTGTAACCTTTGAGAGAAGGATTTCGAACCCCATTCTTTATATCTATTCAGTCTTTTTTCTAATTCAAACATGTCTTGTCTTATTGATTTCATGTCTGAGTAGTAACCTTAGTTAGATTTAGAGATTCTCATAGGGATTTCATGCTTTGTTAGATCACTAGATTATTAGGATTCTAAATCTATCTGTTCATCACCTAGTTGAGATTGAAACTGAATTCTGGATTGATCACCTAGAGTTTAGATCTTAGATAATTAATTTGGCACGAGAGTGTGAATTATAATCTGACAGAACTAGTGTGAGCAATTTGTTTAGACGCAAAGAGATTTGATCTCGAGAATTGTGAACCAAAGAACTTGTTATTAATGCTTGTCTAGAACTCTAAGATTGCAAAGAGATTTGAATCATTAGGTTGCTAGACATAGATAATAATCGCAGCGAGAGTTGGGTTATTGACATTTGCGATTCTAGTTACAAAACATGTGTTTAATCTGAATCTTGATTATTGAAGTGTCTGACATTGCATGATTTCCTAAGAACTTTCTAAGTCTAGCGTCCTTCTCCTATTGAAAACACCCTTTAAATTTTCTTGCATTGTTTACTGTTTTCACATGATTGACTTAGCTGAGTTTGAAAACATATAATATTTCGTGTGAACTTGAGTCTCTGTGGATTCGATACCCTTTGTACTACAGTTGCATTCTGTGCACTTGCAGTTAGAATAGGGATAATTCTTGACCTATCATATATTATATACGCTCGTTAAATGTTCAACCCGTATTTAAGTGTCGTCTTAATTCCCGTATATAGATTCATTTAATATCGTTCTTAGTACATATATGCATATATGTCCTATCATGCATCGACTATATGAATGCAAAAATTAATCAACACTAGCAACCTAACAAGTAGTCAACAGATTAACTCTGACCACCTATCATACGTCTAATTAACCTAACCAGTTCAACGTTATCCGAAAATCAACATTAAACAATCAATTTAACTTAACTAACGGGTATGCAAACATAATCTACGGCTTTAGGTTCCCGGTCTACATGATTATCTAATTACGGTACAGTTTAAGCCACCTCACAGTGGATATGTGGACGGACAAATGGACGGATCCCGTGATCAAACTGTTGAATCCCGAATCTCCCGAACCCCGACACGAACACCCCAAACTACAAAAATCAGGAACGGCCGTTGACCGAGCGTTGACAGGCTCAATCTCCGGTGCTGACCGCATCGACCGGTGGCGTTGACCATTTACCGTTGACCGTCCTAACCGAGTTGACCAATCCCTGACAAGCTGAACCGACTTGAAACGACTCCAATTGACCGGTTTAGCTAAACGGGTCCAATGTCAAACCGTTGACCGGTTGAATCGGTTTAATCAAATGGTTTGACCGGTTTAATCCAAACCCATCTCAATGCTTAACCAACCCCAATTCAATCTTGAACCAACACCAAACCACCCTCCATTGAACCGGTTGAAGAATGGCGGCGAAATGGCTTCTCTGACGGCCAAACTCCGGCGTTGACTGCAGCGGTCTGACGTTGACCAGCCGGAATGAAATTTCTCCGGCGATCTAAATGAATCTCCGGATCCTGAAAATGATCACTGGCATGAAATAAGGCTGCTTAGAGGTGGATTGAAGCTTAAAACCGGCGGAATAAGAGAGAGGAGCAGTGATGGCTCGCCGAATATTGATTTTCTGGCGGCTCTCCGGCGACTCTTGTAACATCCCCAAACCGGGATACAAACCCCACCCTAATCGTTTGGGCTGTTATGGAACCATAAGACCGAACATGTGATCAAAGAAGATCAATGAAGTGTTCCATGACCTAAAAAGAGCTAAGTTCGGTGGGAAATGAGCTTAGCCAAGCTGAATCAAGAGTGTTCAGCTGAAACGAGCTGAACAATCCAGCTGGTCAGCTGGGTCAGCTAGCAATCAGCTCAACTCAGCTGGCATGAGTGATGGAGTGTTGGGTCAGCTGGTCAGCTAGTGACACTAGCTGACCAAGCGGTTACCAGCGAATGGTCACCAAGAGGAGTTGTGACCTTTCGGCCAACAACTCATGACCATTCGCTTGGGGGAAGTTGGCGCCAAGGAAGCCTATAAATAGGCCATTCCTTGGCCAATTTGGGCACGCCCATGAGAGGGAAAAACGTCCAGAAATTCTCCCAAAGGCACAAGCCTGAATTTGCGAGAGTTCTAGAGAGAGAGAGAGACCGGATTCTAGAGAGGAGGCCGGCGAATATAAGATTGGTTTGGTGGTGGTTAACGGAGTGGGAAAGGGTTAAGATGGCCAGAGATGCATCAAAAACTCACGGCAAGGCCACAACCGCATACAAGTGCGTGATCGGCCAGAAGGATCAACTGCGGCCGCGGTGAACCGGATGCGTACAAGTGCGTACGCTATTCTCTTCATCTCTAGTCTGGAGGTAGACCGGATGTTAGGCCATAATTGGCTTAAGATTCGGCGTGTCTTTCCCATCAGATCTCGATCGGCCATGGGCCAAGATCGTGAACCGGTTGAAGGGAAAGTGCGGGTCGGTTGGGCGCACGGTCGGAAAGGACTGGATGGTTAAGCATGGGTAGGAATGCGTCTGTTGGGACGGACGTGAATAGCCCAGCAAACCAATCTCGGTCAGTCCACTGCGTCAGTCGGACGTAACAACTCGAGTCAGACGCGACGCGGCAGGTTGAACGGATCGTTGAACTAGTCGGACGCAGTGGAAGGATCGCGGCAGACTGTACACGGCCCAGCGCATGGTCGCGACTGTTCACGGGCAGTCGCTTCTGTTCGCGAAAGGTCGCATCTGTCCACGGTCTGACGTAACCAACCGTCGGGCGATCGCAAGACGTCTCGGGACGGCAGCGCGTATCCGTAGGACGTGCGCAACAACCGCAGGACGGTTAAGCGCGTCCGCAGGATGGTCGCGTGCGTCCGCAAGGCTGTTCGCTACGCTCGCGGTGGATACATGGTGGCCGTGGGTCGATTGTTCACGATCGCGGCAGGACGATCAAGCATGGAGCGTATGGACTGACGGATGAGACGCGCGAACGCTGCCGAGTATGCTCGTCAGCGCAGCCTATTGCTCATCACGTCAAGTTGGCTATGTTATCGCGGCAGTTTGATCACGGTAGAGTGATCGCGTCAGACCGATCGCGGTGGAACTATCGCGACACGATGGTCGCGGCAGACTGATCGCAATCCAAGCGGATGGTCGCGACTGATCACGGACGGTCGTGTCTTTCCGCGAAAGGTTGCGTCTACTCGCGGACTGACGCAATGGTTCAAGGATCGTGAACGATCAGAACGTGCGGCCAGTCCGGTTGGACAGCGATCGCGGCATGACGCGGATAGCCTGACGAACAGGAACACGCGAGTGTTGCTGAGTACGCTCGGCGATGCTGTTGCGTCCTCGTTACGTCAAGCTATTGCAATTAATGGACCGACGATCACGGTATGATCGAGGAACACTCGGTCTGACTGAGCGATCATGTAAGGTCATGGCAAATGACGGGTTCAGTAGACTTTACGGATTCTTGTCCAATAAACCGGTGGCTTGATCGGGATGATCAACCACGGTCAAGTACGAGATAGCGGGATGACAATGGGTTGGACCGCGGATAGAGTCGGGATGATCGCGTGGTAGAAACGCGTGCGGAGCGATCGAACAGTTGGAAGAACTGGGTCGCGGCCGACGGTATAAACCGTGGATCAGGCCATCCGCGGAAATGATAGGAAATCAGTCCAACTGTGGTCTGATCGCTATGACTCGGCGATATTGAGGGCGATCGGTGAAGCGATCGTACCTAAGGGCTTGGATCGGTCTGAGAGTCAAAATGCAGGAAGCAAAAGTGGTAAGACAAGACGGCGAATGATAACAGGAAACGAGCAAAGGAATGAGCGAGATCAAATGGTGGTCAAAGGAAGGAACTAGAAGACCTCTCTTGTGCTCAGTCATGTGGGGATGGTTGGTTGAATGACTTGGTACAAGGGAGGTATGTTCTAGGAAGTTGGATGAATAAAGGAGCTGAGCTGAACGGCGAGCTAGCTTCACACCGGCTTCACTAAAAGGCTAAGGTACGAGTTCAATTACTCGAGTGATCTAAGGATTGGTTAGATCGGAATAGGTTGAACGGAAGAATCTAAGCAAGACTTAGGTTGTTAGAATGGTTAAAAGGGAATTGGAACCTCGAAATAGTTTTTGAGAAAACTAAGTAAAGTTATAAGAGGTTCTCGGATGGATCGTTCTTTAGAAGAACGATATAATGGTTAAAGTAGTGTTCCACTGCGTAATTAATAAGTATGAAGGATCTAAGACTATAAGTCAAAAGGAAGATCCGAATAATACTTGTTCCTTCGGGAAAATTTTAAATAGGACGGGATTTCGGTAGGTTCAGGCCGGGGTTTGGCCTGACCGATGGGACGCATCGACCGCGGCCTAGGAAGGTCGGGGTGTTTCAACTCTGGCGACGGCGAGGCGGCTCGAGGGGAGGGAAAAGATGAGGAGAGTATGCTGAACAATATTATACAAGTGGTTTGGTGATTTGTGGCTTTGGTTGAGAGTTATGGAAGTAACTTGCACCTCAAGCAAGTGAAGAACATATGAATGTTCTTGAATAAGGTTGAAGATGCATGTGTTTTTGGTTGTTTAAGGATGAATCTGATGAGAGAGGGGTGAGGGAGATAGAGATAGAGAGCTATAGAGAGGTAGCTAGGTGAAGTGAATGGTTTTTAGTTCATGAATGATTTGATAGGATGTTTGATACCATGCAACCCAAAGTTCAATGCACCAAAACCATACTATGTACCAAGGGAAGTTAAGTGGCGACCAAGATAAGGAAACACATGTCTCTTCAGGGTGTTTTCTGAACAAAAACAATGAAACAATCCTCTCAAACCGTTCCTTAACTCCGTTTCGTTCCGTTACTTCGGTTTAGTCGTTTCCGAGTTTAATATTTTAAAAGCTCTTGTATATGATCCCATAAATCCTCCAAACCCCAAAATCAGATTCATGATGAATTTTAATGAATTTAGCAACTTGAATCACCTCATTTGGATTCCCGTAGCTCCAGTTATGGATTTTACAAGATTTTTCGGTTCTATCGGTTTCCAATCCCGATAGTCTAAAAAACCTATTTCGAACCTGTTCCTTCCATTTCTAGTTTTCTAAATGTTTTCTTTATTTAAAAAGAAACACATTTGGTCCGTCTCGGCTTCCGGTTCATATTTTAGTAAAATTACAAAAATGTCCCTCAACTTTTGAAAATTACCATTTTTCCCCTGTTAACTTTTCTTTTGTCTGTTGACCCAATTTTTGAAATCAGAATATTACATAAAGTACCCAGATTCACATGTAAATCTATCACCATTTTATTCTTTGAAATAACTTCGATTTCATAACTTTTCTTCCACATTACAACCAAGCTTCCACTTAAAACCTCAGGCTCTACTGTAACTAAATCATTATAACCCAAACTTTATTGTAAATATCACATGTAACATAATTTTTTCTTTGTTTCCATAAGAAATAAAAGATCCGGAAAATACTTATTGCATAACTGTCTCGGTGTTTCCAGCTCCTTGACAGTTCTAACTCATTACATTCACATGAATTGCAGCGACTTCAAATCGGAAGCCACCGTATTTGCTTGAGTTTTGGGGTTTTGTTCATCTTCATTGTTTCCTGAAAGTCAGACTTCCTTTTAGTTGACGCATCCGTAGATGTAGCCTTAATCAATTGACCACCTTCATTGGTACTGTCCGTCAACAGAGCTTGCTTCTTCGATTTGTTGTTGAGAAAAGTTGTGTTGTTATGAGAACTTGGTAATGATTGTAAGTCAGTGTTAAGCAAAGCTATTATCTTTATTCTCCATGATGGAGGTCGTCTTCTTCCTTCCACTCTTAATAGTACCAGAATACATATACTGATTAGTCCCCATTTGGAAGCCACCGTACTTGATCAAATAATCAAACAAGAACATGATTAAACGATAATCCTTAGTCGGGTCTCGAGATGTTAAAGAATGACATCCGAAAAGCCTCAACTTACTCATCTCTATTCTCTATTCCATGGCATGGAGGAAACATAAAATGAGCTAAGACTCACCATGCGAAACCATAAAGCGAAAAAGGATACAAGCTGAAAGAGAGAAAGGAGCATGAAACTAGAAACAACTCCGGAGGAAAGGTAAGACCACATAGACACTTAAGAAGAATCCATAAATGTTTTCCATTAGACGACTCTTTTGCGAACTAAGGAATGAATAAGATAAGAGAACGGGGGCAGGACTGCAATAGTCAAAGGAAGAAATGCATGAAGAATGGAAGTCCAACTTGCAGAATCTCGAGAACATGTTAAGAATGAGAGCGCATGAAGGAGGAAGGAAGCACGATACTGGAATCGACTACTTAACAAGAACGACATAAAGGAAGATAGAGACTTGGACTCGGAAATACCACAAAGACTCTTCTATGATTCTCCTCGGGAAATCCACTCAAAATGCTTCTTTAACTCTCTGGTGAACGTTTCCACATACATGTCGCCATGCTCCACACCGATAGGCAACCACACCGGACAAGCACCAGTCCCAACAAGCACCTCAACGACATCTACTGTCCGAAGGAATACACCTCAACATACACCTTGCCATATACGTTAATGGCAGACACCTCAACATATATCTAAAAATACACTTAATGACATACATCCTAACATACATCTTGACACACAACTTAAGGGAAATTGACAACAATAAGGTCTAAGGGCACCGACCACAACCTGCAAGAAGACCAAACTAGATTAGAACCATAACATAGAACAATAGATGATATAATTGGTGGTTTGAAAAATTCTTTCACAAAGTTCACCCAGGTTCTTAAACTTTCGTATTACTTTTTTCGCAAACATAAATAAGGTATTTAGAAAACGAAAGAAGTTGATCCCTCAGGCAGGACTGAGGTACCTTGACACATTTTTTGATACCAATTGTAACGCCCCACTCCCAGAGAACCGTAAACGATGATGTTAGGACAAGCGTCTACGCCCGAAGGCTAGCCAACATGTCCTTCCATGGATCTGAGAGTCCGTGCATGCTTTCTTTTGTTCAAAACCACCAATGTAACTAGCAATTGAACTCCTGCTGCCAGTCATGTGGGGGAAAGAATGAGAAAAGGAAAAAGGACTGAGTAACTGATTAACAACAATTACCCAGTGAGAACAAGCCATAGGGATCCATAAACTTATCTCGGTCATACATCAATCAACAAGCAAAAGTCATAAGCTAATATCTGCTAACAAGCATCACCCCGAAGGGCACTCAAGTACCAAACAATGACTCTCCTATTCTTCTATGTGGTACCAGACACATGCTCTACCACAATTGACACCAGGCACGAACACTGCCAGGGGTGATACCAGACACGGGCACTACCACTCCTTCACGCTCTCCATAGCGTTTACACGGCTCTCCGAGGACCTTGACAATGGCAAAGGTGCCTGACACGGGACCAACCGTTCTGCATCTCAATCAACCTATCACAACTCGACAATTCTTAACTCATTCCTCATATCTCATATTTTATTATCATATCTTTTAGTTTGAAAAATGAGATTAGATCTCCGATCTATCACCACAGGGAATAAAATCTCGAAAAAGGGAAGAATAAAAATATGAGAATCAATGGAGAATGGAGAATCACTTAGCCCGGGAGAAGAACGAAGAGAGACGCATGAAAGAGATGAGAAGATCAGACGGTGGTGGCTCGTCGGAGATGGACGACGGTGGCCCACCGGAGATGGCTGACGGCTGGCGACGGGCAGGGTTTTGTCGTCGATCTCCACATGCCTCTTCTCCTTGGGTGGCATGTAACGCCTCTGTTCTGTTTTGATCTTAGTCAACCAATGATCGAAAATCAAACAATAACATGATCACCGTTTTTCTCTAGTCGGGACCAAAGCCATTACATTTTTACCGTGTTTGACTAAATCAGCCTAGCTTAACAACTTTTCGTTATCAACCGAATTATTCAATTACACGTTTGCTGAATTTTGATTAAGGCTTTGCAACCGGTAATAAAATTCGGTAGTTATACTAGACCAGACTAAGCATATATAAACAACATGATTTACGAATATAAAACATTATTATTTATATTATGAAAATGTGCGGAAATACATTTCGGTCTGTGGAAAATTTGTAATAAATTATTCACATACTTTACTTGAAATATCATTGCGAAAGGGATGTCGACACTACACTGGCTGGCCTAACGTCCTGTGATCGGCTATCTTACTCGTTTCCGGAAAAAATGTAAAAGAGAGGGGTGATCAATCTATTATCGACCCAATGAGTTGATATTCCCCAACTAATAGATTAAATTTCCGTCTACCTTACCCCAAACACAAGCAAGGACGAAAAGTTAACTAGAAATATAACAAAATAAGACACCGTTCTCCATCCATGAAATAGACTATATGCACGCTACGGGTCCTGGCAATATCGTCCTTCCCTCAGAATACATATCCCGTCACTATAAAGGCCCACATTAGTAATCCCACGACTCTTACTCATAAACACGGAGTAATACAAGTACGAAACCGTTCTCCGTCCATCGATGCACGGTGACTCGGGCTACCCCTAAATAGCCAAAGTTTCCATGCAGTCCGGTCCTAGGACATGACCCTGTTTCTCCGGACTACATACCTACTGGCGTCATCCAGTAGGTCAACGCCTGCCAGAACCACGACCCACGTGAAATGACCGGAAGATCCCGAGGATCCATCGGGGAGGGAAATAGATATGCCCATTATAACACCATACCACTAACACATCAATCAAATAGTTCATCATATCACATCTCAACGATCATATCACCCAATCATTCTCATCATCATTCAATGATAGTCTCATACTCATTTATAAATCAATCATAAATCAATCATTATCTCATCATCACTTAATAATTTCCATATTTTCAGTAATTGGTTCATTACTCGGTTACCAATCAAAAGTGCGCTATAGCATAAATAACAAAAAACGGTTATAACCATAACATCAATATCATTCAACAATATTATAATCAAACTGAGTATAACCATAACATCAATATCACTCATAACCATATGACACTAGTTATAATCATACAAAATTATAACTCAATGTCGGGAACCTGCATAATAACACATTAGTCATACAATTAACCCCAACTCACATATTACTTTGTCACGGTTGAGCCGGGTAACTCCGATTATTCTGCCAAAGTGAACCTCCAGACCGATCTCACACTAACAAACCCTACTTAACCGACCAACTAACCACCTACAATGAAAGAGATTGAGTGGCTAGGGTTAAACGATAGAGATTGAGTGGCTAGGGTTAAACGATAATGGGTTATGCTGATTAATGGGTTTATGGATTGCTCTTAAACAGTATTGTTAATGTAGTTAAGGCCCAAATCGAAATTGAGAAAGTGACACGTGGCATTCTAGTTAGAGAAAAAATAGAACTAGTGATGATGAGAAAATCAGAAATTAATCAGAATGATATTGTGACGTGTAATGAAATTAATAACGAGTAGATGTAGAAAATAGAACTAGTAGACTATTTGGTCGTCTGGAAGAAATGTGGACAAATTATCATTCTCGCACTTGGTTGATACAGTTTACTTGGATTTATTGTTTTGTACTAGTCCAGTTTGCTTTGATATTTATTCGATTATATTTGATTTTATTCAGATGAATATTCCATATTTTAGAAGTTACGTGTCAATATACGAGTTATAAGAATATACGCGTTATACAAGTATTAAGAAACCTAGCTAAATAATTTATCAGCGCGTAGGTCCGATTAAAGTCGCTGAATAACAAATAAACACATCAATTGAATATTCATGAATCCAAACAACAACGACAGCAGCAGTACCAACAACAAAACAATTTAAAGTTTTCCTTTTTCTATCAAAGGAAACTAAAGACTGTATAATATTTCATTTAGTGTTTCCTTAAGCTGAATGATGTCCACTAACTTTTTCAGGGTCAAAAACAAATTGATACCAGGACGATTCATGAGTCGATAAATAGATCGCTCTTTCAGATTCTCTCAAGGTCGACATCAAGAGAGAAACAGAATTGTAAAATATCTTCATTCAAGTGTAAAAGAGATACAAACCAAAGCTTATATACAAGTAAACTAAACCAAGATAATTAATCTAACTAAACCATAACTAAACAAGAGATATCATCTCTAATACTCCCCCTCAAGATGGAAGTTTTCCATCTTGGACTTGAAGACATTATGTGCAATCCATTGAAATGGGAGATTCTTGGGGAAGTAAGTGATACAAGTGGAGGATCAAAGATTAAGTAAAACAGTGAGAAGTTCTGCTCCAACTTGTTACTGCAACATGGAAAAACACCATGTGCTTGTGACCTCTAAAAATCTTCTCCAAGAGAAGCATCCACATGAACTGAGAGGCATGAAATGAGCTTCTGGTGGTCTTGTTAATGACCCAAAGATGAATGTGGTTAGACAACGAAAACCATCCACAAGCTTCAGTCCAATAATGCTATCCACAAGCAGCAAAATAACCATATTATATGTGATGAAAAACGTTGCTGCAACTTTATATTTCCCGGAAACAGTGACGACAACAGGTTTGGCTTCTGCTGTGGATAAAGACCTGACACCTTCAGAGACTCGATCAAGAGATATATGAAGCAACAAGAGATGGTGTCTATATGAAATCCAGTCCACAATCAGCACTATTAACTCCCCCTGTTGTGCAACATATCTTTCATTAGAAGCTAGCCAACATGAGAAAGAAGACGTCTCCTCTTTCATCCGTGACTGCAACTTGACAAACCAAATCACCAATTGATCCACTATGATAATCAACAACTCAGGTGGCTGACTATAAGGTGGCTGCAACACACTGTTGTGTTGTTGTAGAGAGACTGTAGGTAAACGCTGAAGCAGCAACAACTCATGAATTGCAGTCAATTCATAATGTGGAGAAACCACAGAACATTGCAGAACGACATTGACAAGGAATGACAGCTCAGAACGACTTAGGAAGGTCACAAAACAATCCTTCAACAGAATAAACAGTAGCCAGAAACCATCTGTTGCAACAGCTTGTTGCTTGTCAAAAGAAAATACGCAAAACCAGAGGTTGAAATGAACCATTGTAGGATCAGTGGCACAGAAGCCATAGAAATCATCATCATCACAAAGGTCTGAGCAACATGAAACAACAGCAAACTGAAGTTTCTCCCCCTGACTTTGACCATATCCATGCAAAACAGCTCTCATATAATAATCCGGGAACCAACAACCAATTTTATAAACATATTCTCCATAATAGCAAACTAAGGCTTGGTTCCACAATACAAGCAAGCAATCGGATAAGTAGATCAGACCTGAAGAACTTTGAAGATTGTAACAAATCTTCAGCAAATAGCTAGCTCCGGAATGATTGTCCGTCAGTCTTGGAAGAGAACCGTAGATGAACATCAATGTGATCTTGAAAGTCTGCCATGGATTTTCTCCAATCAAGCTGTCATCAACAAGATAAGCTTCTCGAATAGCAGAAGACTTAGCAAATCCAATCATCGATGAATATGTATTCATCACAGGAAAGTAACTTCAACTAAATCCAGCTCAAGAAATCTGGAAAATCATGGATCGACTGTGACAAAACGTGATCAACTCTGATCGGAAAGAAAAGAGAACACGATCAACTCTGATCGGAATGAAAGAGAACGCGATCAACTCTGATCGGAAACGGAACTCAGCCGTAGAAGAAATCGACCGGAATCGAAGCAAAAACTAGCTTCGCCGGGAAAGCAAAACGCAATCGATTTTGACGAATCGATTGGATTGAAAAACACGATCGAATGATTGAATCGATCGGAAGAAGAACAAAAACGCGATCGGATAGATCGAAAAAAAAAAAAAAAATTCAGCTCGATCCCAATCGGAATGAAACGCGATTAGATGAATCGGATCGGAGTTCAAATCAGCTGGATTTGAGCTTAGAACAGCTCAAACAAAGACGAAACAAAGAGAAAGACGTGATCGGAGAAGAGAATCGATCACTGAAGAAAACAGAGAACCAGAAACGATTGTGAAGATGAGTCAATGAAGATCAAGAAGAATCGAATCAAGTTCTGGAGAAAAATTTTGCGGAAGAGGAATGAAGATTCATGGAAAGCTCTGATACCATTTCAGATTCTCTCAAGGTCGGCATCAAGAGAGAAACAGAATTGTAAAATATCTTCATTCAAGTGTAAAAGAGATACAAACCAAAGCTTATATACAAGTAAACTAAACCAAGATAATTAATCTAACTAAACCATAACTAAACCAGAGATATCATCTCTAATACGCTCCAAACGAAAAGGATCGTTTCTCCGTTTGAATGCTAATGACCTATCGAGCTGATGAACACATTGCTTTGTACTTCGATCCAACATCTCTGATATATGCAACGTAATTTTGTCGACCAGCTCTGAGTCATCTTTGCTGAAAGAACAATATATAAAAACAGAGTAAAAAATCAAAATTTGAGAAACGATTCAAGAAATCACAATCTGAGAATTTTCTATCAACAAGAACACCCATCTATAGTGTAGAGACAGATTTTACCAATCCTTTGAACACACGCCGGAGATGTCAGCCAAATTGGTCAATGCTTGCCTCCACGAAAACACTTCCTCGTGATCTTCTCTCGCCTCGTGCTTCTCAAACTGTACAGCCACTTTTCCGTTCTGTCTCCTCACATGACATGGGTCCACACCAAAGAAGATGGGCAGCACGGTGAGCGAGCCCCTTTTTTTGAAATCCATAATCTTGACAAGCTCTTTGAGGCACCAAGGGGACGCTGCGTAATTGGCAGAGACTACCACGACGGCAATTTTTGACTTCTTGATGGCGTGTATAAGCTGCGGCAAAATCTCTTGGCCACTCTTTAGCTCCCTGTCGTCTTTGAAGGTTCGAATGTTCCTTCGATCCAATTCTTTGCAGAGAAAACTGATGAGGTTGCGGCGAGTGTCGTCTCCTCTGAAACTCAGAAAGACATCGCACGTTGGGACGGTAGATGCTGTAGTAGAAGACATGTGATTGACTTTTGTTGTTGTAACCTGTGATTGAGTAAGATAATTATTAACTTTTCTCAAAAAGCTAATTATTTATAGATTCAATAGCCGCAAACGAAGCCTCTTTCTTTGTTATTTACTAGGGCCCCACCTTCTATAATTTTATTTGTTATATAAAAAGATGCATTTTATTTTTAAAAATTATATTAATTTTTATGTGCCTTGAGCGCCTCTTCTAGAGTGCTACTTGCCCTGAGCATACTTTCTTGGTATTTCTATAGTTTTTCTCTCAATTTTCCTTCCACGTCAGCAATAAGCTTGTATATTGGTTTTCAGATTCTAGTTTTTAGTTTTAAATTTTAGTTTTATCATTTTATGTATCTCTGTTTTGGGTTCTAATTTTTAGTTTTCAAAATCTGGTTTTAATTTTTAGATTTTGGTTTTTGAGTTTTCAATTTTTTTTCCTGTTGATTTTGGTTTTCTAGAAACTTGAAGGATAATTTGCTTAGTTTTAGTTATATTAAATTTATTTAAAAAATATTATGAAATACATAACATAAAAACTCAAACAGTATTTATAAATAATATGCACATTATAATAATTTTATCAGAAATTAATTCTTATTAAAATATAAAATTAGAATATTTATTAAAACTATAATATTTTATAAAATATTAATATTCATAATCATAAAAATGCACATAAGATGCATATAAAATTAATAACAATAGTAATAAATATTAATGATTATAAATAATATTGTTATTTACAAAAAGATATATATTAATAGTACATAAAATTACTTATAAAATAAAATGTGTTTACATTAAAAAGATATTCCGTTTCATTCTATAAAAAATAAGATTTAATTTTAGCCTTTTAGTTAATATTAACCGATTATATTTTATTTCTAAAAGAATTAACTAAAAATAAAATGAAAAGTAATCAGTAGACCTTTTGAAGAGAAACCCAAAAATATGGATTTTTTTTTTTCTTTTTTTTTTTGCAAATGAATACAAGTTCCTTTTTATTTTGTCAAAGACTAGGTGATTGTCCCGCATGCATGTCCGGATATTATTACTTGTTAATTAATTTATGTGTATTTTTGATTAGTGTCAAGACAAAACGTGATATAAGATTATTTTTTCGGTCGAGATGGTATAAGATAATTCATAGTTTTATATGCACAACGGAATTGTTACATTCGAATGCATAAAACAAAAGTTATATACACAAACGAATAATAATTATAACATTGTATGTATGAAAAAAAATTAACATGGATATAACAATTCCGATGGAATTTAATTAGTCTAGCTGATCGATCCGCATGGATGTGCGGACATTAAACTATTTTTAGTTAATATTATGTTGTTTGTTCGGTTTGTGTCAAAATAAAATGGGATATAAAGTTTGATTCATCGTTTAATATGCACATTCAGATGTAAATACATTTAGATGCATCGTTTACATAATTATATATACACATCCAAATTTATTCACATTCAAAGTGAATAATTCCTATAACAAACCAACAAACAATTTCCTTTAAGTGAAATAACCCATAATTCTTTCTCTCCGATTGAATCCAACATTTTCGAACTATTTAAGAGAATTTTTCTTCTTGCAAAATTTAAATTTGTGTATTTTCTATACATTTATATGGTTTTACAGAAGTTAAAATAGGTAGACCGGGCTATTTAGAACCATTTATATTTACGACCCATTTAAACTCGCCCGTTTAAACGCATGAGGGAGGAGTAACATGTGCCTATTTAGATCTGTTTAAATCTGTTTATAAAATTATTTTACCTCGGGGAAAAAGCGGGGTAGAAGAATTGGTCAACTCATTTAAACTTTAACACAAAATATAGAAATTTTAATTTTGGAATTTTTTTTCTTCTTGCAAAAATTATTTATTGAAACATTTTTGGTTTTTCTTTTCAAATTTTTTTTATTTGGGTTTACATAGAGATGTTAAAACAGACAACCTGATTCGTTTAGTACCATTGATATTTGAGACCCATTTAGACCTGCCATTTAAACACGACAAAATAACACATGTATATTTAAAACCGTTTAGTTTTTTTATAAATTTTAATTTTAATTTTAATTATAATACAAATACATATAACTTAACTTCATATATTTTTTTATATTTTTACTCTGATTGGATCCAATATTTCTCAACTATTGAAGAAAAATTTTCTTTTTGCAAGTGAATCCATTTATTCACCCCCCTCATTTTTAACCAATCAAATGATTACACATAATTTGGTATTAAAAAATAATTAAATTTTAAAAAGCTTTTAAAATAAAATAAAAACAAAAACGAAAATAAAGTAAAATTATGTTTTATTTTAGACAAAAAATTTTAAAATTAATATAAACTAATTTATATATATATATAAAAAACTAAACCCAAATCCTAAACCTTAAACCCTAAATTCTAAACCCTAAACCTTGAGCCATAATTTCAAAACCTTAAAAAAAATAAAAATTTAAACTAAACCATAATCCCTAAACCCAATTTGTAAATCTTAAAAAAATAAAACCTAAACCCTATTCCCTAAACCCAAACCCTAATTTTAAAAAAAAAAAAAAAACTAAACCCTAAACCCTAATCCCTAAACCCTAAACCCTAATCTCTAAACCCTAAACCCCAAATCCCAAAGGGCTTAAATCCTAAATTCTAAACCCTAATACCTAAACCATATCTCTAAACCCTAAACCCCAAATCCTAAAGGGCTTAAACCCTAAATTCTAAATTCTAAACCCAAATCCATAAACTCTAATCCTTAAACCCTAAACTCTAAAGGACTAAAATCCTAAATCATAAACCCTAATTCATAAACCCTAAACCCTAATTTGTAAACTCAAAAAATATATAAATATTGATATATATTATTATCTATTTTTATCAATATTTGAATGTGTTTAATTACTTAATTTTAATTTTATAATTTTTATTTAAAAATAATATCACATGGCATATTTTTATTGGCTAAGAAAAGAGGGGTGAACAAATGGGTAAACCCAAGTATTTTTCTATATTTATGGATTTTTCTTATGTCAATAATGTATTACTCGATTTAAAAGATATTATTAGATTTAGAAATTATATATTTCCTAAAATATTGCATTTAGGATTTTCTTTAACATTTCATTGAATAATTATTATGATTTCATTTATTCACGTGTTGTTTTGAACATGTGATGGTCTCGTATGCTCATTGTCAAATTGCACTACTTACTTCTTTTTTAACTTAAGGTTAATGCACTAATAACGTATGCTATACCTTAGAGGATATTACAATGTTATTGTACTAATATATTTGTCTTTATCTAAATTTTATATATTCCATGTGTAATTCGACCAAGCTAATAATAAAAAAAAATTTCTGTTGGAAGACTAAATGTATGTAGAATAAACTTAGCAATGGGATAAACATTATTTTAGGATAACGTTTGCTACTTTTCCGAAAATTATTGTTATCATGATTCTCTAATATATGATTGTAAAAATAAAAACACTTACATTAAAACAAAAACTAAGAAAAATAAAACCACATATTAAAATGTTGGAGTTTAGTTTATTCTACATATATTTAGCCAACCATAAAAGTGTTTTTTATTTAATGCGTTTTATGAAAGTAGATTCCTATAATTTTGGTACAACCTTATTCTTCTAGCTTCTGATATTCATCTCTTTTTTTGATAAAATAAATAAATTATTTTCATGAAATTCTGTGAATATAATATCTTACACCCGAGATATATTGTTAAATTATAGGATTAATGTCAATATTAACAATTTTGTATGCGAAGAATAGAATAATCATTAACATATTCTATTCTAAAAAATCAAATAATTAAAATATTCAGTAAGATATTTTAATATATTTTTGGAAACTTATTAAATGCTATAAATTTTTATATAAAATGATCTATTAGATTAATGGCAATTAAATTAATTAACTCAATATATTACACAAATGATTTTAATGAATATTTTGCTAATAATGTATTACTAATTTAAAAAATATTATTAGATTTGGAAGTTCTAGATTTTTTATAATTTTTTATAATATTGTATTTACGATTTTCTATAATATTGTATTGAATAGTTTTATTAATTTTTTTTTTTTGGCAACAATTTCGAATTATAGGCCCAAGCGTTACAGATTACAAACGGGCCACAGCCCAACAAAGAACAAAACCGACAGAAACGTATCCTAAACCCAACAGAACAAAAGCCCAAAAAAAAGGATAAGATCCACATGGCTTGCTCCGCGAGGCAAGTACATGCAGGGTACACGCGTCAGCTAGGAAGCACCGCCGGAAAAGCAGTCTGCATGCGTGGAGGAAGACGCCGCAGAACCGCTCCAGGCCGATTCTTTGAAGGAGCAACAGACCATTTGCCGATCTAACACATCCCGAAATCACCATCAAATCACCTGCATCAAAGAATAAACAGTTACCTAAACTCCGCCGGAAACATCTGAGGCCAAGGAGGCGCCGATGCTGATGAGATTAAGAAACCCATCAATTTCCACCATTGCTTGTCCTCTAAAGCGGTGGGACAACCGACGATATTAATCCCAGGATAGTCGGACGATCGAAAGCGAGGCGGCAACAACTCAGGGATTCAACAGCGAGTGATGAGAAGGGGAGCGAGATCACCGGCTTTTGCTAAAGCCGAAGGAACCGGAGAACCCGGCAAGTTGCGATATCGGAAAAGAGATAGCCGGCCATAAAGCGAAATCGGACTTATTGGGAAGGTAAATCCGAAGGAGAAATTACGAAACCGAAACTAAACAACCGATCAAAGATCGGGACCAAACATGCCGATCGAAGCCATAAAAGAAACAAAAGAAAGAAGAACAAGGCTCGATCGGTCACAAACTTTAAAAATATATACACAAAAGTAACCCGATCGACGAAATCGACGAAACGCCGGCAAAGTCGATCGGAAACGGGAAATCAATAACGATGAAGCTAGAGAGAAGACGGAGAAAGAGGAGTGAGAAAATTAAATTTGTCTCTGAATAGTTTTATTAATTTTGGAGTTGTGACATGGCAAGTTTTCAATTAGAAAAATTATAAATTTAAGTTGATATACGCTGATACAGCTGGATTTTTTGGTACTTTACGCTGATACAGAACAGGAACCCAAACCAAACCAAAGAGACTTTTTGGTACTTTACGTTTGTCTTTAAATTCTGTGCCCAAATAATTTGTTCGTATATGTGGGAAGGGAAATATTGCCGGCACATGGTGATTGATAACTTTTTCTGTGGGATATAATAAAGTTGAGAAATGGATAAAGGTACAGCCGGATTTTTCATTATAATAACTAACTAGATTTTGATCCGCGCTTTGTAGCGCGGATATATTTTTCATTATATATTAGTTTTATTAGAACTATATTAATTTGAATCATCTTTGAAGTATGTAAATAAACTATTTAACCATTTTATATGTTAATATGATTATGACCATGTACTTTGGAGAATTTATTGAACTACTTATTTTGATTGGTATCATAGGATTTGAATGATTATTGTGATAATAGAGAATTAAATCAATTACGAACTAAATCACTCTATTTTTGTGGTGAATTAAATTTATGTATTTAGAAAACTATTCGGTACTTAGTCCGCATCAGACTTTTTTTTATTTGTTTATATGCACATTTCTGTAGACCAATAATTATAAACGGTACAAAAACACGCTTTTAACCTTTCACGGAGTAATCCGACCCAACCACAATTTCCATTTAAAACCATATTGTTTGTTATATACTTATTAGTTTGTGTTTTATTTTAATAGATGTGTGGTCTCACACCAAAAATCTATTCATTAAGTGTTTTTTATTGTTTTACACACTCATTCAAGTAATAATTTTTTGGTTATTTCTTTTATTTTTATAATATATGTTTGGACATTTTGATATATATATATATATATATATATAGTATTTCTGTAACCCTAATATGTAACTATAAAAAAATTTAAATTATAATATTTTTTATTAAAAATATCATATACTAACTTGGATTTATATAATCAAGAATAAAATTTTAAATTGTAAAATTTGGTTATATCATTTACCAATTTATAAATATCAACTGGTTGTCTTAAAAAAAAAATATGAGTTTTCAATTGGGACAATACAGTGATTTGGCCCAAACGATAACCAAGCTTGCTTCATAATAATTATCAACCAAAACAAAAAGGCCCACACTAAAAATAAATCATACGACCCCTGGTTTTTTGTTGTTATCGAAAAAACATGTTTTTCTCTTCAGATCTCTTCTTCCTCTCCAACAACATACGGGAAATCCTTGTCTTTTTTTTCTTCTTTGAAATCGTTTTTCACTTCAATCTAAAACGTTATCTTCTGACAAACTTAACAATCGGTTCACGGGATTTGTTAATCTTCGCCGAGATTCTTTAGATGAAATATTTATCCGAGTGTGTATATGGTAAGATCGATGTGTCTATATCTCTTCTGTAAACTTTTGAAATTGCTTCTATATATCGATTTCGTTCATGTTTTTACAGATTATTAATATATATTTATCTTCTTCTTAATCTATAGTTATTAGATCAGATCTGCATGTATTACTCGACAAAATCAACGGAAGATCGGTGGCTTTTCCCTTTGTCTGAACTAATTCCTGTATTAAGCCGTAAAAGATTCTTCAACAAAATCAAGATATTGTCATCTGACAATGGAGAAGAAATATTCCACGAGGCTTATCGCTTTTTTCAGTTCGTATAATCAACATTTACAGATCTGGAGAGCTTGCGTTCTACATAATAGCAAACTTTTCATTCCTAAATTTATTTCTGGTATTATTCTGTTATTATTATTATTAGCCTTCGTTATTTTTCTGTTCTATAATTATTTTTGATTCTTTGTATGCAAATCGATGGATTTAAATAGCTAGACGCGGGTATAGTTGGTCACTGGAAAACGTCTGAGCTCTACTTGAATTCAGCTCATGTTGGTAGAGATTTTATAACACCCTTTGACTATATTTTCAATTAGCATATGTCTCTTGTTATGAAAACTCATATCAACATGAACACTTTGTTTTAACCTGATCACAAACCCACTTTTAATCGATCGTTAGTATCTAGGACAATCTCTTTTTTTGCTTCTTTTATAATTATATTCTTATTTTTAAACCAATTAGAATTAGAATAAAACTAACCTAAATGCTTATTGTTTAGGATATCTCCAGGGATGAACTATAAATCAGCATTGGTAATGGTTAACGTTAAGCTAAGTTACCCTAACATTCTGTACAATTACTTGAATTGTTCATAATTATTGATGAGTTTAGATCAACATTGGTAATTCTTTGGTCATAACATTCTTTATATACACAATGCAGCTGAAAATGAGGTTAAAAACAGATTCATGCATAGCTTGGAAAATTTGCAAAACACTCCTGAATGTAAGGTCTGCCTATTTTACCACTCTTTAAACACTTGTATCCTCTCTTTTGTCTTTAATATTAAATTTATAGTCATTATATTTAATACTCAGAAATAAACATAAGTTTTAGAATTCCCTATCGGTCAAACCATTTATTTTTTAATAATATTTGTGTTTTATATGCTCAAATTAATCTAAATTAATTGCTTATGTTTAACAGATCTCCGAGGATGAGCTACAGATAAACATTGTTAATGATTAACAAAAAAGCTAAGTTACTCTAACATTCTTTAGAATTACTTGAATTGTTCATAATTCATCTATGAGATTTATATCGACATTGTAAATTCTTTGCTCATAACATTCTTTACATGCACAATGCAGAGATTGATTCAAGACTCATGCCTAACTTGGAAAATTTGCATAACACTCTGCAGTCTAAGGTCAGACATAGGACTTTGCACTTTCCAACATATAAATCCAAAGTTAAACAAAATATAAACACATATGTTTCTTAAGTAAGCATGGTAGATGTAATAGGCAAGATGTTAAAATTGGTTGAATTCATCATATTTCCAAAATGTTTGTCTAGAAAGTTGGACCGTGTCTCACGTCTCATTTGCAGTTGCATTCTTTCTTCCTTATCTTCAAAGATAGCAACTGCATTACAATCCTCCTGAAACCTACACCGTATAAACATAGAGTAAAATATCATGTAAGCTATTTGTTATTTTGTGTTTTTTGTAATTCTTCTGCCTATTTTATTTCAGGGTTAATGAGAACCAAAGATGCATCAAAAACATTGAAAAATTGGAGTTCCCCTACAGATCACACACGGATTGTGTAAGTTTATGTCTGGCTATTTAACAATAGAAAATGCCTAAATTATGAATCTATATAATTTAGAAAAAGTATATAATTAGAGTAAGGAAAAACAGGAACCATACCTCTATTTGCCAATTTTGGCAAATCGTATCAACACACACAATTATTCCACCATCACATTCTTGGCATGATGAATATACCATCTCAGCATACTTACCCCAAAGACAACATCCCAATCTCTGATCACTAAATTTCACAAAACACATTATGTTAAAATTAATTAGATATGTTTTACAAAATCTAAAATATATGAAAACCTAGCTTACGTTGTCTCTAACACTGAACTCTAACTTTTTCCTTTCTTTTCCGGCACATTGAACCGTTTGAATATCACCCACATCTATTACTTGATCAATAACATCTGTAAAACAAATCAGATAAGTATATTTAGATATTGAGTACATATTACAAAACAATGAAAAACGCAAATAACTCTGTTAATTATATAGTAGACGTATCAATCAAGAAGCTAGTATTTATCACTCCACTTCGGATAGTTTCGAAGTCTACCAATGATAAAAACATGTTTGATGATTGCATACCAGATCTTGTAATCGAGGTGTTGTTCACAAAGCTCATCTTGGCTAGTGGATCTGTATAGTCCGGTTGCAGGGCTTAGCAAAAAATTCTGAATGGTTTTCCATTCTCCAATAGGCAAGAGTCTCTCCAACCGGTTCAAAAAGGGTTTTTTGCAACTTGCATGAATCTTAACACCCTATGTAAATAAGAAGTTCAAATTAAGACTGGATAAGCAACAAACAATAATCTTAATGATAATCATATTAATAGTAATAAGATGTACTTACGTTTTCATCTTGTTGAACGATTTCTAAAGTTTCTCCAAATTGTGCAGTGTACTATTCCCAACTGTGAAGGAAATTAACTTGGATTGTCCAGCCTGTTTTGAAAGGCTTGAAGTCATTGAGGTTTGTAAAATTGTTTATCGCAGACAATTTTGAAAGACGGATTATTGGGTTTCTGTTTTGTTTGTAGGTTATTGTGTCTCACCTAAGAGACGTCTGCTGCTTATATAGAAAAGGGACGTGTGATAGGGAGGCCGCTGATTTTTTAGGTAAAATCTTTTGTTTATTTTTATTCAAATCTTTGCATTTATGATAAAATATTTCATGTTAGATAGCGGATTTAAAATATAGGCATATTCTGGTTATATACTTAAGCTGTTCAATTTGTTCCGGAAAAAGTTATTTATTGATTGATTTGTTCCCTTAAACTACGCGGATCTTAAAATAAGTGTCAATTTAGGATGTTATACGGAAGATATTTGAATGATTCTTTGGAAATAGTATTGATGATATGAGTATTTTGTTATTATTGGTTGTTACTATTTTAAATAGGTGTAATTTATTGGATTAGTTGATAGCAGTTCAGATTTTTATAAATCTTTTAGGTGTTTTTATTTAAAATTCATATATGTTTCAGAAATAATCATAAAAATTGTTTAAAATCCTTAAATTGTTTTAGATTTGTTCACGTTTAAAATGGAGGAGGCATAATAGTCAACAGTAACATGAAAAATGTATCACATTGTTTTTATACTGTATGTTTATGATATAATTTATTCAAGTCAAACACAGAGATTTTGGAATATAGTCCATGTTTTATATTGTATGTTTATGATTATTATCAAGATCAAATTGAAATTTATATCGTTGTCATTTATCTATGTTAGTACCGGTGTCAATTATCAATGATTTAATGTTGTGGTCAGCGTTGTCAATTATATATGTTAGTACTGGAACCGGTTATTAAGTAGGGCTGGGCATAATTACTCGTTACCCGGCTTGTACTCGTTACTTGCCCCGTATTCGGTTTGAAAAACCAAGTACCCGGTTTGGTCAAGTCGGGTAACAAGTCTTTAAACTTCATTACTTGCAAGTACAAGTCAAGTATCAAGTACCATCTTTTTTTCTAATACTTGACTCATTACTTGTCCCGTTACTTACTATTTGTTACTTGGTCCAATAATTACTTGTTACTCGTTAAAATATTTACTACTTGTTTGTTCAAATTGTTAAAATCTATGTTAGTACCGGTGTCAATTATCAATGATTTAATGTTGTGGTCAGCGTTGTCAATTATATATGTTAGTACTGGAACCGGTTATTAATATTAAGCATAATAGAAAATGGTAAGTATTAAAATATTAATTGATGTGGTATAGGGTGGTCAGAAATGGTTAGACAAAAATGATTAGAAAATGGTTAGCGTGCCAAAATAAATTTAGTTTGTGTACCCTAAAATTCGATTATGAGGTTACATGTCAAAAGACAAATATGACCTTAGTCATACGCACAGAAATTGAAAGCAACTCAGTGGCATTTGATTGTAAATAAATTAAAAACAGTGGGCATTAATTGTTTTGTACTCCTGTTTTAATAGTATAGATTACCCTCCCATACATAGATATAAAATTTCTCGGTCGTCGTGCGCGTGATCGTTACATGCCCAACGAAAACTCTCTCAACTTTTTTTCTAGCTTCTTTGTCTCTGTTCTCTGAGTTCAAGGTCTCTCCGGTACCAGCGGTTTCCGTCGAGCCGTGAGGGACCTCCAATCGTTGTCGTTGTGCTGTTAATTCCAACCGCGACGGCTGAATCAACCAAAGATGTCTAGTCCTCTCTCCTCTGGTTGCGCGTGGTGAGGTTTCTTCTCAGAGCGGGGAGGCGGTGCCAGATCTCCTTCTCTTCGACGGATCTGTAAGTCGTGAGGCCCGATTCTGCTGGAGGACGTGCGGAGGCTGTGATAAACGCGAGAAAGGGAGAAGGGAGGAGATCTGGGATTTGCGCTTGTCGGTGAGGAGTAGGTGGGCGGCGTTTACCCACTGAGAAGGTGTCGCGGAGGTGGTGGCCACACCAAGGCGACTGCGGCGAAGATTTGCGGGACCGTGCCTCGTTGCATGCGAGTCTAGCCAGAGAAACCATCTCGGAAGGAGGGGGATGCGATTCTAGACAACCGTGGCGGATAGACTTGTTCGAACCGGGAAAAGAAGGCAGAGGCGACATCGGCAGGGGAGCTTTGCTGGGAGCGGCTCCACCGGGCGAGGCCGTAGGACTCCGGAAGAAAGCCCGTTTGTCGGGAGAAGGAGAGAGGACCTTCTTCGACGGTGCTGGAGCGCAGGCTGGGGTCGGGTCTCCACGCTTTGCAGGAAAGTCACCGTTCGGAGCGGCGAGCTTCTCTGGCTTATATCCGCCGGCGGCGCGGAAGAAATCGAGAGCGACCTTCAAAAGTGCAGATGGCAAATCCGTAATTTCGTCCCGGTTTGGATGGTTCCCCTCGGTTAATTAAGTTTTGGTTTTTACTTTGGTTTGGTTCGGTTGTACCGCGGTTAATCCCCGATTATGGATCGGTTTATTATTATAATATAATATTATTATTAAAAAAATGTCACAACTCCACTAAAACCAAACTCAAAAATATACGCTGATACAGCTGTAATTTTCATTATAATAACTAATATGAAATTTTCCACAAAAAAGTAGATAAATAAGGCAACGTTTTATCTTTATGGAAAAATAAATAAATGGTAAAAAAACCAAGATATTAACAAAAACCAACTCACGCATATCTATACTATAACAATAGGAAACCGTTCTTGGTACAAAAAGATTGTATTCCCGAAAATTGTCCTTGGAGTCGTTAGGAGTGTATTTTTTCATTAAGGGTAAAACTTGGAATTTTTTGAATATTTTGTCACGCAGGGATATTGGGCGGATCCGGATTTGGAAACGGATATACACGCGGATCCTGTTTTTTAAATCTTAATCGTTGATTTCGTAGATTTAATATTATCTGTCGGATTAGTTAGATTTCTTAATCCTACCATTTATTTATATTTTTAATTTATTTTGTCAACCGACTTACCATATATATTTATTTTCGTAGCATATATTTTAAGAAACAAAAATCTGCAATTTTGAAGAATATTCTTTACAAGCTTGATGAATATCGATTTTAATTCATTTAATTAATTTATTTCCTAAAATGCACAATCTCTTTTTAAATATCATATTAATTCGAGTTTGAAAAAATATTATATAGCATATATCAAGCTTTCGAGAGAAGTTTATAAAATCCTATATAAAGAGAGCTTGGGTGGCCTAGAAACACAATCATTTTGCATCTTTCATATTTTCAAGAAACTTTCTCTCTGTTTTTTTTTTTTTTTTGCTATACGAGTATTCTTCCAGATCATTGAAATTTTAATCAAATGATCTGTTATCATTCATATTATTTTCTTCTTTTTCGATTTAAAATGTATTTTTATGGTTTTTGGTTTTTTTTTATTTTGTTTTTCTTCGTCCCATGAAAGAAGAAGCTTGGTTATCTTGAGTTTTGGTGAATGATGTGAGGCAAAATATGGGTAGTTGCGATTTTCTTTAATATTTTTGGTTGAATCCATGAGTCTGAAATATCCGAGTAAGGGTTGTTGCCCCGACGTCCGATTGATCTCATAAGTCCCGATAGTCCGAACCTCTCTGTCGATTTTTGTTTTGTTCTTTGGAATATGCTGGATACACTGGTTTATGAGTGTTTGATCCATTTTCTTTAGTTTGGAGATCTTTTTGTCTCTTTTTTTCATTTGCCCATAATTATGGGAGCAAATTAGGGAATCTCGGTTATTTCCTTCATATTATTTATTTGTATACAATATTTGATTTTATATAATTAAATATATTATTCCTACCATTAATTTATTTTTTCAATAGACTTACCATTTATATTTATTTTCGTGGCTTATATTTTAGGAAACTTAAATATGTAATCTTGATGAATATATACTTTACAATCTTAGTTTTACAAAAAAAAAATTATTTATTATTACTAACATTATTTTATTTAAAAAATAATATTAGTTTTTTGTCCAGAAAATAATATTAATTTGTTACATATTAATTTTCTTATTATTTGATTTATAATTTGATATATACCAAGGTAACTTTTCAAGTTTTATTCCTTTTTTAGTTGAAATACAATAAAAAAATATATTTAATTATGTAAATATGTGTATATTATCACATATTTATTATTATTTATAAAATTTATATTTTTATATTAAATTATTTAATTATGTATCATTTGTGGATTTCAAAATTTATAAGTCTTAAATATTTTTTATAATGTACTATTTGTTTGTATAAAATATTTGATTTTATATAATTAATTATATCATTCCTACCATTTATTTTTTAATTTATTTTTTAATATACTTACCATTTATATCTATTTTCGAAGCCTATATTTAGGAAACTGAAATATTTAATCTTGATGAATATATCTTTATAATCTTAATAAATATCACATAATCCCAAATTTATAGAAACTATTTCGAATATAATATTAGTTTTACAATATTCAGATAATCCCAAATTTATCAATAGTTGCTTTGATTTAGATTTCGCAGTATATATTAATATATAATCTGGTTAGAGATATTACATGTTATTATTTGATTTAGTTAAATTATGGAGAATTGTAACAATAAAAGATATTGTAACAATAAAAAGATATTGATATTGATTTTTATTAGGTAACTCAATTATTAATATATATATTTATAATATTTTTATTGTTTATATTACGCATATATCTTATACAGCCATTGAATATTGGTTTGGTGTAACATCCATATATATATATATTTTTTTGTTATATTATTGTTAGTAACAATAGTTATGTATTAATGTTAAATATTATTGATGATATATATTTTGAAAGTTTTTTATTTGATTAATTTACATTTTTGCGTTAGTTAAATAATATATATTAATTTTAAAAATTTCGAAATATTTTATTTCCTAATTTTAATCTAAAAAAGCAAATTCGAATGACATTTAATAAATGTCATTTTTCAATTATGGAAATGATATATCTTGATTTTAAAATCACATATATATTTCATTTCCTAATTTTAAGCTCAACAGAAAGGTAAGTTTGAATTATATTTCATTTTAATAAATCATAATTTTTTAATACTCTACTATATCTTTAAATCATAACAATATTAGAATTACGGAAAACAAAAATTATTGCGAATAGCGGACGGGCAGAGCTGGGATAGGGCAATCTCCCTGGCCTCGCAATACTCAAATAAAATCCTAGGAAGGGGGAAAAGTAAAAAACACTCAGTGAACCAACACTCGTACAAGCAGACCCAACCAGAAGGAGCGTCCCAGGGCCGCTCGTGCAAGGTTGGGAGCCGAATTTCAAGACCGGAAACACGAGAATATCGCTCGCAAATACCATCTAAGTCCGTCTGCTCACAAACAGACGAGCGAATCGCCCTGGGGGTCACAGCTTTCGTCTCCCTCCCTCCCTTCGGAGGCGCCGCCTGAAAGCAACGGTCGGGAACGGCCGAGCTACTTTCCGAGCAATCCTCCGAGTCGTCAACCCTAATGTCACTTTCGCGATGATCCGTCCCGTCGCCATCACCAAGATTTCGCCCCATCATGACAGTAGATTCGCGACCCTCAGACAACTCCATCGCGGCTCGACTACCACGAAATCGGCGAGTTTTTCTTCCAGACCGGGACATCAAAAAATCCTCATCAACCTCAATTGACCTAGATACAGTGGGACTGGCACCGGAAGACTCGGAAAAACTAGAATCATCGCTACCAGTAGAAGAATGCTCACTAGAATCTACCCGCATGATCAACGAACGCGAAGCAAATACTGAGAATGGAAAGACAAGTTACATGAGAAATGGAATCTGAAAGGACGAAACTTCGTAGAAGAAAGAAGCAATCCTTCGCGAAATATAAGAAGTCGTAACGCCAAACGGTTCACGTCTCTTCCAAAAGAATCGTGGGTAAAGCCAGAAAAGAGCACTTGCGAATCAAGACCGGTTGGTTTAATTAGATTTCCTCCTGACTTAAATACTCAAGGAAATCTGACGAGCTCAGCACCGTGACTCGACGGACTGGGGGGGGACTAATTGTTGGATATGGGTTTAGCACCCATCCATAAGCCCATTGGAAATCTAATTAAATCAACTACATCTCGGCCCAAGAAGACAAGCCCGCTAAAGAGTCAACGGCCCAAGGAGGAGTCAGCATCCAAGCGCCATAAATAGGACCCTTCACTCTTCATTTGAGAGGAGATTGTAACTTGCGAGAGGCCGAGCTACTTCTATAAAGCTCCGACCTCGAGTACTGTTTAGTGAGCACGTCATTCGACGGACTCACACCTCGTACCATCCAGTTCATTGCTCGGCTCCGGCCTTAAGATCAATAAAGAATCATTTCGTCCTCACTTTATATTTATATTTCACCCCGTAGTTCAGACATTCCAGATCGCAGCTCGTAATATTGACTAGGTCGAATTTATGTAACAACATCCCTCTCTCTCTCTCTCTCTCTCTCTCTCTCTCTCTCTCTCTCTCTCTCTCTCTCTCTCTCTCTCTCTCTCTCTCTCTCTCTCTCTCTCTCTCTCTCTCTCTCTCTCTCTCTCTCTCTCTCTCTCTCTCTCTCTCTCTCTCTCTCTCTCTCTCTCTCTCTCTCTCTCTCTCTCTCTCTCT